>JAJLWX010000008.1:8846-458296 GCA_030570975.1 Yamadazyma songkhlaensis | reverse complement strand
GTAAAGCTTCAACTATTTCTAGAGGTGCTGTTCCAGGTCAAAAAGCTGGTTTAATTGCTGCTAGAAGAACTGGTTTATTAAGAGGTTCTCAAAAAACTCAAGATTAGATTAATAATTAAATAAAATAACGATTTACAATTTAAAAGACATGGTCTTTTCTGTGCATTAATATATAAAAACTATCAATACTTATCTTGAATCCCTCCAATTATGGTTAAATTGCGTCTCGTTTATGGCTACTTAATAGGTTTGAAAGGTGCTTATCGGACTGTATATAAGTCGTGTAAAGCATATGGCAAAGTAAAGCAGTTACGTAGGCTTTTATATGGTTTTGCAAATCAAACCTTAATTATTAGGGATGGTGTATTTGATAATAATGTTATCTTGATGTGGATTTCCTTTTTAACCAGACAAGAGCAATAATTTCCCATTTAAACAGAAATGAGTAATCGGTGGGGTTGAGAAAAGGCATTTTTCGATAAGCCTTGAAACCAGGGAAAGGCAAGGAACTTGAACGAAAATAAGAAAAACCTTCAATAAACTGATAATAATTAACTAATTACGATATTTAAAGCATAAGATTTGAACTTATCAAAGGGTTTACCGAATAGGTAATTGCGTACCTGTCCCATCCCATCTCATCGCATATCTATACAAATTTAAAGACCTTAGCTTAACTCCTGTACATGTATCCTCTATGTAATAACAATGCCAAATTGAAGTGTTCATTAATGCCATATCATAGTTATATATAAATTAAGTAATTCATGACTCATATTTACAGTTTAGGTCAAAGGGTAATTGATTATGTTACATAACCAAAATTGAGACATAATCCATCATATAATTAAGATAAACGCTTCACCAGTTCTACAAAACTTCTTCATTTGAATGAATAAACGGTCTATCATAACTTTCTACTGGATAAGACTCTCCTACCATTTACTTCCTCTTCAGGGCCCTGTAGAATCTTGGTTGCAAAAAGTTTTGGCGATGGAGCCGTCTATAGAGACGCACTAATATAAAAGGATTAAAATCCGCTCTTCGAAATTTTCCAAAGGATATAATGGTTGATAATCTATCTTGCCCCTTCTGGGAATATGATGATATCACTCAATGTACTAAAGATGATATTCTTAATTATAAGATATTATTAATTCCATTGGTTGGTTCATTCGTTGTTTTATCTTTTAAATCCTTACAAAGTTTACTTAAGAAATCCAATAAAATTGAACTTTCACAAGAAAATAGACCATTATTAGCATCTAATGATAATACTAAATATACTGATGAAACTGATGAATATGAAGGTTTATCTATGAAAGCTAAACATTTTGATTTAACTAAATTAGAAAATTTAGATAATGAAGGTAAACCTCATGGACAATCAGTAATTGTTGGTAAAAATACTTATGAAAGATTAAGAATCTGTTTAGAATATTTATTAGTTGTTTTACAAGTAGTAGTATCCATTTCCATGTTTTTCATTAAAGATTTCTCCAAAGAATTTTCATTCAATCAAAAATTAACTAAATCCTTATTTTGGGGATATTTATTCATTATTGGAACTATTAGAATCATTAATATTAATCAAGTAAAGATAAAATTACCAAGTTTATTTGCTCATTCCACTTTATTATATAGTTTTAATGTCCTTCCTGCAATTATAATCTTCAGATCGGTGTTAATCGGACATGTCACCAAGAAAGTTATAAAGAATTATTATATCTTGAACTTTATCGTCAGTTTAACCTTATTCATTTCAAATATTACTGCCGAAGTTGGTGATAAACCTGCAACCTTATATATAACAAGTGATGGAGCTACTCCTTCACCTGAAAGTACTTCTTCAATCTTTTCATTTGTAATTTATTCATGGATTGATAAATTGATTTGGAAAGGTTATAAAACTACCGTTGTTGAAAGTGATGTTTGGAGTTTAGCAGAAAGTGATTATGCTTTAAATGTCTTGAAAGGTTTTGAAGCTGCGAAAACTACTTCAAGATTCGCTGTTAAAGTATTCACTCACTTTAAAGGATTATTTGCATTACAAGCTGGTTATGCTATTATTCAATCATTCCTTATCTTTACGCCAACTTTATTATTGAAACATGTTTTAGAATATGTTGCTGATCCAACTTCAATGCCAAAAAATGTTGCATGGACTTTAGTTATATTAATGTCATTCTGTAAAGTAATTGATTCTTTAACTTCAGGTTGTTCATTATTTATTGGTAGAAGAGTTTGTTGCAGAATTAAAGCTGTTATCATTGGAGAAGTTTACGCTAAAGCTTTAAGAAGAAAGATCACTGTTTCAAATTACGATGGTAATGATACTGATGATAAAAAAGATGATAAGAAAGATGATAAAAAGGATGATAAAAAAGACGAAGATAAAGATGAAAAGACAACTGCAGAATTAGGTGCTATTATTAATTTAATGGCTATTGATGCTTTTAAAGTATCAGAAGTTTGTGGTTATTTACATTTCTTTAGTGGTTCAATTATTATGATTTTCCTTTGTCTTTATTTCTTATATGATTTAATCGGATGGAGTGCTTGGACTGGTGCTTTAGTTATTTGTGCTGTTTTACCAATTAATTATAAACTTGCTATCTGGTTAGGTGATTTACAAAAAGATATGTTAGCTATCACTGATAAAAGAATTCAAAAATTGAATGAAACTTTACAAAGTATTAGAATTATTAAATTCTTTGCTTGGGAAAAGAATTTCTCTGAAGATGTTATGAAATTAAGAAATGAAGAATTAAAGAAATTAGCTTTAAGATATTTATCATGGGCTTTTGGTTCAGTTATTTGGTTTACTACTCCAACTTTAATTACTTTAGTTTCTTTCTATTGTTATGTTATTATTGAAGGTAATACTTTAACTGCTCCAATTGCTTTTACTGCTTTATCATTATTTACTTTATTAAGAGGTCCATTAGATCAATTAGCTGATATGACTGCTTTAGTTATTCAATCAAAAGTTTCTTTAGATAGAGTTGGTGATTTCTTAGATGAACCAGAAACTTCAAAATATGAACAATTAACTTCAAAACCTGATGGTAATTCTCCAAAAATTGGTTTTGAAAATGCTACATTTTCATGGAATAAATCTGAAGCTAATTCTTTCAAATTAAGAGATATTAATGTTGAATTTAAAGAAGGTAAATTAAATGTTATTTATGGTGCTACTGGTTCAGGTAAAACTTCTTTATTATTAGCTTTATTAGGTGAAATGGATTTATTAGAAGGTAAAGTTTTCTTACCAGGTTACTTACCAAGAGATGAATTAGTTGTTGATAAAGAAACTGGTTTAACTGATTCTGTTGCTTATTGTGCACAATCTGCTTGGTTATTAAATGATACTATTAGAGGTAATATTTTATTTGGTGCTCCTTTCAATCAAGATCGTTATGATGAAGTTATTGATGCTTGTGGATTAACCAGAGATTTACAAATTTTATCTGCTGGTGATCAAACCGAAATTGGTGAAAAGGGTATTACATTATCTGGAGGTCAAAAACAAAGAGTTTCATTGGCTAGAGCTTTATATTCAAATTCTAAAACTATTTTATTAGATGATTGTTTATCAGCTGTTGATTCTCATACTGCTTTATGGATTTATGAAAATTGTATTTCAGGTCCTGTTATGGAAAATAGAACTTGTATTTTAGTATCTCATAATGTTGCTTTAACTATTCAAAATGCTGATTGGATTATTATGATGGAAAATGGTAGAATTAAAGATCAAAATACTGCTGAAAAATTATTAGCTTCAGGTATTTTAGGTACTGATGATTTAGTTAAATCATCAGTTTTAAATTCAAGAAATCAATCATCTTCTGATTTAACCAAAGCTGATAAAAATAATGATTTAAAAGCTAAATCCGCTGTTATTGAAGCTAAACTTCAAGCTTTTACTGATTCTAATGCTACTGAAGCTGATAGTAAAGATCAAGCTACTAAAACCGATGGGAAATTAATTGAAGAAGAAGAAAGAGCTGAAGGTGCTGTTGCTTCAACTGTTTATACTGGTTATTTAAGTTTCTTTGGTGGTTATTTCACTTGGATTGGTCTTATTGCTGTTTTCTTTTTAGCTCAAAGTATTTATATTTTACAATCTTGGTGGTTAAGAAAATGGGCTTTACAAAGTGAACAAACTAATATGATTAAATCTGTTGTTACTAGCTTTGGTGGTGCTCATACTGGTTTTGGTGTTGAAGTTAATTTCGTTGTTCAATCATTAATTGAAGTTAAAAATAAAATTGATGATTTAGCTGCTGAACATACTCCTCTTTATTATATCATTGTTTATGGTGTTATTGGTTTCGTTTATGCTTTTACTTCATCAGCTAAAGTTCTTATTACTTTCTTTGCTGGTATTAGAGCTTCTAATAAAATGTTTATCAAAGTATTAGAATCAGTTCTTAATGCTAGATTAAGATTCTTTGATAAAACTCCTGTTGGTCGTATTATGAATAGATTTTCAAAAGATATTGAAGCTGTTGATCAAGAATTAACTCCTTTCGCTGAATATGTCTTTGCTTGTCTTGTTCAATGTGGTTCAACTTTATTCTTAATTACTTTTATTACTCCAGGTTTCTTAGTGTTTGCCTTTTTAATTGCTTTAATTTATTATGTTATTGGGGTTTTATATATCTCATTAACTAGAGAATTAAAGAGATTTGAATCTGTTACCAAATCACCAATTCATCAACATTTCTCCGAATCATTAGCTGGTATTGCTACAATTAGAGCTTACGGAGTTGAATCAAGATTTATGAGACAAAATATCAATAAGATTGATGCTAATAATAAACCTTTCTTTTACTTATGGGTTGCTAATAGATGGTTAGCTTTACGTATTGATGCTGCTGGTGCTTTAGTTACTTTATGTGCTGGTATCTTTGTTTTATTGTCTGTTGATTATTTAGATGCTGGTTTAGCTGGTTTATCATTAACTTATGCTATTGCTTTTAGTGAAAGTGCTTTATGGATTGTTAGACTTTATTCTAATTTGGAAATGAATATGAATTCCGTTGAAAGATTACAAGAATATTTCGAAATTGATCAAGAACCTCCTCATGAAATTCCTGAAACTGAACCAAGAGCTTCATGGCCAGAAAATGGTGAAATTGAAGTTGAAGATGTTTCTTTAAGATATGCTCCTGAATTACCAAGAGTTATTAAAAATATTTCTTTCCATGTTAAACCTAAAAATAAAGTTGGTATTGTTGGTAGAACAGGTGCTGGTAAATCAACTATTATTACTGCATTCTTTAGATTCTTAGATCCTGAAACTGGTAAAATTTTAATCGATGGAGTTGATATTTGTAAAATTGGTTTAAGAAATTTAAGACAAGCTATTACTATCATTCCTCAAGATCCAACGTTATTCACTGGTACTATTAAAACTAATTTAGATCCTTTTAGTGAATTTACTGATGAACAAATGTTTGAAGCTTTAAGAAGAGTTAATCTTGTTACTTCAGAAGAATTAGCATCATCACCTGCATCCCAATCATTAACAGAAAATAAGAATCAATTCTTAGATCTTAATTCCCAAGTTAGTGAAGGAGGTTCAAATTTATCTCAAGGTCAAAGACAATTAATGTGTTTAGCCAGATCATTATTAAGAAATCCAAAAGTTATTCTTTTAGATGAAGCTACAGCTTCTATTGATTATGAATCTGATGCTTTAATTCAACAAACAATTAGAGAAGAATTTTCAAATTCAACTATCTTAACAATTGCTCATAGATTAAGATCAATTATTGATTATGATAAAATCTTAGTTATGGATGCTGGTAAAGTTGTAGAATATGATGATCCTTATACTTTAATTGCCAATAAAGATAGTTTATTCCATAGTATGTGTGATAATAGTGGTGAATTAGATACTTTAATTAAGTTAGCTAAAGAAGCCTTTGTTGCCAAAAAGAATACTAAATAGACTATTTATATAGAAAATCTTAATATATGTGATACGTAAGTTTCTGTTTAACGGAAAGTCCCTGAAAGTCCTGTTGAATGTCACTGTGGTAGACAATAACGTGATGTGGCTGCTCTAAACAACCGATAAGGATTTATCGCGGATTTGTTATCTTTAACCCAAAAATTCATTTTTACCACCTTCCACAATGTCCAATAAAAATGTGGGTTATCAACAGCTAAAGAGTCAGGATATCATACTAGAAGAAGAATTGTCCTATAACAATAGTAGATCAGCTTTACTTGATCCTTTGGATACACTTCAAGGAACTACCATTCCAATTGGAGAATTAGAAGAAGCACCTCAAGGAAGACATATGGGAGTATTTTCAGTAATGGTAATCTATATTTCAAGAATTCTAGGTTCAGGTATATTTGCTACTTCTTCAGCAGTGTATGAGAGTTGTGGTAGATCCCCTTTCTTATACTTTTTAGCGTGGTTTTTTGCTTATATTTTGGCGATAAGCGGTCTTTATATCTACTTAGAATTAGGATCTTTGATCCCTAGAAGTGGTGGTACTAAAGTATTTTTAGAAGTCATTTATGATAGACCTTTTATGTTAGTATCAGTGATATTTCTGATTTATACGGTATTATTCGGATTTGCATTACTGGGAGCTTTAATCTTTGGTGAATATTTCCTTAATTTCTTAAGTATTGAAGTTAATGAATTTAGAAGTAGATTAACTGGGTTCATGTTTGTTTTGTTTGCTTGCATTTTTCATAGTGTTAGTCTTAAACATGGATTATTTGTTCAAAATTTCATTGGTGGTTTGAAAATTGTTTTATTGGTTATCATGACATTAACTGGATTATATGTCTTTATGCCTTCTTCAATTAGTGGAATAGAACGTCAATTACATAGTGATACTTTTTTCGAAGTCAAAGGGGATGTTAGTATAGCTTCAATGACTAATGCTATCATTATGGCATCATTTACCTTAGCTGGTTGGAACTTAAGTCATGCAAGTTCCAATGAAGTTAAAGATCCAAATAGAACCTATAAAATTGCTGGCCCATTATCTTTATTGATAGTTATTTGTGGTTATACTGCTTTTAACATCTCTTACCTTTGGGTTTTAACTGATGAAGAATTAGTTAATAGTGGTAATTTAGTTGGTGCGGCTTTATTTGCAAAAATCTTTGGGTCAAATTTTGGATCTAAATTTTTAACTTTTTCAATAGCTGTTTGTACCGGAGGTAACATCTTTGTGGTAATTTATTCAATTTCAAGAATGAATCAAGAAGTTTTCCGTGAAGGTTTCTTGCCATTTTCAAAATTTTTAGCATCAAATCAACCTTTTGGAACTCCAATGAGATCAATTGGTGTATCTTTGGTCTTAACTGGATTTTTCTTAGCTACTGTACCTGAAGGTAATTTTTATAGATACCTTGTCTCAGTAGAAGGTTATCCTGTTCAGATTTATACTTTGGCTGTTGCTATTGGTATAATTATTCTTAGAAAGAGATATCCTGGAACTAGGGCACCTATTAAAGCTCATATGATTGGTGTTATAGTTACAATAGTATTTTCTTCATATTTATTGATTGCTCCATTCTTTTCTAGAAATGGTGGTAATCCAAAAGGGAGTGAAACTTGGATACCTTATCCAATAATTTCCCTTTTTGTATTATTGATTTGTGTTATTTATTGGCTGATCAAATTTGTTTTCTTTCCCTGGTGGAATGGTTATTCCTTAGTACCAGAATCAATAGAGTTGGAAGATGGTTTGAAGGTTAAACAATGGAATAAAGTAACTTCAAATTATTTTGGTTAGTTTCATATACATTTATAGATTAATTCCCGAATAAAGCATTTTCTAAAAGTTCTATACTCTTTACAAATTCTTCATCTGATAACAATTCTTTGATGTAATCTTTAATTTGTGTTTTATTCATTCTTTTGAAATCTGTCAATTGTTTATTGACTTTTCTCTTGGTTTGAATACCTTTGTCAACTTTCCCGGGTTTAACATTGAGGATTTCATCTTGAATTTGAGACATAATTGAAGTGTTGGGAGTTACATCTGCATATTTTGTGTAGGTGTTAGCTCTAAACGTAGTAAGCTCATTACCAAAGTATGCTGGAGAAGTGTGACTAAAGTTAGTAATTTGGCTAGGTAATACTTGGGATTGAGTGAAATCGGCATTTATATCAAAGTTTGAATAATCAATGGATTCCAACTGAGTTGGAAGATTTGGTTCATACTGGGCTTTTGAAGAGAAATAAGATGTGGTTGATTCCTTCGATTTCTGAGGATTTAGGTTGACTATTTCATTTCTTTTCTGAATTTGGCTAGGAAGAATGAATTGACTTGGTAAAGTTGGACTCTGACTGGAAGTCTCCTTAGTCACTTTATTTACGGTTAAATTGTGCTGGGCTAGAAAATCTACAAAGTCATTGTAAACTTTATTATCTTCGAAAGTTACTTGAAATCTAGAAACAGTTATACCATTCTCATCAGTAAGTTTGAATCCCACTGCAGGGTATCTTACCATGAAAACCGCCCTAGGGATCTTGACTGGTTCTAAGTAAACTTTTTCCTATTTGTTAGTACATGACCCATTTGCTAGTCAAATGGTAAACTTACTAATCTATCACCTCTGAAATAAACATATATACCAATATTGCCATTGTTAACTACAAACGTTAACATTAAGGAGCTTCTTTGGGGAAAATGATACCAGGAATTCACAGGTGTGTTCTTTGGCACTTGGCTATTATCTGCCAGATCACTTAACACGTATTTTGAAAATTTTTTAATATTAAATGAACAAACTTCAGACATGGCGGTTAGTAAGTAAAAGCTGCAAAAAACAAGAATCTGATAGTAAAAACTTCAGAAAAAAAAAGCACTACTAAAAGAAGGTCAGAAAAAGTGTACAAGCTTCAATAACTTCAATTTCAAGCTCTGGCTCTCTCCGCTGTTCTGAATTCGGTAAAATCTCTTTCTGATCTCAGTCAAACGCTGTTGCAACTTATCTAAAAAATCAAACGATCTCGCATTGTGCCTACATACAATTCTCATTCTGGCACCATAAACCATGAATCTGGATTTATTCAAATTGACGAAATACTATTGGAATGAGATAGATATCTGTCTTACCAAATTCATTGGATCAACAAGTATCACACTGGATCTACTTACTTCTCCTTGGAGTAAATATATAACGGAATCAATTATCATCACATCCATTGTCCTCATAATTTACGAACTGATATATTGGACGGGTATTCACTTTAAATTATGGGAATATCATGCTAAGGATATATTCACCGAGGTTCCAGTACATTGTGCACATGTTTATGTTAGGTTAAATGTCAGTAATGAAGATAAATCCAAGAAACTCGACGAATATTATGAATTGAAGCAGAATTCCAAATACAATATATTAAATTGGAAATGTATGAGTGACAAGAAAGATGAAGCATTCATCAATGAAGAGTTTATCAAATATCATTTTGAGTTTAGTCCGGAAGATTTTGAAATGAACGAAGAACCAGAATTTGGTTCTACTATATCACACTTAAGATCTAAGATATTAGACTTATTTAAATCGTCTAAGGTATTTGCAAAGTTTGTTGGTGACCAAAATTTGGAAGATGTGTTAATCTTCAATAAACATTCGGAAAAAATTACCAGTGATAAAGATAATGAATATTTAGTTAGATGTTCAATTGAAACTGGAGATATTATAGATTGTATTATAATGTGTCCATAGAGTTAAAATGTATATTTCATTAGACATGCTTTTTATCATTAGAGAGATATTTCCAATTGGAAATTCTACTTTCTGTCACAGACCAAAGTTTAACCAATCTTTCTAATTTTGATTCCAATGCTAGTTCTTGTAATTTAATATTACCTTCATCATTGTTTTCTTCATTGGCTTCATCTTTTTTAGAACTTCCTTCTATCAAATTATCAATATCTATCTCTTCATCATTGGAGTCATTATATTCACGTAATTCATTCATATCAAGATTTTCTATATTGAAATTCGAATCATTACTCACCTTTTCAAAGTATTTTTGATCATTTTCAACATTTTCGGGGTAATCTTCGTAATCGTATTCTTTGTTCAAATCTAGAATAGCTCTGTTAACTAATTTATAACATTGTGATCTTAATGATAAATCAAATAATGATCTCAATTCTTCAGGTAAATCTTTTTGTTGGTCAATTGAACCTAAAGTGGGATCAAAATTGAAACACAATAAACTCATGGTGATTTCTAATTCCCTTAGTAACTTGAAAGACTTGGTGACTTTATTAATCAAATTTTGTCTAACAAATAATAAAATATCATTAAGAAATTGTTTCTCTATGTCAGTAGAACTACTAGGGTTTTCCAATTTGTGATTCCTTATCATTTCAATGACATTTAATCTTAATAATTTGAAATGTAAGAGATTATTAGAATCTAATACCATGGGGAAATACTCACTTATCTTCTCAATAGCTTTAGTGATTTCACCTTTTAAAATCAAATACTTAATCTCTCTTCTCTCATTTATGGTTGAGTACCCTTTAATTACCTTATGATTCTTATCATTCTCTATATCCAGATCTCCTTCAAACTTATATTCTTCAATCAATTTTAATAATGAACTATTATCATCAACTTCCTTTAACTTCCTCAAAAACTCAGTAGATTTGGCCGATGGACTAGATAATTGACTAGGTTTATCTACCAATTCAATGTTTGTTTCCTTAGAGAACGTTATGGCTGCTTCCTTATAACCCTCCTGAATGAAATAGTTCAAAATTAAACTATCTATCTTCTTCTTATACATCATCCTTGAGATATCGCACTTCGCATTTCAGCTGATAAGATAAAGAGAAACGTCTATATTTACTTTTCTAAAGATTTTCAGGAAGTTTCATCATAAGGACCACACTGGAAGTCCAACCAAGGAAATTCTTTGCTCCTTTAGCTTCACCTGTCATATCGTCGTATTGTTCCCAAACGAAACCTGTTCTTTTCCATTCTTTAAAGATATTGTTAACTAAGTTCAAACGTAAGTCATGATATGTAGTAGCTAACTTGGTTTTTAAAGACTCTGGAATAGAAACACTTGCATCATCATAATAATGTTTCAAACTGTCAAGCACAAGATAATTAATATTAATCCAAATAGGTGATCTCCAATAATCTTCACCTGTCTTATATGTTGGATCCGATTTCGAGATTGATCTTATTCCATAATCGGACCACAAACCTTCAGGGTTAGAGATAGCATCTACAATCTTTTCTAATCTTTCATAATCATCACTTCTCATCATTTTGGTTATGAAGGGGAATAATGAAACATATCCTTCAAAACAAACATGTACCTCTTCGTCATCTTCATTGGCACTTACATCACAATACAATCCGTTTTCTTCAGACCAATGGATCGAGTTCAAATTCTCAACTATCTGATTTTCAATTGTGTCATAATATTGGTAATCATCTTCATTATCCAAAACCAATGCAATCAACTTAATGGATCTGGTCATGACACCAATCCAAGAAAGTAAATCAACATTCAATTCAGCAATATCTGGAGGTAAGGGTCTTGGGTAATCATCCAAACCACTAGCTAAACAATGCGTGACAGTTCTTCCTCTCCATCTGTAAGCTTCAAGATCAGAGCTTCTACCAAGATCTTCTAAGAATCCTTTTTGAGTTCTACGGAACATTTCATAATGAGACTTCAACTTTGGATATATGGATTTTGTATAGTTTGTCAAAACTTCAGGATTATTGAGAACAATGTCCCCTAAATTATCTTTCGTGAAAGATCCATAATCTTCAACTACTTTTGGACTATCAATATCCTTTTGTAAGTTATTGAGAAGATAGGTGAATACTAACATAAGGGTAGGAGGGTTAACGATATGAGGACTTTGAGTTTGAAAATCAGTTGGAACTCTTGCTCTTGATTCAGGTCCCAAAATTTGTTCTCTGGCAATCCAGCCATCTTCATCTATTAAATTAAACCACGATTGAATGATTTCAAGAGCTAAATCGGAATCATAATCCAATAAAGGTAATAAATGAAATCCTTCATCCCATAAGAATCCTCTGGGGAAAAACGGTCTTGATGGCACTAATGTAAATAACTCATGTGGTCCTTCGAACTTACCCATCAATTCGAATTTTTCAAATCCTTCATCATCAAATTCAGTTTCCCTATCAACCAAATGATTTCCATAGAAATATGAAATTCCTCCTAATAACCCAGAAACGATTTCTTTAGCGAAAGGTTGGTATTCTTCAGTATCGAAGGGAGCTTTCAAAGAAAACTTTTCAGAGAATTTATTATGGAATTTGTTCAAAACTATTTCCAATTTACTCTTGAAGTTTTCAGTGGTGATTTTATCATGATTTGGTGTCATAGCATTTTCAAAAATTATATCAAATTCACATTCCCCTTCATAAACCTTTTGAATGAAATGAGTGTTCCCATCAAATTTGTTCAAATCTCTAAGAGTAAAAGATTGGAATGGTGGAATTTGTTCTTGTTTTCTTTCTTCAGCAAGTTGTTGAAGGGAATCCTGTAAAAGAGTAACAAATATATCTTTAGCTTGCCAAATTTGATCATTAGGGATTCTTAAACTGACATGATGAGTCAAAGATGAATCTATATCTCTACCTTTAGCTTGAGGTTTAGGATGTTTGTTGGTAGATGGTCCATCATTGATTGTAATTGAGAAAAGTCCTAAATCTTCGGAAGCTCCTCCTAATCTAATAGGTTCAGAATAAGCACTATCAGGATCTCTTTCCATATCTAAACTAAGTAATCCTGACATTTTTTCATGTCCTAAGATATCAATTTCAGTCACATCACTTTCAAGAGCTGAATACCAAACGAAACAAGTTTTAATATTTTCATGGCCCTTATGAGGTTTAGCTCTCAATTTGACTCCCCAAGATTTCCCATCTTCACTTTTGATGAAATCAATAACTAAATTGATATGTGATTGTTTATCATTGATAACTTGTCTACCTCCGAACCGGGGATCATAGTAAACCCAATTAGCTTTTTTCATTAAATCACCTTGTTCATAGAAATGTCTCATACTTCTTAACCCATTAAAATCATCAATGTTAAACCACATTAATCCAGAAAGAAGTGACCTTGGAATTCTTGGTCTAACTCCAAAATAAAGTCCTGATCTATAAGGTCCCCACAATAATGAAGAATCTGATAAATTCTTATATTGACCAGCTAATGACGTATCAATTTCTTGTATTTCTTCATCATAAATGTTAAGCGTTGGGAATTCTGCTATTGAAAAGCATGCTAGAAGCCAGAAGCAAATAATGCTTCCGATATTCAAATACTTCATAGTTTTTCACAAAATGGAAGTTGATTCAACTGTTCAAAGTTGCAAGTGCGAAATTGAGAAGACTTCAAACCTTTCTACTGATCTTATCCTAGAACTATCCCTCACTGTTGGCCGAACAAGTTGTACATATGTGGCCTCAGAAGAAAGGATTAGGGCAACAGATAACATATGGTGTACCAGGGATAGGTACGATTGTACCCAGTACGGAAGATCAACCAGATCTACGAATAGAGTTTCCTCATCTAAATGGTGCAAAGTTAAAGAAAGTACTTACGGATGCCACAGAATTACGACCTAAGCAAAACAATCGTGGGATTTCAACCGACAAAAAAACAATTAAACAATCGAATTACAAACATGAACAACCAGCTCCAGGTTTATCATCTGCAAATGATTTAATAAAGACATATAATTCTGTTTCCGGACTTGCAAATACTGTAACTGCATATGATCCTACCTTTGGATCGTTGTTGGAGTTCTTTTTCATTAAAAATCATCAAGGTAGAGTACACAATCGTCGTATGGCGGCTTTTCCCTCAGGAGAGAATGGAAGTATCTTGACAATCACTACTGTTGAACCAACTGGGGTAGTAGCATATATGGATATAGAATATCCAGAGTTCAAGAACAATGTAACGCTTGACCTCAAGGAACCTATAAGACAAATTTTAGCATACAAAATACCCAACGTATCAACCGTCTTGAAAGATTTGATCGTAGTCAGATCTCAATACAAGATTTATATATTACATTGTGTTTATAATAAGAGTGATGGTAATGCTTGTGTATTACTGCTGGTAGGAGAAGTATCATCGACAGATCTTGAATGTAAGCAATTTGCTGATATCTGCTTCAGTCCTACAGGTGCACAAATAATGGTCATAGATATTGAAGGGAATTTATTCAGTATTAGAGTTGACTATGTGTTCAACCTTACCTGGAAGAAAATCGAAGTCAATCCTGAGCTTAATGATGTATTTATTAATAAGTACGAATTACTGAATTGGAGAAGAATTCTATGGGTATCACCAGCTGTTATCTATGTAGCATCCAGGTCCTCTTTGATCAAATTGAATATTCAAGAACAATCGGTAGAAAAAATTATCACTTCCGACACTTGGTCTTCAATCAGAGACATTCAAGTTCCTAGCACAGAAGATGATGATATGTTTATCTTGACATCTAAAGAAATCATTTGGGTTTCCATTGAAGATGAAACCCCAAGAAGATTGATTGCCTGGAAACATTTCTTAACAGACAAAGATCCTTCTTACAAGTTGAATGTGAAAAAGACAGAAGGAAAGTTCATTTGTTTAGCCTACTCACAAATATCCCCTTTAGTTATCAGCTTCACATTCGGAAGAGTCAACGATAAACCATACATTTTATCTTCTCCATCTATAATTCCTGTTTCTGGAAGCACACTGCCTATCCAAACAGTAATCTTGGAGGATTTAGAAAGAAACTTTTTTAGGATGATCAAGTCTAAGAAGCCCAAAAAAGAGGTTTTGTATTCACTATTTGATATTAGACAAGATTTATCAATCAGTATCACCACACTTGGATATAAAGAACGTAGTCAGCATAAGAAGAATCCTCATGAAATTGATTTCGATGAATATTACGAACAAATCAAAGATGTAAGTCTTAGACCCTACGGAAGCAAATATTTTGCAAGTTTCTCTAAATCTGAGATCCTTCCATTAATCAAAGATCTCATAAAAATTCCTGTTTGTGAAGATGATGTATCTGTCATTCAAAAATTTGCATCAGAGTTGGGGAAGGGGATTTCTGAGAAGAAAAGTAAAGGAAAGTCTGATTTGCAATATTCATCGTTATTGGACTTATCTAACAACCCTCCACCATTCGCTAAAGACCTAGAAGAATTCGATGATATGATTGAACAATTAATGGATCATGTTCTGGAAAATGATCTTGAAGCTTCTGAAATAGCTGATAGATTTCTAAATAAGATATTAAATGGTGATGTATCCAATATGACTGTCAATGGTTTATACGAAGCTATAGTGGAGAAATACTTCAAATATAGATCTATCAAATTACAAACAAGAAGTTCATCAACTAAGATCCTTGCCGTCTTATTGATTGCAGCTTCTATTAAAATTGGATCTTCGGATTTGAATCGAGAATATGAAAAATTGGTTGTTGATAATCTTGAAGCTTCATCTTCCAGTACAAAAGCCATTTTGAAAGATTGGGATAATTTTGGGAAAGTGTCAGAACCAGAATCATCTACTCAAATGGAAAGGCAATTTGCAGTTCCATCCATTAATATTGCATCACAAGATACATCCACACAAAAGAGAAAATCCAATTCCAAATCCAAATCTTTAAGAAAACGTGCATTGACAGGATCTCAAAGACCTACTCAATTTTCAAGCTCTCAAGCTCCAAGTTCCCAAATCCCAAGTTCCCAACTTTCTTCCCAAATCCCATCATCTCCACCCAGACAATCATCCCCACCTAGATTCTCACAATTGTCTCAACCAAGTCAATTTAATAGTCAACGACCTTCACAAGTAAATAGTCAAAGACCCTCACAAAGAAATAGTCAAAAGTCCAAACGGAAAAGACGTGGGTTTTAGTGTATATTATGTAACATTAGTTCATTATCATATCTGTCTCGCTCTTTATCTTCAAGATCTGTGATGCCAACACTTTAGGGTCAACTCCTTGATCTAACAATTTGATGCACAATTGTAAAGTAGACTCGTCAATCTCAGTTACCCCCAATATACTAGCCATCTCTAATACCATACCATTGGCATCTTGTTTGGCAAAAGAGCTATTCATCTTGAGTTTTAAGGAACGCGAAAAAACTATTTATTTTTATCTAACACCCGTACACCTACTTACTTGGGTCAGCTTCAAATCTTAAATCCCAACCAATTTTATCACCAAGAGTTGGTAAAGCTTCAGCAACACTTTGGACATCTTTATCACCTCTACCTGAGACGTTGATAATAATGTGTTGGTCTTTTGACATAGTCTTAGCTAATTCAACCCCTCCGTAAATAGCATGAGATGATTCTAAAGCTGGAATGATACCTTCTAATTGAGATAATAATCTGAAACCTATTAAAGCTTGAGCATCAGTAGCGGCCAAGAAATCAGCTCTACCAGAACTTTTCCAGTAAGCTAATTGTGGACCGACACCTGGATAATCTAAACCAGCAGAAATTGAATGGGTATCATGGACTTGACCATCTTCATCTTGTAAAACATAAGTTCTAACACCATGGAAAACCCCTGGAATACCAGCAGTCAAAGTAGCTGAATGTCTTTCAGTATCAACACCATCACCACCAGCTTCAACACCTAACATTTTAACTTCCTTATCATTTTCGAAAGGAGCAAACATACCAACAGAGTTTGAACCACCACCAACACAAGCAACAACAGCATTTGGTAATTTACCATTGTTTAATTCCTTGAATTGTTCTTTAGCTTCGTTACCAATAACACTTTGGAAAGTTCTAACTAAAGTTGGGTATGGATGAGGACCAATAGCTGATCCAACAACATAATGAGTACTATCAAGATGAGAAACCCAGTATCTGAAAGCTTCGGAACAAGCATCCCTTAAAGTACGAGTACCATTAGTAACAGCCATAACTTTAGCACCTAAGATTCTCATTCTGAAAACATTTAAAGCTTGACGTCTAACATCTTCAGCACCCATAAATACAAGACATTCCATACCAAATTTAGCACAAGCAGTAGCGGTGGCAACACCATGTTGACCAGCACCAGTTTCAGCGATGATCTTCTTCTTTCCTAATCTTTTAGCAATCAATACTTGAGCTAAAGCATTGTTAATTTTATGAGATCCAGTATGATTTAAATCTTCTCTTTTCAACCAAATTTGAGCTCCTCCAGCATGTTCAGTTAATCTTTCAGCTTTATGAAGAGATGATGGTCTACCAATATAGGAATATAAAGATCTAAACTCTTCCCAGAATGAAGGGTCAGCAACGGCACTGTCGAAAGCTGCTTCTAATTGAGCCAAACAGGTGTATAAAGCTTCAGGGACGAATTGACCACCGAAATCACCAAATTTAGGATTGTGCTTATGTTCTTCCTCTAAAACAGGAATTACTTCCTGAGTTGAACCTACTTTATGTTCATAAGTAGTTGGTTGAGTAATATTTGATGATTCACCCAAAATTTCTTTGGCATATTTATAAGCAGTTTCACCTCTTTTACCTGGTTCACTTTCACCAATTGAAGTAATAAACTTTGAACCAATAACCACAGCATCAGCAATTCCAGCAACTTCTAAAAAATGTTCTCTAGTTGAGACACCAAAACCAACAGCTAAAGGTGAACCTTTAGCATATTTTCTGACTCTGGCACATAAATCTGAGAGTCCGGCAGAAACTTCAGCAGTTGCACCAGTTGCTGACATTCTGGAAACTACATAAATAAAAGAATCAGCAATTTCACCTAAAACTTTTAAACGAGCATCAGTGGTAGCAGGAGCAACTAATGGGACGTAAGTGATACCAAATTTGGCACAAGTAGATCTGAAATTAATGGCTTCTTGAGGTGGTAAATCAACAACAATAAAAGCGTCAGCACCAGCTTCGACTGAATCTTTAATCAATTTTTCTTCTCCATATCTCAAGATTGGGTTATAGTAACCCATTAAAACCAATGGAATAGTAATACCTGAAGCTCTGGCCTTCTTTACCAAGTCCAAGACCATAGGGACGGTAACACCATTCTCTAAAGCGGTAGTATTGGCCACTTGAATAGTAGGACCGTCGGCAATAGGATCAGAAAATGGAATTCCAATTTCAACGATATCTACACCACCTTTTTGTAAACCTTGTAAGATTGGAATAGTATCATCAATAGTAGGGTACCCAGCAGTGATGAAAGTGACCAAAGCACTACGGTTTTCTTTTTTACACCTTTCAAAAGTTTCTTTTAAAGCAGAAGACATTCTTAATTTTTATCGTATCAACTTTTCAGCCAACTTCTCAGTTTTATAATGCGATTTTTCAATGAGTCAGTTCAGGGTAACAAGAATAGAATGTAACCTAACTGACCCTCACCAAGTGGAGAAATAAGTAATATATAAGGCCGATATGGATAATGGGAGAAGTTTGTTTGAAATTAATATGTATATTTCATAAATTATGTCATTATTCGTGGTGAGAGCGACGGAACAAAATGTAACATCATTTCATTATCGAGATCTCAACATTGACCTTTCAAAAACCCCCGACGGATGATCGAAATCAATAGAAAGTCATGGATAGAATGAAGGATCGAAACATTAATCCAAAAATGTCTATTTTTTGGCAAATTTGTTCATTTGGGGAGTACCATTTGGTTTCTTTTCATTAGGAATTACTTCAGCTTCATTCCCTAATTTGATTTGAGCTAAATTTATGATTGGTAAAAGTCTATTATATTCATTACAATAATTCTTGATGCTTTTTTGAATTACTTTCAACTTTTCACTAACATTTCTATAATAATCACCTTGACTTGAGCCTTCAGGTATGGTGGCTAATGATTTAACTAATGAGGACATATCATTTCTTAAAACA
Source organism: Yamadazyma songkhlaensis (assembly GCA_030570975.1). NCBI lineage: Eukaryota > Fungi > Ascomycota > Pichiomycetes > Serinales > Debaryomycetaceae > Yamadazyma > Yamadazyma songkhlaensis. The sequence goes on along the minus strand of JAJLWX010000008.1, from coordinate 439,377 downwards.
TTAATCTCCACTTTCAATCTTTCTATTTCATCATAAATCAATGAAGGTTCTATTTTCCCCGACGTTATATCATCAATCTTTATTATTTCCGGTAGTTCTGCCATATCTTTTGGATGTTTCTCGTGAAGTTATATTGAGAAAAGCGAGCATAACTTTTTCACGCTACTTGACTTTCCTTTCTCTGATGATAAGGTTTTTCCCATCAAGTTTCCAAGTAACATTATGTTTCTCTTTAAGAACATCAAATGTGATACCACTGGGTAAGGACCTTGTGAGATAATCCAAATCCAAATGAAAATAAGACATGTTTATGGTTTTAACCATTCTCTCAATCATAGTATTGATTCCAAATCTCATTATGGTAGATTTAGCAATATCATTTTCGTTGTTATAAGATCTGATCCAGTTGAAATAATCACCAGTAGACCAGGATTTCAAAGTTCGTAATAGTTGGTCATCTTCATCATCTTGGAAATACCTAAAATACTCTTTCAAGGCTTTGGAATTATTCTTGTTGAAATGGCTCAAATGAAGAATCATTAATGTGACTATCTCTCGTTTTTCAGCTTTCAGTAAAAGTTTGTCATCTTCTTGTTGTAATAAGAAGTATATTGAAGGTAAATATGTTTGATAATGGCCAATATTTGCCGATATTCTAATGGAGAATAAGAACACCTTTACTGTGAATTTGTCACACTTACAATTGATCATAGCCTCTCTAAGTTTCCTTAACGATGATAAGATTGAATCCATGGTGACATTTTCCATCTTTTCCACCTTTTGATCACTTGCCTGGTCAAGTATACTTTTAAGTTCTTCACTTAAGGTAGAAGTATCAGTTGTTTCACAATATGAAATGAATTTCTTAAGTATTTTATCAAAGAATTTCTCTCTTTCTTTACTGCTCTTTTGTAATCGATCATCTTCTCCACGACTGACGAACCCATATTCTTCTGAGCCATACTTTCTTGATTCTCCAAATCTAGCTGCTCGTTCCAATTTCTTCGATTCCTCTTCTTGATCTTTCAGTCTCCACGATGAGTCAGATATATCTCTGCCTTTTCCTCTCCCTCTATTCCATCCTCCCCTATTTCCTCGTCCCCTATTGTTTCCTCTCCAAGTTCCACCCCTAGAAATCTTATCTTCACTCATACACAGAGAGGTTTTTTGCAATCGCGATTTCTATATTACAAAGACTATGTCTTTCTACGTACTTAATTTACTGTATTCCACTCTCTTTTTGGATAACCAATGGTATCCAAAATTTAATATACTGGCTGTTAAGACCGTTGCCAACGTTACTATGATATTTCTATTGAAAATTGAAGCATAACAATCTTTTCCTAAGGTACAGACATGACTACCATCAGGAACAGTTGTAGAATGGGAATCAAATATTTCACCAAATAAGTTAGTGAAATAGAAACTAGGTAATATTGGTGCAAGACAAACTATACCCCAATTCATGGAGAAGTTTTCCATACCAAAAATATCTCCCACAACCAATGGTAAGATACAAAATGTGAACCCATAGAAGAACCCTGTCGACAAAGACATTAATCCCAAATTTCTATAATCATTGATGGTTTTCCCCATTATTTGAGTGATAGTCAACCCAATTGAAGGGACGAATAATAACCATGACCTCCTTTTATTGAAAGATTGAGTAATGATATCTCCACACATTCCAGAAACCAATCTACCAATACAATTGGTAGTGGATAACAAACCCACTTGTAATTGTTGATTAGTTTGTATTAATGCTTCCAATTTCTCTTTGGCTTCCCCTACAAAATTTTCATCGTAAACTATACCCTTACTGATTAATGCTTTAACGATATATCCAACACAATAGATATACATTTGACCCATTGATGATAATGCTCCAGTTAAGAAAAAAAGAAGCCAAAATTTTGGCGATGCAATTAATTGAAATCCATGAATTTCTCCATCTGTTTTCAATTCAGAATGTGAATATTCACTTCTACTTGATACTGGACCAACTCTAGGACTATTTGGTAAAGTTCTCGTACCCATTCCCTGTAAAGGTCTTGGACTTAAAGGAGGTGATATCATTGGCGACAAAGTAACCATCTCAATGCTTGATTTATTGGTTTTTTGTACTGTTTTCCTTAATTGATGTTCTCTATCTGTTAAAATAATACTGGGTGCACATAATGCAAATATCACTAAGGAAGAATAAGCTAAGAAACCAAGAAACTTGGAGGTATCACCTGGGAAGAAAATAGATCCAATAACTGAATAAAATAAAGCACTTAACCCATATAAAGCTAAAGGTAAGGAAGTAGCCACTCCTCTAAGACTGGGGAAACTAATGGCACAACATTTCAAACATGCTGAATTCATAAATGTGGATCCTGATCCTATGAGAAACAACATCAAATAACTTATTGGTAGACTTGAATGGCCATAATCAAACTGTTTCTTCAACCCCAAATAGCCACATAATATACAAAGACCTCCAATTATCAAGGGGAAGGTATATCCTTTTTTGTCTACAACTCTACCTGAGATTGGACCTGATATTGCTACACCTATGGTTCCAAACTGAGCAATCTTAGATGAATCAGCAGCTGTATAATTTAGTTTTGTAGCTAATTGAGGACTGTATGAGGAGTATAAATAGTTAGTTCCACATATCAACCCCAAAAATGTACACGAAAGTAAAACGAAAGCTTTCGTTACTGTTGGCAGTAGTCCCATGGTATTATTCTCCAATTATATCTTGCTACCACTACAAATTGAACTAGAAATCAATTGATCTTAACAATCTCCACTCCGAACAATCTTTAACAACCAGATTTTCGCGAAGCACCTATGAAAAATTGGCGTTATGGTTAGGATAGCATTTTTTGGTAGTGACAAGTTCAGTGTTGCGTCGCTTCAAAGCCTTATAAATCTCCAGAGACGGAAAAGTGTTATTGAATCCATAAAGGTTGTTACAAGAAGTGTCAAACCAACTGGAAAGAGGTTAAATCAATTGGTGGATTTACCAGTGGGGAATTTTGCAACTTCTAATGGTATTGAAATTCTTAGGGCCGATAGCAAAAATGAAATAACAGAATTAAGTAATCGTCACCAATTTGATTTGGCAGTGGCTGTTTCTTATGGAGCATTAATACCGAGTCAATTCTTGAAGAAATTATCCTTCGGTGGCTTAAATGTTCATCCATCATTGTTACCTAAATATTCTGGTGCTTCGCCTATACAATATGCATTAATGAATGACGACAAAGAAACAGGAGTTACTGTTCAAACCTTGCATCCCACAAAGTTTGATAGAGGTGATATCCTTCTTCAATCGGGCCCTATTCCATTGTTGGACTCTGATAATTATGTGAGTTTGGAGACTAAATTGGGGGAGTTAGGTGGGGAGTTATTGGCACAAGTGATAGATTCAAAATTGTACATAGATAAGCCTAATTTTCAACCCATTTATTCATATTCTTACGCCTCCAAAATAAACAGCAAAGACACTATCATTTCATGGGATCTCACATCGAGAAGAATACGAAGATTATTTGATGCTTTAGGTAATCTTTCAACTTTTATATATTGTCAACCCCATAAAAGGAAACCTGGATGCCATAGAAGTGTCAAGTTGCATGATATAAGAGAATCCACTGAGGAAATTTCTGGAGAAGTGGGACAATTCCAATTATCTAAAAATAACAATATCCTAATCAAAACAATTGATGGAGCTATTGAAGTTGGTAACTTGACATTCCAAACATTCAACCGAGAAGATGCCGAGACCTTTATGAAGAGATTGAACAAAAGAACCAACAAAGGAGAGGCCAGATTTGTAAATAGTCAATGATATACATATATATTCTCTAAAGAATGACTTGACAATGCTTATTATAATCTTCAACAGCAATACTTATTTTACTGTATAAGAAAGCTCTTGATGATTTTTCGGGGATAGGTATGAATGGACCCTCCTTCTTCTTCAATCCAACATTGATACCAGTAGATTCCATTGAAATGGATTTGATTTGATCAAAAGTGATAACCCATTTTACTTTCAAGGAATTGACTTCAAATAACATCATATGCTTGAAGGTTAATATCAAAGCTCTTTCTTCTCCTGGTAATAACAAATGAGCCAAATAAGTCTCATTGAAATAAACACCACCTTCTATTGATTTAAGCCAGAATTGACCTTGGGCTTCTCTTGGTGAATAAGGTCTAACCACTTTATCATAACTGATATAACGAGGTAATCTTACTTTATCCAACCCTTCAGCATCGAAAACAGTTGTGGTATTACGAATACCTTCACTGACATTTGAAGCCAAATCAAAGAAACCAATGGCAGTCTTTGTAGGTAATCCCACAAGACCTTTCCCTACTCCTTTGAAGAATCCTGCAGCTCCTCCAGTATTAGCACCTTCGATTGGAGCAGTAGCAAATCCTGTAACTCCAGAAGATACTGATTCAAAGAATGAATTGGCACCACTGGCAAATCCATAAAGGGCATGTTTAGGTTTATTACGACGTTGGTTAAAACGTCTACGTTCCTGAAACTTATCATCTAAGGTAACTACAGATAACCCTTTAGCCAAAGAACCAGAAATTTTTGCAAAAGAATCAGAAAATCCAAAAATTGATTTCTTTAAGAAACTCAATCCACCTTTAGCAATACCAATACCCAATTCTTGAGGACGATCATTAATAATAAACCCTTGATATGGTTCATAGAAGATATCCAAAACACCAGAAGACAAGTTATTAAATAACCCAACAGGATTTCCAATGACATCAGCAGAACCCAAGATTTTATGAAGTTGGTAAAAGAAAGATTGACCATAATGAGTTTGAATGGATTCAATAAGAATTGGAGTTGGAACTCTGATATTCTCAAGGAATAAAGCATTCAACTTAATAGGAGCATCATTGATATTACCAATAGCCATGGTAAGAACATTGAAAAAGAACATTAATGTATTTTGACCGTTGGATATTTTATCTTCAGCATTAACCCTTTCGGTTCTGACGAATGATAAATTGGTTAAGGTTGGTTGTAAATGTAAAGCTTCAAAATAAATATCACTACTTTCTGATAAAGTCTTAGGTTCAGGTAATTCCAAAGAATCATCGCATAACTTATCTTCGATTTGTTTATTCCAACTTGCACCTGGTAGTTTGGCAAAGTCTAATAATGCAAATAAGATATCTTCATCGATTTCTATAGTCATCTCTTGAAGAAGGATAGTAGCATACTTGATGAATAATACCCCATGAGAATTATCTTTAACTTTACAGACTGATGCTGAGAATGATGGATGATTGTTCATTTCTTTACCTGATTTTGGAACTACTGTTGGATAAATAATGATAGGGAAAATACCTCCATATAATTGGTTATCTACTTGAATCCATTTCAACTTAACACTCAAGTTTTGATACAAATCAGATTCGTTGTATCTGACTTCTAAACCTCTTAAAGTGACATAAATCAATTCTTGATATCTCGTGTTGATCAATGAGATACCGAACCCTTCAAATCTGGTAATAATCCTAGTATGATAACTTTCATCTTCTTCGGGAGTTTCAAAGTTTTGTTGTGATGATGTAAGGGAAGTTCCTGTCTTGGTTCTTTGTAACTTGTACATACTTAATGATGGATCATAATCTGATATGATCAATGATTGAGTAGGACCATCAGCAACAACATTCAAATCTACAATCTTTTGATCTTCTGTCAGGGTTGGAGGTAATCTGAAAGGTTTCAAATTACCAATTTCAGAAAGATTGATAGCTCTTTCTCTTCCATGAGATCTGATGATTAATTCTTTAATAATAGCATTTGGATAATCATAGGCATAAGGCATAACACTCTTTGGTGGAATTTTGTAGTAAATAGGTTTATAGGTTACATCTGTCTTGATAACATCACCATTTTCATTGACATTAGGATCAGCTTGATAAATGAAAAATTCAGCATCACTGAAATTCCTAATTGAAAATGGCCAATTGTTATTAGCATTTTCAACTTGAATAAAGATAACTCCATTTTCTGTAAGGATGTTCACTTTAAGTAAGATTTGGCCGAAGTTCTCTTTATAAACTTTTAAGAAGATTTGACCAATATCATCAATTACAAAAGGTGAAGACCAATTCTTTGATCCGTGAGCAAACTTAAGCACCAAACTTCTTTTTTCTAATCTACGTAATCCATATAAGGGACGTAATTCATTAGGTTCGACGTTAATAACGTTATTCGACCCATTTTCAACAATTTGTAAGGATTCTTCCAAAGTATTCTTGAAAACATATCTTGGAGCAATAGTAATTACCTTAGTTAAATTATAAACCCCTTCACCATCAGCAACTGATACTCCAACATTCATTTCTGATTGTTTACCTGATAATTGTACACTAACAGAACTTGATTGTCCAATAGCATCAAAACTTATTGGTGCTGACCATTGACTATCACCTACTTTTAATAACGCTCTATTCTTCTTATCAGTATCTCTATCAAATGAAAACATCTTTGGTGTGATTTTATCTATAGCAGATTTACCATTAGACTTTAATCTATTGTTTCTTTCCAGAACTTCAATATTTTGACCTGTTCTATTCAAAACAATATATGGTGAATAAATTACAGCCCTAAGACCAGAGAATCCTTGCTTTTTCCTTGGATAGTAAATCTTCAACTTCAACATCTGACCATCTTCGTGTCTAGTAGTCATGAAATCTTCTCTTTTGAAATCACTTCTAGCAGGACTATTAATAATGGCAAATTCAGATTTATTGAACCCACATCCTTTAGGTTCAACACTAAGTAACAATAAACTCTTCAAACTAGCCACATGGATATAATTCTTAACTCCTTTAGCAACGGATCCGTTCCAATCTTTTTTGGTATCTTTATCATACAATCTATAATCAATATCGAAAGGCAACAAATTAACTAATTGGATAGGAGCTGAGATTACTATCTTCATGTGAGGATATATTCTTGCTAAAGGTTCATCTTTGTCATAAGAGGCTTCTGCTTGGAAGTAATAGGCTGTTTTATCATTTGAATCTGATGAAGCACAAGTCAATGCACTACCTCCGTAAATCATATCTTTCCAATGAAGACTTTCCTTAGACCAACCATATTCAACTTCGATTTGAGGTTTAAATTTCAAATGTCCATTGTAAACGTGATCTACTGGTAAAGCTTTACTTTGACATGGTTGAATTTCAATTATATCAATAGATTCATTCAATTGTGAGTCTTTGAAAACATTAACAGCAATTGCAACATCAGCATTGTTTTGAATATGAACAGCTGATCTTATCCAGATGGTTTTAATATTATCTGAACCTAATGAGATATCACAAATCAATCTGGTATGAACTCCATCAACTGGTGGAGTCATCATGATTATATCTTCACCTTCACCTGAAGCTGAAATTTGATGAACTTCATCATACTTTGAGTTTACCAATCTAACTCCTAAAATGCCTCTTTTGTTATCAGTATCCAAGTTAGCACGAACTTCTCTCCAATCTTCGAAAGCCCAAGGAATTTGTTTACCGTTTTCAATAACTTTCTTGTTGACCTCTTTTTTGTCTTCATCAATCCAAACTTCAATATCATATCCAGTTTCATTCAATATCTTATAAGGACTTGTTTCCTCTCTTGATTTGAGTTCTACTTCTTCACTGATCAAAGTTGATATTTGTGAAAGTAAGGCAATTGATCTTGATGTTACAGTTATTTCAGCCAATTGTCTTGATACTATATCTACCATAATACCATTCTTTCCATCGCTAGCTTTTGAAGCATAAAGTGCAATTGGCCAAGGTTCGATAAGTGGTTCCCAAGTTGAACGAGAATAGTTATAAATCTTAACAAATGATTCTACATGAGTTTCTGCACTCAAATCAGTTGACCAATTAATAGCTCTCATATCAAAAGGTTTAATGTTCATATCAATTACTGGTAATTCATGAACATCACCAATCAATACAAATCTTAAGCCTCCAAAACTAACATTTAATTCTTCTCCTTTAATGATAACTCTATCTTCGCTTGTCTCTTTTTTGGCTACTTCAGTTCCTGATATATTGGAAACAAAAGAAGGAGCATACTTTGAAAGACGTTTCTTGAAGTTGTCTGAGAAAGTATAGTCATCTTCTGGTGTGATTTCATCTTTTCCTTGGGCTTTAGCATAAAGTTCTGAAGCTCGGTTGAAAATACTCAAAGCTAATCTAATATCTCTTAAGGAAACTCTAACTAATAAAGGATCGACTGAAGCTTGAATGTTTGTCAAAAAGTTAGTAGGTGTAGAACCTCTAGAATCATGGGCAAAGGAAATAGAAAAGTCATCAATGATTCTTAATCTTTGATCATTCAAATTATCAGCAGTACATAAGAATAATCCCACACTATTGGCAGCCAAAGAAATGACATTTTGACTTGTGAGTAAAACCTGTTCTATCTTGAATACAATAGCTTCGGTATTAGCCTTGGAAGGATCTGCCAATAATATAATAGATGGTTGTAGAATGTTAACAGAAAATCCAATACTGGTGGTTGAAGGTTGTTCTACTGGTGTTGGTTTAACTACAACAGCCTTCAGGTGTTCAACATCTAATGAACTACTTTCTGAACTTTCATCATCAGCAACTAATTCTGAAATAGTTTCTGGTTTTTCAAGGGCTTTATCTACAAAGTTCTGAAGTTCAAATAAATAATCAAGCGATAAAACAACCTTTGGATTCTCTACACTCAACATAACAGTGATATTCTTCTTTTCAGTTGTTCCTTCCGATGATGCACTTACAATGAACTGATCATTACCACTCTTGATCAGAGGAATGATTTCTTTGAACTTACTGTTACATTCTGGCCTGATATCTTCAACAATAAAGGATTTTACGATTAACTTGGAATCGAATTGAGTATCTTGAGTCATCTTCAAATTGAGATCAATTCCATTCAAAGAGAAAGATCCTAATCTATTGGTGGAAATATCTCCAATCCCAGATGTTTGGTTATAGATCGTCAAAGCTAACTTTGGAACATCGAATTTGAAAAGTAATTTTTCATGTTTTGATGGGATTTCAGATTGTTCAACCTCCACCACACTCTCTGGTTTACTAACTTCCTTATCTTGATTCTTATGTTTGATAACAGCATTAGCATTAGTGGCATCTTCTTCAATTTCTTGCATGTCAATATCAGAAGTATCAAACACATTGGTGATAGCATCGGAAAGACCCATCAAGAACTTCAATTGTAATTCTGTTAAGTGTAAATTCACCTCAGGTAACCTTCCGTTGACAATTATTGAAGGGATTCCTTCAATGTAATCTTCCAAATAATCAATATCAAACGACATATCAAACCCATTGACCATTTGAGATGATTGCACCACATCATTGACAAAATTGAATTCTGAACTCATATTGATATTTCTTAATCCAGATTTGATAACATTCTTAATCTTACCATCGTTTTCAACAAAATCATTGGTTGCATATAATTCACCAAACTCTATAGTCAAATTATCATATTTTACGGTTGAATGTTTAACTATCTTAGGGAACACAACTATAGGAGCTGTAACTGAGAAATTAAACTTCATTTTGTTAGCATCTTGGATTTGATTAGCTTGGTTAATAGCAGCTTCTCTTGTACTATCATAAATCTCCTTCATCTTTTGGAATTGACTCAAATAGTTAAAGATTCTTTTGAATGAAGATTCTACGAAATTGATCTTAGAAGACCCTGTCTTGAATTCAACGAATGAATTGTATAAGTTATCATTATTCTCCGGATCAAAGGTCTTATAGGTGAATTCAGCCAAATTATCTCCTTCGATATTAATCAAGTTTCTCAAGATTGAGTCTTTAGGTGATCCAGCATTAATATCATCATGTAAAGATAAAGCACCTAACTTACCACGAACATCAAGAGCTTCAGGTAATACCAACACTGCAATTTCGGCTGTACTCAATTGAAGAGTGGCCAATTTAACACTATCCTCATTCAAAACACAAATGATACTATCCAAATTAATAGCTACATTAATCTTTTGAGGAGCAACTTCCAAGTCTTGAACATCATTATGTTTCAATTCATCGGCTGGTGTTGTTTCTGCATCCGGATCAGTAAATGTATTCAAGATAAAGTTCAAGATACTCAAGATGGACTTTCTCGTAATGACAAATTTAAGTGTTGCCACATCTAACTTTATATCTTGATCAAATACTTCTATCTCTTTATTGTTGAATTCTACAATTCTCTGTTTTCTGGAATAATCCAATTTGAACAATTCTTTGGATTTTTGAACATTACCTTCAACAAAGTTATTGGAAGAAATCAATCTTTCGAATTCAGGTATTCCTGATCTTTCAATATGATCGATAAGATTAATATCATCCAAGGTTAAATCCAAAAACAAGTCATTCATGGTTTTCACAAGGTGTAAAGAAACGGAGTCACCAATTAAATCAATAAAAGATTCAGCTTCAAAAGTCACACCATCAATACATCTGGAAAGAGAAAGACGAACTAAATCAATCTTCAAATCAAATTCGAACATGTGTTGATTAAGTGCAGCTTCAGGGATTGGTTCATCATTCTTTTTAACTCTAACTTCTTCAGTTGAATTCTCTAATTCTCCAATGGATGATTGTTGATCGGATTGGAAAGCGTTAAATATACTAGAATCATCATTTTCAAGATTGTCGAAGTTTGGTATAGCAGCATCAATAATTTGCATGATTATCTTGTACTGTAAGTCATTCAAATGTAACTTAACACTAGGTACTTCACCTCCAATTTTGAATTTCGACAAGTTATAAACATCAGGTAAGATAGAAATACCTAACAATAACTTGATATTAAATTTATCCAAAATTGAAGATTTCCGTTGCTTAGAATCTTCAAAATGAAGTTGTTCCATAGTATCTCTGATATTTGAACCAACCAAAAACTGGGCATCTTGAAGATGCAAGTTGAACTTATCATACATCAAAGTATTTAAGTTATCCCAATCAGCTTCACTGTAACTTGTTTTAGACTTCAATTCCTCAATTTTTGATTTCTCTACTAAGTTACTTATAACACTTATATGACCAGCATCAAGAATTGCTACAGGGGATTTCCAATTGTGAGGTTCCAAAGGTAAAATAATCAATGGTGCTTGTAAATCTAATTTAACATTGATTGTTTTATGTTCTTCTAAAGCATATTGTAATCCCATTCTTGTTTGTGAAGTGAACCCTTCAACTGTAGCTTCAGCTGCATTCATAATAGCTCCTACAGTATCTAAGTGTATTTTAGGAGGTTTGAAAAACTTAACAACTTCTTCGATGAATTTGGGATTATAGAAAATAGTCATTGATTTCAATTTTCCTAATAATTTAGAATCAGCAGAATCATCCAAAGGATTTCTTTCGAAAGATATTCTGAAGAATGGATCATTATCAGGAGATGCTTGTGGTTGACCTCCATATTGTTTGACACTAACAATATGTTTATATAAAGTAGCTTCAGTACCATCTTCAATTCTAAATTCTTCAATTTGGAAATTGGTTAAAACAGAATCAGGTCTTTGATAGAATTGAGCCTTACAACCTTCAAAAACAATTTCTGCTAAATTAGATGCACCTTTAGTTTTCTTAATGGAAACACCACCTTTCTTCAAAGTTGCTAATATTTCCATCTTGATAGTATCTCTTGGTAAATCAACAGCATTAGCTATTTCATTACTTTCAGAATAATCAATAGCTTCATAAAGTGCTTTACGTTGATTATCACTTAATTGAAGATCTTCTTCTTCAACTTCTCCTTCTTTAGGTTGAGCATTTGATCCACCCCACCATCCACCAAACCAACCTTGTTGTTGAGGATGAGCTTTCTCATTTTGTGCTTGTTTTAGCTTATTAGCATTTTCTTTCTTAACTTCAGTTCTAGCTATTGATCTATAGAATTTTATATCTTCGAATGTCAAGATTTCTTCTAGATCACCAAATTCTTTAGTATCATCAGCAGAAGTAAGTTTATTTAACAATTTCAATTTGTACAATTTAACATAAGCTTTCCTTTGATCTCTTCTCTTTTCAAAATATTCCCAACTCCATTTGTAATGCTTTTCGTGAATTTCATTCAAAATTGATTTAGCAGCATACTGAAGCCATAATTTTGGATCTTCAGATACTGATACTTTAGGTCTAAATTTTCTAAATTTATGGGTCTTAATGTACCAATGGAACTTAGATAAGGTCCATAACATATCTTTATATTGCTGTGAATCTAAATCAATACCGAATTCTTCAAAAAATAATTCTGCCTTTATATGAGGAGTAGATTCAGTAGCACCTAATTTATTAAGTGAAAGCTTACCTTGACCACTAACAGGTTTTAAAATGTACTGATAATCTTCTATATTCTCTGAATGAATAGAATTTTTGAAAATTTCCAATAATTTGTCTGAATCTTCACTATAAATTGAAGGACTATCAGTATTCATGTAACAAGTTAAATCCTGTAATTTGAGTAGTTTTCTAGTCAATTGTTGAGTGATAGAAATGAAGGAAGGGATCCAAGATTGATCAGTTGAAACTGCTGATAATTCTTTCAATGTTATACCTACTGAATAAGGATCTTCAGTTAAGATGGAATCATCTTCATATCTAATATGAATATTTTTAATTGTGACTTGTAAGTTATCAATAATCTTTGTGACCAAAGATTCGGTGAAACTTTCATTCGAATTGATATTGGAAGAAATCTCCTGGTTCTGTAAAGAAGCATTTTCAATCATAGACAATTGTTCTAATTTATCTTTCTTAACTTTAAGTTCTTTTTGCTTTTCTTCATCAAGATCAAAATCCGTCAAGATAATAGGAGAAGCTAATAAGTAAACATCTTCAATTATAACTTTCACAGGTTGACCTTTCAAATTGGACCAAGGAATTTGTAAAGTAAGTTCACCTACATGACCAAATTTAACATCAATTGGTAACTTAAATCTATCTAATGAATCTTTTTTAAGTCTTAAATTTTTCAATTTGACATCTCCACTCCATATACCTATATTCAATTGCTTGGGATCGAAGTTCTCTATGTATGAACCAAGAAATCTATTCAATAAATTGGCTACAAGTGACTCGAACATATCTCTTAGTGTCTCGAATCTACCTAAATCGCAATGATGCGAATATTTTTTGCAATCTTGCTACAGAGATTCCATTTAGGGGTATGATCAAGAGCGTAAGATCGAGTGGAAAGCACCTTTTACCGAAGAGATGAGATGTTTGTGTGGTTGTGGTTATTAAACGTATCTCAATAGACAAGATCCTTTATGTATTAGTCGATCTTAATTGGTCCATAAGGTAGTGATGTCAACTAAGAGCAATTAATGTCCCTTTCCATCGAGGACCCTTTATTCCAATTTTCCCTACTTTTCTCTCCAAATCTTGTAATTACCACTCTAAAATCTTTCATATTTCTCTGAAAACTGTGGATCCGGTCTAAATCCCCCAGGATTTTAATCTCCCTTTCACGTGATGTCATCCCGCAATATAAAGGTCTTATGACTCAAGAATTGATAATGACCCATTAATAATCTACCAAAATTCCTATTTTTCTTTTATTATTAATACTAAAAAGTTCTTAGACCTTCTGTAAGTTCCATATATTACTCATAATATATCCTCAACAAATAGTTTAACCTTATATCATTATTAACTGTGAAACTTACGTGAGACTTGCCTGTGAGACTTTTATCTTATCAAAGTGTGGATATCTGAGTCATAAATACCATAAAAACTCCAGTAAATCCCACAATATTAAATCTTTTCATCACTGTTAGTAAGCAACATTATTCCGCTTACCTTCCGATATCTTCAAAGCTCCAAACAACTAGGTTTATAACTGTCAAAGTCCTTATCACGTATCTTCCTGCATCCTGTATCAGTCTATATTTTGAGAGCTCACAAAAAAAAAGATTGATCCTTAATCCCTTAGAACCAGTTCATTTATTAAGTTAAATGAATTTTTAGGAGAACAACAATTGATCAGTACTTATATTTAGATACAACCTCGTGGAAGAATATACTTCGAATTTTCAATTGATTTTTTGCAAATTGAACAGGTAATTTTACGTGATCCTTTTGCATCCCTCATCACACGTTAAGGATATCTTACTATTTGCCTTCGTTATTTCAATATATTGAGGCTAAGATATTCATACGATAGTTGGAGGTAATATTTTAACACGTTAATCGATACTTAATAGTAAAGAACTTTTGCCACTAAGGAGATTCGACACGGAATTTCTTACAATAAAAACAAAAGGTATGTCAGCTTCCATAATATCGACGGATAGTTCTAAATCTACCCATTTAAAAAGAATAGGTAACTATGAATTTGGTAAAGAAATAGGTAAAGGTTCATTTGCCACAGTTTACAAATGTGTAAATGTTAAAACCAATCAACAAGTAGCCATCAAATCTGTGGTCAGATCAAAATTGAAATCAAAGAAATTAATAGAAAACCTTGAAATTGAAGTATCTATCTTAAAAAACATGAAACATCCTCATATTGTAGGATTATTGGATTATGACCAAACTTCAAGTCATTTCCATTTAGTTATGGATTATTGTTCTATGGGTGATTTATCTTACTTCATCAGAAAAAGAAATCAACTAGTTAAGACTCATCCAGTTATTAGCTCTTTATTAGAAAGATATCCTAGTCCTGAAGGATCTCATGGATTAAATGAAACTTTGGTTGTTCATTTCTTAAAACAGTTATGTTCAGCTTTAGAGTTTTTAAGAAGTAAATCTTTGATTCATAGAGATATTAAACCTCAAAATTTATTATTATGTCCTCCATCACATTCAAAATCAGATTTTGAAAAGAATGAATATGTAGGTTTATGGGAATTGCCTATCTTGAAAATAGCTGATTTTGGATTTGCAAGATTTCTTCCATCAACTTCAATGGCTGAAACTTTATGTGGAAGTCCTCTTTATATGGCACCAGAAATTTTAAGATATGAAAAATATAATGCTAAAGCTGATTTATGGTCTGTAGGAGCTGTTTTATATGAAATGACTGTGGGAAAGCCACCATTTAAAGCTTCTAATCATATTGAATTATTGAAAAATATTGAAAAATCAAATGATAAAATCAAATTTCCTTCCTCTGCTAAAGTTCCTGAAGATTTGAAAAAAATCATCAGATCTTTATTAAAATACAATCCAACTGAAAGAATTAGTTTCAATGAGTTTTTCAGTGATCCTTTAATCACTGGAGAATTAGAAAGTAACGATAAACCTTTAGAAACAAGTCAAATGGATGAGAATTTATTCATCAGTGAATATATTTCTCCTTTACCAAAATCCGAAGGTCCTATTGAAAGAGTAAGAGTTGAACCTTTAACCATGACTCCAAAATCAATTGAAGGTTCTAAAACAAGTGAAAGAGATGAAGAAATTAAGAGAATTATCAATAAGAGTAGTCCTGGTCCAGAAACTTCTAGTCATATTCAATCTGTTCAAGAAGAAGCTAAAAGTTCTGGAAAACAAAAGGGTGAATTATCTGTTATTAAAAGAAATGATGATGTTTTCTTGGAAAAAGATTATGTGGTTGTCGAAAAGAGAGCCGTTGAAGTAAACGCTATTGCTGATGAATTGGCAAAAGCTGGAAGTGGAGCTTTAGCTATGAATCCAAGAAGAAATTCTTCTGTTTCCAGCAACAACAGCATCGATTCCAACAATTCAATCAAACACACTTCACCTCACTTTAGACGTTATTCAAACAACAATTCGAATAATAGACCTAATTTTGGCGATAGGAGAATTTCAATTTCCATCTCACCAACCAATGCTTTAAGTAAAGCTATTGGTTTGGCTTCTAACAGATTATTTGGTTATAATATGAACCTGTTAGATTCTAATCCTAAGATTATTGGGGATGATTCTAATGTTGAAATCTTCCAAAAACATAAGAGTCCTAATTTCTCCAATAACTTATTATTACAAAAAATCAATTTACCGACTTCAAACCTGAGTCAACCTCAAAATCAAATCGTCACCCAACTGAACTCAAAGAGTTTAACCAATGATGAAATGATTTTATTCAAATTAGAATCGATTGCAACCAAGGCACATGCAATCAATTTATTTGCTGACGTCAAATTTAGTCAATTGATTCCTTCTCCACCATCAAATGATGATTTAGACGATGACTTGGTTCATCAAAATGATTTATTGCCACCAAGAATCATCAAAACAATCAGTGAAGAAGGTGTTGTCTTATACGTTAAGACATTGTCATTATTGGCCAAAGGAATGTCTATTGCCAGTGAATGGTGGTATTCCCAGATCGACAACGGTCTCGATCAATCTTCAATCAACGATAATTCTTTCAATTCTAACAGTAACATTGCAAGAATCAATGAATTGGTTCAATGGATTAGAGACAAATTCAACGAATCTTTAGAGAAAGCAGAATTCATTAAATTGAGATTACAAGAAGTTGAAAATTTAGATACATCTAATTTCGAAGACTCCCAGGGAACTCAAAAGATTATTGCTGAAAAGTTAATTTTCGATAGAGCTTTGGAAATGTCTAGAAATGCAGCTGTTAATGAACTTGTTAAAGAAGATTTGAAAGGCTGTGAATTGGCATATTCTACTGCCATTTGGATGTTAGAAGCGTTACTCGATGAAGAATCTCAACACGATTCAACCAAGTTAGATAACGAGGATAAGCAAATGATAGAAAAATTTGTTGTCAGTATCGGTAATAGATTGTCAGTTTTAAAACGTAAGCTTGATATTACAAATAATTAGTGCTATGTATGTAAAAGAAAAAAAGTAAAAAAAAAAAAGATGGAATCAATGATTCCAATGCATTGGGTATGGGAAGGAAAGGATAAATACATACGGTGAAGTAAGGGTACTTCAATACTTAGCTTTTATAAATTGTGTAAATATAAAATTTTAAAATCCAGAGCTCTAGTTTGTCGTAAATTAATTATACATCCAGTTCATGTTGAAGTAAACCGATAGTGATTGAATTGGACCTATAATGATGAGGTCTCTCTTCTTTGTTAAATGCTTTGTTTCTTGTTTCACGATCAGTTTCATTATGAATAGCATTAGGAAATGGGAAACTGATAGGTTCTTTCTTATAATGATTGTTGAAAGTCAGGTGTCTTTCTGACAGAATTGGTTGAACTTGAATTCTGTGAGAGTTTGTTGTAGCATAAGGACTGGAAGGAGCATTCTTGGCTAATGGTGAAGGTCTCCTTTGTTCTGTCAATTTTTCGAATTTCATAACAGGAATGGCTGGTACTGAAACTGGTGTTATTGTTTTATTCAGATCATTACTTGAAACCGAAGGACTTGAGGACATAGGTATACCCAAAGGATCGATGGGTCCAGAAGGAATCTTAGGTGCAATTCCTGGTTTCAAAGCAGAACTAGAATTGTTACTCAAAATTGCTGGTCTAGCAATAGATATACTAGGATTTGGAACACCTTCCATCAATCCAGCTGGAACATCTTCCAAATCTTCGTCATCTTCTACTTGAGGTACGACAACATTTGTGGGCATCACCTTACCTAAATTAGGTAAACTTGAATCATGGGATTTAGCTCTTTGTTCTAATGTTAAGAATTTGGGTCTAGCATTTACTCTAGAGGTAAATGCTAAAGTCAAATTACCATCTTCCTCGCTTTCACTGTCACTAGCATCTTGACTATCATTTTCACTGTCGGATACAATTTTGTTAAATGATGATTTGGTGAGTCTACTGTTGGTAAGTGGTTTAAAAGGTTCTTGAAAGTTACCAGAACTTGATCTACTACTTGAACTGAAACTCGAACACAGGGAATCAGATCCTAACCTTATAACTGGTTCTTTTCTTCCGCTCTTATTAATCACCGTATTGGGGGCAATCTCGTCGTCAGTTTCAACATTCTTTTTGGTGAAATTGAATGAAATTCCTTTGGAATTCATGGAATCGTTCAAGTTGAAATTTTGAAACTTTTCATTAATTGAACTAACATTTGGTTTGTCTTCGGCCTTTGGAGGGAATTCAGATTTCACGTTTTGACTACTGTTTTTCTTCTTTGTTGAATACTCTTTATACTTCAAGCTCAAATACTCGTCATTGATACTATCTAACGATGCAAAACTTTCAGTTAATGGTAGAGACATCACTGATGAAGGTCTTCTGAGTTCATCACTAATAGGACCTACCTTAATCTTGGTAGATGTCTTATTGTTGGATGATCCAGGAATATTTACAGGTTGCACGGGACTACTTTCATGAGATAAATTTGGATGTGATCCAAGTGAAGTTTTATTGGTAGGATTTGATGATAAGATTGAAACCCCTGATAAGGCACTTGACTTCCTTCTCCTTTCATCCATTTCTTGTATACCTTTAAATGTCTCTACTACACTCTGGTTTTTCAAATAGAGATCACCACCTACATTTCTCTTGGTTTCAATCTCATTTGCACCAGTAATACTACCTCTCCTACTTGAATTGGCAGTGTTTGATTCAATCACTTCTTGTAAAATTGGATTGGCTATTTTTCCTTCCTTGATTCCAGCAAGGGTATAGGATCCTCTTGGGGTACTTGGTTGAGATGACAATAATGGATGAGATGTGTAATTTGAATGGTTCAAATTAAGTCCACTGGTACTATTGACATTGCTACCAAATCCATTACTGTTCAATCCACTGTGAACCCCAATTCCATTATTAGATGAATTATCATAATTGTGTGAAGGATTTTCCGACATCAAAGGACTATGGATTGGACTATTGAAATTGGTATAAGCTTCAGAAAATATAACAGAATGATCAACATTACTGCTACTAAAATTTCTTGAAGTCGACTCGTCACTGGAGGAATTCATACTTGAGGAGGTTTCCATTTGAGTGAAGAATTTCTTCCTGATATCATGATCCTTAGCTCCAGAAGTAATGGCTCTAACTATACTTTTCTTGATTCTGGTCCCAATTCCTACTACTGCATTATCTATATCTTCTCTAGTGATCTGTTTATCCAAGTTTGTGAAAAAATTGTTTGAATTATTGATGTTGTCAGGATAATTCAAATACAATAATTCATTCAATGAATCAAAGTCATTTTCTAAGTCCATTAAAACGAATGGGTGGTCTTTAATCTCTTTGATGTCAATTCTGGTGGTAGAATTCTTATCAAGTAATTTAGATAATAAATCTTTGGCTAATTCGAATTCAGTTTCGGTAATATTTGTTGGTGATTGGAAGGAATCTTTGTCTTTTGGGAATTCCAATGGTTGATTGACAATTACTTGGAAAAGGTCATACTCAGAATCAGCATAGAATGGTAACTTACCAAATAATAAACAATAAAATGTAACTCCTAATGCCCAAATATCAATCTTATGATCAATCTTTGGTAACACTTTCGTCAATGTTAATTCACTTTTCAAAATTTCCAATGAAGAAGCAGAAGACATTTTTCTTTGACTGTTCATTATGGTGCTGTTCTTAGAAGCTCTTCTCGATGCCACAGGTGAAGAAGAAAAGTTTGTCTGACATAATTCTGGAGCGAAAAAAGCAGGTGTACCAGCAGTTTTGGCTAATTCAAGTTCATTAACTAACCCTTCATCAGCTTCATTCAATGACGATGCAAAAGATACTCCAAAATCACTGATTTTGACAACATTGTCAGAACTCACCAACAAGTTAGCAGGTTTGATATCTCTATGAACAATTCCTTGTAAATGTAAATATTCCAAACCTAACAAAACATCTCGAAATATTTTTCTTGCTTGTCTGAATGTTAAGTTGGGTGAATAGTTATCTGACAACAAATCCTCGTCGTCGTTATTGTGAAGACCTCTGCAAGGAATAAGATCATTATTTCCTGGTGAGCCTGTAGAATTGGTATGATGGTTTTTATGGGAAGTATTTTTCCATTTAACTTCTCCCTTTTCCAAGTATTCAAGGACAAGATAAATTTTATGAGTATTAGCATCATCCAAAACTTCTCTTAATTGTACAATATGCTTATGGTTGCATTTCTTCATGATTGCTATTTCTCTTTTAATTTTCAATTCATATTCACTTTCTCCCAGGTCTTTCTTTTCGCTAAACCTCAACTTGGGTCTTTCTTTCTTATTCTTACGGTTGACAATCTTTATTGCTACCAAATCCTTATTTATGAGATCTTTGGCCAATTTTACCTTACCATGTTCTCCTCTTCCGATTTCTCCAAGGATTTCATAAGTGTTGAGTACTTTCCTCCTCGTTATTGGATCATATTCCAAAAACACTCTTTTGGTTTCTTTCACTGGTGATGCAGTTCTTGATAAGGGAAGGGATCTCATTGCTTTGGAGTTATTGTTCAATTTCAAGGTTGAATCCGATACCTTATGATTGACCTTTTTTGCACTAGTCGTTGAATAATTAGAAATTGAGCCGTTTTCAGCAATTGAAGTGTTATCTACTTCATAATCAGATCCAGTTGACATTATATCACGAGAGGACAATAATGATTTTTGAAGTAATCCTGTTACTTTCCCAAAAACATTGTGTCTCAAGTCTTTATCCTTATCATCAAAACTGGTGTTTGACGGTGATTGAGGGTCTGTATTTGATAACGTCGGTGTTATAGTATCATTTCTAGATACTTCGGTAGTTGCCATGCCCGCTTTATGAACTCTTAAAGAGTCTTGCCTATTCAAAGCAGAATGATTCAGGGCCGTCGACATTACTACTATATGAATATATGGCTCTAAATATTATACTATCAATGCTTCGAAATTTATCAATCTTTTTAACCTTAATAAACTTTTTAAAATTCTATTCTTTCAGTTATTGATGCAGATGAATAATATACATGTGAGATGAACCTCGGGAATTATATTCAGTGTATTATATCTTTAGGAACCTTATTTCTGAGTTATTGAATGATCTATAATTAAGCTCTTACTTTGCTGTCTTTGTGACTAATTTATGACAAGTCCTGGTAAAATTTAATCAGTCTTCTGCGAAAAAAAAATTTAACCTCTCGTGAGGGTTAAACAATGAACTTCAAAATCGGAAACTTGATTTGAGCCTGATCCAGCTTTTCTTGTCAACCATTGCGATAAACAGATGATCTCACTTATGATTGGATACCTGTCAATGATTTACTAGAGAGTTTTATGTCCGTTCTCCCTTTCAAAAGCTAAGGAACAGAACCCTGTGGAGAGAAAAGTATGATGGGTAAAAAGAGGGGGTCTTTTCGTATTTATTTTTTTTCAGGTTTGGACTTTCTTAAGGCTTGTAAGAAGTTACTTATACCTTCACCTTGATAGTTGAGCTTGAACATTTGGGCTAAAAGGAATCCCGAACCGTTATTTCTCTTCAAATGGTTGGATAAATTTGATTTAGATTGCTGGAAGAATCCTGATCTCATTAAATCGATGAATCCTTGCTTTGTAGGGTTTGATTTGATTGATTCTGGTAAATCATTTGAATTCTCTTCCACAAATAATGAAAATTCTTCTGGGGATAAATTATTAATGAATTCTTGTAAAACTTCAAATGGAAAGGCATCATCTAAATCCAATATAGGTAAAGTGAATCTGTCGTTAATATTCCGTATATTTATAAAGAATTGATAGAGTGTTTGACCTACAGGCAATTGATACCCTGGTTAAACTCTCTTCAATGCAATGGTGATCTTATTAACTATTTTGAACTGCAAATAAAAGGCGATTCATAAACAGAAAATAAAAATGCTAAATTAATACTTACTGTTGTTCTTGCTTAACTGTTTCAGTCTCTGATGGTAATTCACTCTCTTGTTCCATTTCTTCATCCTCATCAAGAGTGATGATGTCTTGGATCTTTTTAACAATCTGTTGATCTTTTTCAGTAAGTTTATTCAATTGTTCATCATCTCCTACATCTTGTAACCAATATAAATATTTGGCACCTGAACTTAAGAATGTTAAAGCAAATACTCTTCCGGTTTTACAACTGACCACCTGTTTGAAACTGATATCACCAGGAATTATCAACAATTCATCTTTCTCTAAACCACTTGAAGATTTTGGAGTCCAAATGAAATCGAAAAAACTTTCTTCGTCAGCGCTTGGTTTGATAGTTATAGTTCCTTTGTGTGGTAATGGTGTACATCTCTTTGTATCTTCGTCGTACTGGACTTTTCCAGCGTTAAATTTAATAGTTGACATGATTGCCACTAGTTTTTCGCACTCTCGATATTAAATCATCTTGTAGATAGATCTTCGAGGACTGAAGTAGAATATTAATAATTGATTGGGAGTGACGAAAATGGATTTCCCACCTCCAGATATCAAACAAATCTTAGAGAAGATTGCATCCATTTTAAGGGAAAGAAAATTGACTTTAGCGGTATCAGAAGCTGCATGTGGAGGTTTATTGTCATCATACATAGTTTCAGTACCAGGTGCTTCAGACTTTTACATTGGTGGTAAATTGGTTTATTCTTTGAAGCAGAGATTGAAGTTATCAGGATGGAGTGATGAAGAAATTAGGAATTACATGGGTCCTAGTGAACAAGTAGCTTTGAAATTAGCTAGAACCGCTAAGTATGAACTTGGTTCTACCTTCGTTTTATCAGAGACTGGATTCGCCGGTCCAACCAGTGATTTACATTTGGATAACAATGAATCCAAGAGTAGTGAAGGAAATAAGGTAGGGACTGTATATCTTGGATTATTTGGTCCTAATTTACAGGTTAGCTGTAGAAAACAAACAGGCAGTACTGATAGATCATACAATATGGTTGAATTTGCAAAGTTTGGATTAATTTTTCTCCTAGAAGAGTTGGAGAAGTTACCTTAATGAGTTAATGACGTAAATAGAATAGATAAACACTTGTGATATAATTCTACAACTTTCCAAAGCATTTTGATGCCTAGGTTCTTTCTAAGGCATAAAGTGATAATTCCATTGCCAGAATATCTTTCAACTCAATGGTTAGATTATTAGTATCTTGCCTATCGCTCTGCCTATCGCTCTGCCTATCTTCAAATTTCAAAATCCATATTTACACGACTTTTTGTTACACGCTCGAATTTTTTTCAAGTTTGAGATATTGAACGAAAACACAAATAAACATTTATCAATTATGACAGGTATGTTTAAATACAAGAATATGATCAGGGGTATCCACTTACTGTCTATGGGATTATACGAACATGATTTTCCTACAAGAAGAACTAATTGACCGCGTTTTAAAGGTGTCAATTGGATTTTTGTTTGTACCAACCAAGTCTAGATCACAAGTGATAAACTGGTTCCCCTTAAAATTTGAAACTTGATATTTTGAATGAAATTTGATACTAACTCAATAGCTGATGTTGATACTATGATGCCTGAAGTTCCTGATACCAGTGAATATGAAAAACCAGGTTTCTTAAATGATAAACCTTCAGAAGTTAAAATCATCAAAAGAAAGTTAAATGGTTTCGTTGGTTTCGCTAACTTGCCAAAACAATGGCACAGAAAGTCTATCAGAAGAGGTTTCAACTTGAACTTATTAGTAGTAGGTGAAAGTGGATTAGGAAAATCCACTTTAATCAACACTTTGTTCAACAAAGAAATCTTGTCCTCAAAAGACGATTCATCAAACGAAGAAGAAACTAGTGAAGATCAAGTCAAAATTGAAAGTACCACCTCAGAAATTGAAGAAGATGGTGTTAAATTGAAATTAGAAATAATTACAACTCCAGGTTTTGGAGAATTAACTAACAATACTGATTCTTGGAAACCTATTATTGATGAAGTTAACAGTAGATTTGATCAATACTTAGAAGCTGAAAGTAGAGTCAACAGATCAACTATTGATGATAAAAGAATTCATGCTTTATTATATTTCATTGAACCAACTGGTCATTCTTTGAAAGCTTTAGATATTCAATTCATGAAACAAATCCATGAAAAAGTTAATTTAATTCCTGTTATCGCCAAGAGTGATACCTTATCTGATGAAGAAATCGTTGATTTCAAGACTAAGATCTTAAACGATATCAAATTTCATGATATCAAATTTTTCAAACCATTTGAATATGAAAATGATGAAGAAGAAATCTTGGTCAACAACAAAAAAATCATGGATAAATTACCATTTGCTGTTATCGGTTCAACTAAAGAAGTAAAAACCCCTGATGGAAGATTAGTTAGAGGAAGAAGTTACCCTTGGGGAACCATTGAAGTTGATAATGAAGATCACAATGATTTCATTAAGTTGAGACAATTATTGATCAGAAATTTCTTAGAAGAATTAAAGGAAAATACCTCCAACTACTTATATGAAAAGTATAGAACTGAAAAATTATCAAAAATGGGTATTGAACAAGATCATTCAGTTTTCAGAGAATTTGATCCAGTTGCAAGACAAGAAGAAGAAAGAGCATTACATGAAGCTAAATTGTCTAAAATGGAATCAGAAATGAAAGCCGTTTTCCAACAAAAAGTAAGTGAAAAAGAAAAGAAATTACAAAGAAGTGAAGCTGACTTATTCTCTAGACACAAAGAAATGAAAGATAAATTGACTAAACAAATCAAATTATTGGAAGATAAGAAGATTCAATTAGAAAAGCAAAAGTCATTACCTCAAGATCCTCCTTCTACTCAAGCAGCTCCTCAAAAGGCTAGAAAAGGATTTTTACGTTAAACTTAGTTGAATGAATGTGTAATCGGTAAAAAAATTATGTTGATCTGGCCTCTTTATAAACTAGATTCTCTATAAAGACTAAATTCAATTGCTCTCGTTGTTTTACAGGTACTGAAGGAGATGTCGTGATAAGCGCGTTGGTGTCTCGTGAGAATTTCAGAGCAATTTCTTAAGGATAAGTCATCAAGCAGAACACTTAAACTTGAATTGCAACAATTGAATAAGCCTACAAATTCATTCCCCGAAGAACATTACTGTTATTTAGTGAAAGAAATAATTTTATACTGAGAAATGAGTTCTACTACTGGAGATTTTAAAAGTGGAGATGCTACCAAAAACCCTGTTGATGCTGGTAAAGAAAAATTAGGTAAATCAACCACTCCACAAGGTAAATTTGCAATTGACAATGAAAAATTGATTGAAACTGTTCAAACTGTACAATTTGCTTGGTTTGTTGGTCATTTATTCACTTTATTAGGTACCTTCTATTTCATCTTGACTTATTTTGGAATTTTCAGATCATGGTACAAAGTTTGGTACAATTTAGCTGTGTTTGGTATTATTGAAAGTTTTGGTATCTTAATCTATCAACATTTCAGAAAAGTTGGTACTAAGAACTTAATCAACGATGATAATGTTCATTACTATGGATTAGGTGTCATGTTATTGATCTTAAGACCTTATATCATTTTCCCAATTTTACCATTCCAATTATATTCTTTATTCCATGTGTTATCCTATACTAAAGGTTATTTACTCCCAATCTTCAATCAACAAGGTACCTCAATTGAAAAGATTATTACAAACTTTGTTAACCTGAATAATCAAAAATCTATTCAATTAGCCAGTTTATTAGAGTTGATCTGTTTAGGTTTCTTAGGATTAAGAGTTCTTTTCTTTAGAAAGAGATCTTTAACTCCTTTCGTCATTTACTTGATCTTCATCAAATTAAGATACGAAAAATCTCCAGTTACCAGAAATTACTTCAAATTCGTCAGTAACAAGATTGAATCAACTGTGACTGGATTAAACAACCCAGCTGCTACCAATGCTTGGACTCAAGTTAAAATGGTCTTTGCCAAAGTCGATAGTATCGTTTTAGTTAATGACTATAAGAAGAATAAAGTCAATTAAAGTTGACAGTTAGATAGTGAATGTTTCTAAATTTTCAAAGGTCCTCTAATATCAGTCTACCCTCTAAGTTTTCAGTCTACCGTTTTCAGTCTACCCTCTAAGTTTTCAATCTACACGTAACACCACCACAATAGTAATATCTTCACTACCCTATTACCTATTTCTATGGCTGCAAAATATTTGCCTGGTACACGACTCTGAGGTAATGGAAATTCCTTAGAAAATTCTAGATACAGAGATTTATTACACACATAATTGATTTTCTCACGACTTATAGAATATTCTTTCAACTTCTAATATGTCGATTAGTAGAAGTCTTATTTAAAAGGCAATTTGCTGGTAAAAATTTTTCAGATAATTGATTTTTTATTCATTTAAATAATCTTATTAAATTAATAATATAATATAATAATCATGTCAAAAGCTGTTGGTATTGATTTAGGTACTACATATTCATGTGTAGCTCATTTTTCAAATGATAGAGTTGAAATTATTGCTAATGATCAAGGTAACAGAACTACTCCATCTTTCGTTGCTTTCAACGATTCAGAAAGATTAATTGGTGATGCTGCTAAAAATCAAGCTGCTATGAATCCAGCTAACACTGTTTTCGATGCTAAAAGATTAATCGGTAGAAAATTCGATGATTCTGAAGTTCAAGGTGATGTTAAACATTTCCCATTCAAAGTCGTTGACAAAGGTGGTAAACCACAAATTCAAGTTGAATTCAAAGGTGAAACTAAAGTCTTCACTCCAGAAGAAATCTCATCAATGATTTTAACTAAAATGAAAGAAACTGCTGAAGGTTTCTTAGGTGCTAAAGTTAATGATGCTGTTGTTACCGTCCCAGCTTATTTCAATGATTCTCAAAGACAAGCTACTAAAGATGCTGGTTTAATTGCTGGTTTAAACGTTTTAAGAATTATTAACGAACCAACTGCTGCTGCCATTGCTTATGGTTTAGATAAAAAAGATGAACAAGAAAAGAACGTCTTAATTTTCGATTTAGGTGGTGGTACTTTCGATGTTTCTTTATTATCTATTGAAGATGGTATTTTCGAAGTTAAATCAACTGCTGGTGATACCCATTTAGGTGGTGAAGATTTCGATAACAGATTAGTTAACCACTTTATCAATGAATTCAAGAGAAAAAACAAGAAAGATTTATCTGGTAACCAAAGAGCTTTAAGAAGATTAAGAACTGCTTGTGAAAGAGCTAAAAGAACTTTATCATCATCTGCTCAAACTTCAATTGAAATTGATTCATTATACGAAGGTATTGATTTCTACACTTCAATTACCAGAGCTAGATTCGAAGAATTATGTCAAGATTTATTCAGATCTACTTTAGACCCAGTTGAAAGAGTCTTAAGAGATGCTAAATGTGACAAATCTCAAGTTGATGAAATTGTCTTAGTTGGTGGTTCTACCAGAATTCCAAAAGTTCAAAAATTAGTCTCAGATTTCTTCAACGGTAAAGAACCAAATAAATCAATCAACCCTGATGAAGCTGTTGCTTATGGTGCTGCTGTCCAAGCTGCTATCTTAACTGGTGACACCTCATCTAAAACTCAAGATTTATTATTATTGGATGTTGCTCCATTATCATTAGGTATTGAAACTGCTGGTGGTATCATGACTAAATTAATCCCAAGAAACTCCACTATCCCAACCAAAAAATCCGAAACTTTCTCAACTTATGCTGATAACCAACCAGGTGTCTTAATTCAAGTCTTTGAAGGTGAAAGAGCTAAAACTAAAGATAACAACTTATTAGGTAAATTCGAATTATCAGGTATTCCACCAGCTCCAAGAGGTGTTCCACAAATTGAAGTTACCTTCGATATGGATGCCAATGGTATCTTAAATGTTTCTGCCGTTGAAAAAGGTACCGGTAAGACTCAACAAATTACCATTACCAACGATAAAGGTAGATTATCTAAAGAAGATATCGAAAGAATGGTTAATGAAGCTGAAAAATACAAGGAAGAAGATGAAAAGGAAGCTTCAAGAATTGGTGCTAAGAATGCTTTAGAATCATACGCTTATTCATTAAAATCTTCATTAGGTGAAGAACAATTAAAATCTAAATTAGAAGAATCAGAAGTTGAAGAAGTTACTAAAGCTGCTGATGAAACTATTGCTTGGTTAGATGAAAACCAAACTGCCACTCAAGAAGAATTCGCTGATAAACAAAAAGAATTAGAAGGTAAAGCTAACCCAATCATGGCTAAAGCTTACCAAGCTGGTGGTGCTCCAGGTGGTATGCCAGGTGCCGCTCCAGGTGGTTTCCCAGGTGCTGGTGCTCCTGATGCTGGTAACGATGGTCCAACTGTTGAAGAAGTTGATTAGATTATTCGTAAAGGTATATAGATTGTAGAAATTAGATTTAAATAAATTATTTCAGTTAATTTCCTAATTAGTCTTATCTCTCAAAGTTGCTTTAATCATTTGGACTTCCTCTTGTCCTCCCGTTTATCCAGAGTTGATTCTCATAATCAGTCGAGTCGTGTGACGCGTAATTGGACAAATGTTGAAAGTTCGTCCCTCACCGTCCCTCACTGTCCCTCAATGTTTCCCACTATAAGCTCCCCTCACTTTAACCGTTATTTGTCCGGAAAGTTTGAACTTTGGGACCGCATAAGAGAAGTAAGTGATTCCACCAATGGCCGGCTATTGGATTGTAATTTGGGTTTGAATAATTATTTTAAAGAATGGGATTAAACTCCGAAAAGGAGTTAGGTTAAAAGGATAACTAAATGAAATTACTATATAAATTCCCCGGATTTTCTCTATTATCTCTTCTTAAGTCCTAACGCACAGAGTATACTGGTTATATTGATCTCAAGTTCGGAGTATAATCTTATCAATTATCAGGTTATACCTACTTAAAAGAATTTTAAATTGTTGGATAAATTATTTTGGGTGAGAAAATTCAACAAATCGTATAAAATTTGAGAGTTAAACGATTTTCATCGATCTGAAATATACAAAGTCGAAATTGATTGTAACTTTATTCAACTAAGTACATACGTTAAGTTTTAACCAATTAATATCGTAAATATTCAATCATGTCACACAGTGTAGTTCATGAAGCAAATAATTGTGAAAAACGTCCTACTCCAGAGGAATTTTTCAAGAGACAACCTGAACCAGGATACATCAAATCAATAGATGAGTATCATGAAATGTATAAGAAATCAATTGAGAATCCTGAAGAATTTTGGGCTCCTTTAGCTAAAGATTTAATAAGTTGGGATAAACCTTTTGAACAAGTAACTTCAGGAGATTTAAAAACTGGAAATGTTGGATGGTTTTTAAATGGTGAATTGAACGCCTGTTACAATTGTGTTGATAGATGGGCTTTCTCAACTCCTGATAAGCCAGCTATTATCTGTGAAAATGATGATGAAGCTCAATCACACGTCTTAACTTACAAGGAATTATTATACGAAGTTTGTAAAGTTAGTCAAATCTTGGATGATTGGGGTGTCAAAAAAGGTGATACTGTTGCCATTTACATGCCAATGAACAGTCAAGCTATCATTGCCATGTTAGCTGTAGCAAGAATTGGTGCTATCCATTCAGTTATTTTCGCTGGTTTCTCAAGTGGTTCCATTAAAGACAGAGTCAACAATGCCAGTTGTAAAGCTTTAATCACTTGTGATGAAGGTAAAAGAGGTGGTAAAACTATCAATATCAAAAAATTATGTGATGATGCTTTAGAAAACTGTCCAACTGTTGAAAAAGTTTTGGTTTATAAAAGAACTGGTAATCCAGAAATCTTTATGAAAGAAGGTAGAGATTATTTCTGGGATGAAGAAGCTAAAAACTTTAGTGGTTACATCCCTCCTGTTTCAGTTAACTCTGAAGATCCATTATTCTTATTATATACATCAGGTTCAACTGGTACTCCAAAAGGTGTGGTCCATACCACCGCTGGTTACTTATTGGGAGCTGCTATGACCACCAAGTATATCTTCGACATCCATCCTCAAGATATCTTATTCACTGCTGGTGACGTTGGTTGGATTACTGGTCACACCTATGCTTTATATGGTCCATTAAGTTTAGGTGTTACTTCAGTTGTTTTCGAAGGTACTCCTGCTTATCCAGATTATGGTAGATTATGGGCTATTGTTGAAAAACATGCCGTAACCCATTTCTATATTGCTCCAACTGCTTTAAGATTATTAAGAAAGGCTGGTGAAGATCAAATTGACAAATACAACTTATCTACCTTAAGAACTTTAGGTTCTGTTGGTGAACCAATCAGTCCTGATATTTGGGAATGGTTCAACGAAAGAATTGGTAAAGATCAATGTCATATTGCTGATACTTATTGGCAAACTGAATCTGGTTCTCATTTCATTGCTCCAATTGCCGGTGTAATTCCAAACAAACCAGGAAGTGCTTCATTACCATTCTTTGGTATTGATACTTGTCTTATCGATCCAGTTTCCGGTAAAGAAATTGAAGGTAATGATGTTGAAGGTGTTTTAGCCATTAAATCAACCTGGCCATCAATGGCTAGATCAGTCTGGAAAAACCATACTAAATACATGGATACCTACTTAAATCCTTACCCAGGTTACTATTTCACTGGTGATGGTGCTGCAAGAGATAACGATGGTTATTACTGGATCAGAGGTAGAGTCGATGATGTTGTTAACGTCTCTGGACACAGATTATCAACTGCTGAAATCGAAGCTGTTTTGATTGAATTCCATAATGTCAGTGAAAGTGCTGTTGTTGGTATCAACGATGACTTAACTGGTCAAGCTATTGTCGCTTATGTTGCCTTAAAGGAAACTGAAGGTGTCAATATTGAAGACTTAAGAAAGACCTTGATTTTACAAGTCCGTAAAGAAATCGGTCCTTTCGCTGCTCCAAAATCTATCATTATTGTTCCTGATTTACCAAAAACCAGATCAGGTAAAATTATGAGAAGAATCTTAAGAAAAATTAGTTCTTATGAAGCTGATCAATTAGGTGATATTACCACCTTAGCAAACCCACAATCAGTGGAAGGTATTATTGAATGTTTCTCCCAACAATTTGTTGTCAAGAAATAAACGAGTAAATAGATATAATAGAAGCTTTATTTATCATAAAATCAAACTCTACCGCGAATTTGTCAGTGATGTTCAAGGCATTCATCACCACCAAGTTAATCCATTTATTCATATTTGGTTATGCCCCTTCCCAGTTTGACATATCATCATCCCTTATAGAATATCCCTCCACATATTCTGATGTTACGACAAATTTTCTACATAAATTCATCGTTTGGGACAATGTATATTTTTTCAATTTATTTCATAATGATCCCAAATTTGAACATGAATTTGTTTTCAGTCCAGGTTGGGTTAAATTCATAAAGTTACTCAAAACACAATTAGATATTGAAGGTTATTATGTTGGGATATTAGCATCTTTAGTTGTGAGTAATGTGTTACAATTAGTAACTAGTTATATACTATACTATTTTACCATGAAAATTTTCAAGAACTTGGGATTTTTCCCAAACTACAAAAGAGTTAGTTATTTAACAGCTGTTTACTATTTGCTTTCAAGTGGTGGTATCTTTTTAACGGCTGGTTATTCAGAAAACCTTGCTTCATTTTTGGCGATTTTAGGTTTATATCTCAGAGAGCTAGGTTTATCATATGATTTGGATACATATAAGATCAAAAGATGGTATTTTTATATACTATCAGGAATAGTTATTGGTTTCAGCTTTAGTGTACGTGCCAATTGCCTATTGTTGGGGATTTTCTATTTATACGACTTATACCATTTCCAATTTTCTATTAATGGACTTGTTAGCATTTTGGGTGGTATGCCCTTATTTTTGAACTTGATATTATCCAACTACAGCTTTTATAAGATATTTTGTCCTGGTAGAGAATGGTGTAACAATACTATTCCATCTTTGTTTTCATATTGCCAATCTACATATTGGAATAATGGGTTCCTTTCGTACTGGACACCCAACAACATTCCAAACTTTTTACTTGCATTTCCACAGATTGCCATAAATGTTTTAGCTTCAATCGAGTTTATGACTAGATATCCAGTGAAATTGATGGTTCCCTACCTGATTGTCAATATTTTAACTTTGGTAGGTGGTTTATTTTTTTGGAATGTTCAAATATTGAATCGAATTTTGAATTTCAATCCTATACTTTTCTGGTATCTTGGAGTCACGAACAATCAATGGATAGCTAAGGTTCTTCTTTTATGGATATTCTTCCAAACGGGGCTTTTCGGCAGTTTCTTACCGCCTGCCTAAAACACATGATTCTCAAAATTTAATATACAGAACAACACTAAGGTATTGTCTCATATCGTAACAATTAGCTCATAATTATTGATATTGTAACCACAAACATATTCTGATCCGTTTCTGGTGGTAAACTTGTCTCAAAGAGGAAGTGATATGGTGCAAACGACATGGAGTGAGTGAGAACTGCAATTATGTCGTTTATAGATGTCGTATTCTGCAAGGGAATGAAATACTCAAAAGGGATAAGATTTGCTGAGATAAGAGAGGACAGTAAATGTATAAAATAATGATGGATTTATCAAATATATGATCCACGCTTAAGAAATTTTGAATTTACAAAAGTTTTGTCTTCTTAAATTAATTCCGACAATTTAAGAACTGGAAATGACTGAGCTAAATGAAACTTCAATAAGTACTATTGAAGGTATCAGTTATAAATATTATAATTATGTTGCATTAATTATCATATTAGGGATTTTGATACTTGGAAAACCCAAGAAAAAGGTAGATAACAAGAACAGGAAGATGGGACAATGGACAGCAGAAAGTTATAAAACACCGGCTCCAGTTCCGTATCCAA
This sequence comes from Yamadazyma songkhlaensis, assembly GCA_030570975.1. Taxonomy (NCBI): domain Eukaryota; kingdom Fungi; phylum Ascomycota; class Pichiomycetes; order Serinales; family Debaryomycetaceae; genus Yamadazyma; species Yamadazyma songkhlaensis. Next base: position 406,666 of record JAJLWX010000008.1, on the reverse strand, counting down.
ATTGGGATTTAAATAAGACTGAACCTTTACCATATAGAGCATTCAAGCATAAATATAATATTACTATGGGTATCAGAAATATGGACTGGAACTCATGGTTTGAAATTGATAATCAATGGTTTAAATTCCATAGAGAAAAATTAAATCGTTTAGAAAAGTATGATACAAGTTTATATGAAACTACTAAGGAAGCACTCCCAGCAGCTTACGAACTTCTTGAGGAAATGAGAGAATATTTACCTAAAAGATATCCATCAATGTTCGAATCTACCAAATATGGGATTCATAACAAAGCAACAGATGAAGACATCAATTTCATGGGTAAATACAGAAATTACAACCCTGCAAAAAAGACAGGAGTTGATCCAATGAAACTTGCAGCATTATTAGTACAAGATGATTTGGCCATAATGATGGAAAGTTCAGATGGTCAATACATTTTAAAAGGAGGAGCTATTATTTTACCTGGATTCTGGAAATTTAGAGATAAATTTAATATGACTTTAGAAAATATTCATACTTCTGGGGATGTACCAAAATTTAAAGAAAAATTACAAAGTGGTATGGAAAAGTTTTTTGTTAGATTAACATGTGATAAACCTGTTGTACGTAACAATTATTTCCTCCAAACAGATGATCAATTAGGTTGGTCAATTAGTATTGGTAATGAATTTAAAGGTAAAGTTGGTTGGGGTACTGCAGACGAAGCAACAGAAGTTGAAAAAATCCATTTAAGAAGTGAAAGACAAAGTTTAAGAAGATTACCCAAATCAGGAGCCATTATATTCACTGTAAGAACTTATTTCATCCCTATAACAGAAATTGTTAAAGAACCTTTCATTCCTAGAAGATTATTGAATGGTATCTTAAGTTGGGAAGAAGATGTTCAAGATTATAGAGGATTTACCAAATTTAAAGATATTTTGTTACCTTTCTTGGAAGAAAAAGCTTTAGAACAAGAAAGACTTGGTTACTTACCAGAAGAAGGACCAAATGTATTTCCATTCTAATAAATAAAAGTTATTTTTAAATATCTCTAATTTGTCCGAACGCACTACCTTTTTAAGATCATGTGACTTGAGATAAAAACTTTTGAAGAGTTTAAAGAATTCTAAGAGAGTAATTTTCATAATTCATTCACCCATATATTAACAATAATATACACTAATCAATAAAATGATTAAAAACCTAAGCTCTTTCACCTCTTAATCTTCTAGCTAATTGGATATCTTTCTTTTGGATAGTAACTCTTTTAGCGTGGATAGCACATAAGTTAGTATCTTCGAATAAGGAAACTAAGTAAGCTTCAACGGATTCTTGTAAAGCACCAATAGCAGATGATTGGAATCTTAAATCAGATTTGAAATCTTGAGCAATTTCTCTAACTAATCTTTGGAAAGGTAATTTTCTGATTAATAATTCAGTAGATTTTTGGAATCTTCTAATTTCTCTTAAAGCAACAGTACCTGGCTTATATCTGTGAGGTTTTTTAACACCACCTGAAGATGGGGCTGATTTTCTAGCAGCTTTAGAAGCTAATTGTTTTCTTGGGGCTTTACCACCAGTAGATTTTCTTGCAGTTTGTTTAGTTCTAGCCATTTTAAATTAAATAAACTTGATAGAAAAAAAATATACCAGAAAAAATCATGGTAATTTATATGGTAACATTCCTTTCAAGATTTATTTTGTTATTACAAATGTAAACAAATATAACCATCACTCACTAACATCGCCGCGAAGTTACCATAACATTAGTCCCAAGAATGTATGGAGAAATAGTTAACTTCGCACTATCAGAGAAGTTACATTTATCATATTTAGTGATAATTTTTACGCGCGCTCCATGAGTTTAAATTATCACGGATCAATAACATTACAAAATAGTATCTTTTCAATTAACGAAAAGATAACTATTAACTATGATTTTAACTTCTTTCACATAAACAAGCGACATTATTTCTTATGACTTTTCCATTTCAAGTAATTTTCATCATCTTTTACATCATTTATTCATCTTCTCCATAGTTAAGAAAGTCTCTGATAACATTTGTCGCGTTCGCGCAAGACAAAAACTCACTAAAAATGAATCTTTTCAGTACTGCGGAATAATAAATGTCTGTACTGAAAATTTCTTACCGTCTTCTTGAGTGAGCAAAGTCACAAAATGTATTGCCATTTTTTGCCTCTCAGTTAATTCCCTATTTGTGAGTATTTCATAATTTGTGTAAAATAAACAAGTGAGGGTTAATCATTTTTTCTCTCCCAAGTATAAATAATCTCCCAAATATCCCTTTTTTCTTTCCTCATTAATTTTTTAATTAATTCTTTTTTATTAACAAATTAAATTAAATAAATATGTCCGGTAGAGGAAAAGGTGGAAAAGGTTTAGGAAAAGGTGGTGCTAAAAGACACAGAAAAATCTTGAGAGATAACATTCAAGGTATTACAAAACCAGCTATTAGAAGATTAGCAAGAAGAGGTGGTGTTAAACGTATTTCTGCTTTAATCTATGAAGAAGTTAGAGTTGTCTTAAAATCTTTCTTAGAAAACGTTATTAGAGATGCTGTTACTTATACTGAACACGCTAAAAGAAAAACCGTTACTTCTTTAGATGTCGTTTATGCTTTAAAGAGACAAGGAAGAACCTTATATGGTTTCGGTGGTTAATTTATGCTTTGTATATTAGTAATATTATGGTGATGATTGGTATTTTTCTTACTCTTCTCTTATGTCTCTGGTATTAATTGAGTTGTTTACTTGTTTAATTGAATTGTTGAGTTGGTCAATTGAGTTGTTGAGTTGGTCAATTGAGTTGTTTAGTTGTGGTTGACTATTAAATTTGCCGATAGAGCCTGAGGTCGGATTCTATTAATGTTACATTTTTTCTATACAATCTTTCTATAAAATCTACAAGTTTAGTTCATCTGTTTCGGCATTGACCTTAAATCTCTGCTCCTTAATTAAGTCAATCCTATTGAGATAAAACTTCTTCTACTTCTTCCTCAGTCAAAGGTTGACCAGGTGAATATAACAATTCATTCAATTGATCTTGTGATAATCCATTAATAATCACATGTACATGACTTAAGTTCTTGACACTTTGTAAACTTTCCCAGTTCTTAAACCAAAGTAAATTGTCCCATGTAACATATTTATCAAAGGTTTTATGCAAGTACTTTTCAATTAAATTTCTAGTCTTTAAACTAATATCACCAACCAATGATTCAGGGTCAGTTGGAATTCTAAATTTGGTCCATATACATAAATGAACTATACCAGTATCAAAATTATAAGGGAAATCATTCATTAAAATTTTTAAATCTTCTCCTTCTCTGAAGTTATCAGATTTACTGATGATACCAATCTCTTCATCTTTCAAATTCTCTATATCTGACAATTTTGCCCATTGCAACTGGTTAATTAATAAATATTTGAAAACCGTTAAATTTGATGATGCTACCAATTTTTTAAATTTCAAATATTTGTCACTTCCTTCTTGCAGTCTGGCAAACTTTTCCAATTGGTTTGAATTGACTATATCTTGAACTTCCTCCCATTTGTATGGTATAGTTCTTATTTTAAAAACTGGCATGTTGGGTATATTAATGTACTGAATACTAGTAGAAGTTTCCGTAATCATTTCCGCGGGTGCAATTTATACTTTTTAACAAACTAACTTTTGAATGACAGGAGTTTCCCTAGGTGAATTGAAGAGTAGTTTCGAAGAACTATCGTAGTGATTTTAAAGAAAGAAAATAGGAGAAAAAATGAATGGAACATAGGTTAATATTTATATTTTATAACTGTTAATGTAACATCGCCGATACGTTGCATTTGAATTTCTTTTTCCGCTCGTTTACGATTTGCCTTTTGGAGAATTTCTCAGATAAGATCTACTTATCTGTCAAGTCTGTCAAACATGGTATTTTACGATTAGAAACTTCAAACTAGCTTATAATCATTTGATAGATATGCAAGTACCTTATCTGATTTTTCGGTGATTTTTAGAGTAAAATTTAATTTTTTTATGAAATTATTTCTAATTACTGTGTAGTTTATTTTATCTTTGTGAAAATTGCAAATAACACAATTAAATTATAAATACTAAATATTAAAAAAAATTTAAAAGTTGAGTAAAAATCACCATAAAATCAGTGAATCTTAGTCTATTTATTGCGTATATATTGGCCAAGTTATGGAGAGAAACAACTAAAAATGATCTACTAATTTGTAAGGGTATATTTTCTACCCTTCATCAGTTGATCGCAGTATCGCAATTTATCCTCACACAGTAAATAATTTCATATTTGGTGACAATTGAATTATAATTTGATCAAAGATATGAAGTTGATAGTGCTTAGACATGGAGAGAGTCTATGGAATGATTCTAACAAATTTTGTGGGTGGGTCGATATTAAGTTATCAGATAAAGGTAAAGAAGAAGCTCATTTCGCTGGTAAGTTGATTTCAAAATACAAGTTTCATATAACGTCGATGTATACTTCGAAATTATCAAGGTCAATTCAAACAGGTAATATCATATTGGATGATCTTAACTTACTATTTGTTGACCAATACAAACATTGGGAATTGAACGAACGTCATTATGGTGCATTTCAAGGTAGAAATAGAGAGGAAGTACTAAAAGAAGTTGGAGAAGATGTTTATAATCACGTTAGGAGAAGTTATGAAGGAAGACCACCAAGGGATGAATCTGATAGTACCATAGACTGGAGATACAATAATATTGATGTCCCTAATGGGGAGAGTTTGAAAGATGTAATGGAAAGGTTCGTTCCGTTCCTCGAAAAATTAATTCATAGTCAATTACATGAAATTCAGGATAATGGTGATGTACTCATAATTACTCATGGATCAATTGTGAGGTCTATTATCAAGTACTTCACTAATCAGGATGAAAAAGTAGTAAGTAAAATAGAAATTCCAACTGGAGTTCCACTTGTTTTCGAAATTAACGATGGTCAATTAGTTAAAGACTATTATTATCTTGACAAAGATTTGGCTAAAGAAAGCATACGTAAGTACGAAGAAAAAACATTTAGCAATTAATTTATAGACAAAAGTCAAAAAGAGAGTGTATGAGTAATATATAGAAATCTGTTCTCAAAAGAAAAAATCGTACCTTTCTCTAATCTATGAAGCTCTACACCTTCAAAACCACTCAAAGAGCTGGATGCGTCCTTGTGTAATATCATGCAACTCTACAATACTTAATCATGATTAAACTTTGTTTAGATGTCACATGACTGCGACAGAAAAGGTATTATAATAGTCAGACCAAATTCGTATGCGATTTGAGACGTGTCAATCCCAATAAATCAACAGAATTGAACAGAAGATTCCAAAATTATTTATAATCATATCGCTGACCCTTTAAAAATTATTTTGAATTTTCTTTAATATTAAATTATTAGAACTTTCAAATAACATTGGAATCAACGGTTAATACCAACAACAACTTATTTTCGATAGTCAATAGATTTGTTGGGTCATCTGAATTGCCAGTATTGAGTATAAACGCCGATAAGGTAAATAAGGATCATTAATTTTAACAAGGTTAGTTTAAAAACTACAAGCTACAAAAGCAACACTTAAATTTTACACACTTTCAATCATGACATCTGTCATTATTCCTAAGAAATCTATGAATGATTTGATGGACGAGGAGCTTTACAAAATTCCTAGCAATGATACTTTGTTCAACTTTAGTAGCCCCTTATATCAACCCCCAGAGGACAAAAAAGAGAAGAGCAATAAAGAAAAAAGTTTCAAAGAGAAGGATTTCTTCAGTGACCAAAAAATCTTCAACGATTATGGTAATCCCCATCAATCTTTCATTCAACCAAATAAACTCATTTTAAACCACAATATCAATGAAATTACCAACAGATTCAGAAACAGAAAACAAGGTAAATTAATTAATGGACCACCCCCTAAGAGAAGTTTGAAAACTTTAACACCAATCGGTAAATTTGATGACTACTTATTCAATCCAAATATCGAACCATCATCATCAATTAATTTTAATTTCGGAAACGAGACTTACGATGAATCAATTTTTATTCAACCAAACAATTCAACAGAAATACTCAATGATATAAACAATTATCTTGATGATGACTTGAGTGATTTCGATGAAGAAGATGAAGATACCAATGATGTGTTTGATGACATCGAAGATGATGATTATATGGATATGAATGATGACAAATTACCTAATGATAATGAGATGAAATTAAATGAATTGGCACTTAGTGATGACATAAACTTAGACATGGGAATGAATGATGATATGAATAACTTGGAAGATGGTAACGAAGGACTTAATATAGAAATTGATAATGACAAGTATTTCAATGATTTAGATTTAAATTTTGGATACGATGACAATACTAATGAAGACAAGACCTTTTTGAATGTGAATATGAACGACATTAACTACCAAGAGATCAGTGATGTTGAAATGGATGATATGGATATTGATGATTCTTTCTTAGACCAATCATCATCTTCATCAGATAATTCAAACGAACCATCTTTTAATACCGAATTTTCGGATGCATCATCTGAATCAGAATTACAGACTAAACTTCCACAAATAAAAATGGAGATTATACCCGATGCCGAAGATTCTGATAGGAAAAAAGATGAACATGTCTGTCATTTGATCAATCCTCATACTAACAAACCTTGTGACAAGAATTTTTCACGTCCATATGATTTAATCAGACATCAAGAAACAATCCATGCATCATTAAAGAAGATATTCAGATGTGTTATTTGTGAAGGGAGATTAAATGGTGGTGATGGAAATGGAAAGTCCAAAACTTTCTCAAGAGGAGATGCGTTATCAAGACACATCAAAGTCAAGCACCAATTAGTTGGTCAAGAAGCTGTAGATTTAATCAACAGCGCTAAGGATAACGTCGAGTACGTTTCTGTAAATAGTTAGATATGATAATAAATTAATTCACCTTGCTCATTCTTCAAATCTCTTATATTCGTATATATTATCTACTCGATGGAGTCTCACAAGTAGTTCCTGACATTTCGGCTAAGGTATAAACTCACTGACTCCGTCCGTGTAGCGAGTGCGGCTCGGAACGTCTAAAGGCATCCGTACTTCCATATCTCTATTTTTAAATATCCCTGTCTCCTGCGGTCTTTGAGACTTGGCCTGGTCCGCTTCATAATACCCATCACTCTATCTCTCCTTGTCCCTCATTAGTCTCCCCTTTCTCTATCCTATGACCATATTACCCACCTACTACCTATATTATACTTTCACAGAGGTTATCACTAATACTATTAGTAAGCTCATTTTTATACTAACAAAATCAGCGGAAATGTTCGACGGAAATAGGTTTCAAGAAATGGCAGTAACTCAAACTGTCTTCGAATACAATGAATTCCGTGATACTTCTGAAATGCTTACCAATCATCAAAGTATATATCCCATCTATTAAAACCTCCCTCTTTGTCAAATATCTCTAGAATGACTGAAGTTTTCGTCTCTGGAGCCAATGGTTACATTGCCCAACACATTGTTAAGAAATTAGTGGCTAAAGGTTATAAAGTTATAGGAACCGTTAGATCAGTTGAAAAGGGTGAACAACTTAAGAAAGATGCGGGTAATGATTTTGACTATGAAATAGTTAAAGATATTGGTGCCCCTAATGCTTTTGATGAAGCTTTAAAAAAGCATCCCAATGTGTCTGTGTTTTTACATACTGCTTCACCTGTTTTCTTTGGGGGCACTGACTTTGTCAAAGAACTTGTCGAACCAGCCGTTGCAGGTACTCTTAATGCTTTAAAATCCATCAAAAACTATGGCCCCAATGTTAAGAAAGTGGTTATTACTTCGTCTTCGGCAGCTGTTTTTGATGCTTATAATTTGAATAACCCAGATAGTGCTTTGATTACTGAAGATTCTTGGAATTCTATTCCTGATGAAGATGCAAACAAGAATTCTTTATTTGGTTACTTCGTTTCCAAACGTAATGCTGAAAGGGCTGCTTGGGATTTTGTTAAATCTGAAGATGTTAACTTCACCTTGAATACTATTTGTCCAGTTTTAGTCTTTGGACCTCAAGCTTATGAAAGTGGTGTTAAAGAAACTTTAAACAATTCTGTAGAAATGTTACTTTCTCTTATAAAGAATGGACCTGATGGAGAAATTCTGTCTTTTGATGGAACTTTTGTTGATGTAAGAGATGTAGCAGAACTTCATCTTCATGCTTTTGAAAGTGATGTTACTAATTTCAGATATTTTGCTGCAACTGACTACTATTCTTTCCAAGAATGTGCTGATATTATTAACAAGAATTTCCCTTCTTTGAAAGGAAAGGCTGCTGTTGGTAAACCTGGTACAGGCGGTAACGTAGCTAGTAGACTTTATCCTTTTGATAACTCTAGAACTAAATCTTACTTGCCAGATCTTATTCCACTAGAAAAGTCTGTAGTTGATACCGTCAGCCAAGTAATCAATAAGAATAATTAGAAATTTAGACGATTCAGTATCTTCATACACTCTTTCTGCTCTAACTTATTTGAGAAGCGATTTATCTCCGCAAAAAAATTTAATACATTCAACTATTAACACTAAGTGCTTCGCATATAGACCACTACTTTATGAATGAACCCATCTCTTCTTTTAAGAAGTTGTAATGACCTCATTACACTCTCCAATCCCGAAACCTTTCATAACATCCTTAAACCGTCTATAGATATAATCACGTGACAGAAATATGTTTTGTCACGTGACTTTTTGAAAAGACTGCTAGAGTCCAAGTTAGAAGGTGGAATGGGTAGTTATTTAAGCATCTTTTACCAAAAAAAAACTAGTGCTGGTTTAGATGATGAAATGCTATGTGCTCAATGCCGTGATAGGTAAAACGGGTAGGTCTTCACTATAGTAGAAAAATTGGCCTACAATAACAAAATCTAACATCATTTGAAATATAGCAGCAGCGAAGAAGACTCCTGATACTTCTGTCGTTCCGAAAAGCAAATAAGCCAACTTCAATAAGTCCCCACATAGCCAGGAAATGATCAAGATCCATTTGAAGTTCTTAACCGATTTCAACCTATAAATCAACAAGATTTGAGGTAGTGGTAATAAGCTTTCTGTAAAAAGGGCCATGACAGATATCACCTTTATATATAGCATTGAACTACGGAAAACAGTCAGCAAGAAAGTCATGAAAACAGTGAACGTAGCTAAAAACTCCCAGAATTTAGTGTGGTCGTCAAACCATTGCCAGAAATTGAAGGGCCTGATGTAGAAGTTATCAAAAATCTTAAGATTATTTAAGATAATTTCTCCATAGTTGGATGATTGGTTCAAAATTTTGTCGTTTTCATATAATTTGGGTGTTTCATAATATTTCAAAGCTGTCAGCAACAAAATGCTTTGAATGAAGATCATTATGACAGATTGTCTTAAAAGTGATATCTCAAACGGTTCTAACATGTAGTAAATGATTTTCAAGATAGATGAAATTATCATGATTAAACAAACATCTATACTGAATCCTTCTGCACTTTTCTTAACATGTATTTGGTAACTCGTAAGTCCATAACTGAATAGGGGAGTTATCAGTATAATGAAGTTTATCAACAACTTATACTGCATGGTTGTCTCCAAATGCTGCGCATCGAAGGGAAAATAGCAGATCATATACAAATATGAATGAATATACTGTAGAAGAGTACAATTCAAAAATAGCTGATGCTAAATCCAAGGTAGAGGGGATAATTGGAGATATGAAACCTCGAGTTATGATTATCTGTGGTTCAGGTTTGGGAGGTATCGTGAACATTTTAGCTAATCAAATTGTAATCAAATATGGGGACATTGGATTGAAAGACTCCACTGTTCCAGGACACGAAGGTAAATTGGTGTTTGGAGAAATTGGAACCAATAAAGTACCTGTGATGTGCATGGTAGGAAGATTACATTTCTATGAAGGTTACTCATTGCAGGATACGACTTTACCTATCAGATTAGGTAAAGTCATCGGTATCGAAACTATTATTGTTACCAATGCTGCCGGTGGAGTCAATAAGGATTTCAAAGTTGGTGATTTGATGTTAATAAACGACCACATAAATTTTGTAGGTTTTGCTGGCTTCAATCCTTTGAGAGGACCCAATTTGAGTGAATTTGGCCCCAGATTTTTAGGGTTGTCTGATGCTTACGATTTTGACTTGAGAAGATTGTTTTTTCAAACTAAACAGAAATTGAAAATTCAAAGGAAAGTACACGAAGGTGTTTACTTTTTTACAGCTGGGCCAACCTTCGAAAGTAGAGCAGAAGTTAGAATGGTTAAAACTTTAGGTGGTGATGCAGTAGGTATGTCAACTGTACCAGAAGTCATCGTAGCACGTCACTGTGGAATCAAAGTTTTGGCTTTATCACTTATTACAAATGAAGGTGTTGACAGTGAACCACCAAGTGCTTTGGTCGAAGAAGATGTCAAGTTAGACGAAGGAATGGCTAATCATGCCGAAGTTTTAGAAGCTGCCAACGAAGCTTCTAAGGATGTGCAAAAAATCTTCGAAGAAACAATTAATCAACTATAATCGTTTAATTTAATAAAATAAGAGAACAAAATTCGTATATAAAGTATCTTAAAATTATTGGTCAACTTCTCCTGCAGATTCCCATTTACCTTGTAAATTCTCTTTCCATAAACTAACTTTATTATCTCCACCACTAACGGCCAATATGTTACCCGATAATGACCAGGAACATCTCCAGACAACGTCTGGAAATTTTTCTTCGGTTAATAATTGTTTTTCCCAAACACCTGATTTATTTTGTGACCAGATAAGTACGGTTCTGTCTTGGGATGCAGTAGCAATGTAAGATTTAATCAAAACAGATTGCGACCAACTGACATCTCTTACCCAGTCAGAATGCCCTTCTAATTTGGCTTCCTCTATGTATTTATTAGTGTTGTTGTCGAATTTCCAAATTTTTGCTAGGTTGTCTGAACCACAGGTGACAAACTTTCTTTCCAACAATTTCGAATTGACTGGAGCCCATGAAGCAGAGTTTACACCAATGGAATGAGCATCAAAAATTACATGGGAGGTTGTACCGTCATCATTGAAGTCTAATACTGAAACCTTTCCATCTGAAGAAGTGCATAATAAAATTGCACCTAATTCATGTGGTGCCCATGAAACAGAATTGACACTTGCTTGATGGACTTTGTGTTCTGTGATGATCGACCATGTCTTGTTATCTGGCTGTTCTTTCCAGATCAATACTTTCCCATCATATGAACAGGAAGCTAAAATAGATCCGAATTTTGGGTGGGCCCATGCAACTTGCCAAACTGGCCCTTCGTGACCGATTAATGTTTCAATTAATTTGTAATTGTCATTCTCTACATCAAATAATTTAATGGATTTATCAGAAGAGCAAGTTGCCAATCTTTTTCCATAATAATCCAACACTGCGTCATGGATCAAATCATCATGAGCATTACCAATAGTTACCATGTTGTTGATAAATTTTCGAGATTCTCAAAATTTGATCTTGACGTTTCGTGAAATTCGATCTCACTTGTATATAAATCTTCAATTTGTTGGGAAGTCAATTCGCAGATGCCAACGCAGATATCATGGAAGATGACATAAACAATAAAGTATATGCTCTAGTTGAGAGAATCTTAGGAAAGTTAATTGAGTGTGGTGAGGTGATCGATAAGTTGTCAACATCAAGCAAGAATTTGGTGCCTGCTGTGGACGCTGCAGGATTCGTCAGAGAATTTGAAGAATGGAGAAAAGAACTCCATAGTGCTGAAAAATCATCCAAGGAATATGACGAACAGGAATTGATTAGCAAAATGATCAATCGACTTGAGAGTCAAAGAATTGATTTGGTAGTATCTATACAACAAGAGGATTTTTTGAAGGACAAACTATTGGAGCTTATCAACCATAACTCGGAGATGATCTTGAGCGTAAAAGAATACCTAGAGAATAAATCCACCTTGATAAAAGAGGATTATAATATTATTAATGAAAGGTTGAAGGTTTATCTTAATAGGATAAAATTGAATTTGGTGAATCTTCAATTCAACAACTACGAAATGAACAAGAACATGAAAAGAATAGAACAGCTCATCCAGAATATAGAGGTCAAAGAGGTTAAAGACCTTGATATTTTGATCAAGTGGATTAATGAGAATGGTAAATCTAAGTAATAATGAGTAATGAATAGCCTATTGAATATATAAACTATATTGATGCTTTTGAATCGTATCCCACGAAGTCATATGCTCTCTCGATGTACTTTCTGTTAGGGTCCAATTTTCCCCAATTTTGTCTGATTCTATCTAAATTCATTTTTGACCTGTCAAATTTGAATAATTCAAGAATGAAGAAGATCATATCCCAAATGAAGGTGATAAACACCCTCAAGTATGTTGTGGGTATTTGGTTGTCCTTTTGCTTGACCACCTCCAATACGTCCTTGTCATTATTAGTTAATTTAAGAATCAACTCGTCTCTTTCTGAACCTTCGAACACTCTATTGAATTTGTTCAGGTATAACAAGCTATTGATGGTATTGGACAATTTATCCAACAATTGATCATTTAATTTGCTCTTCAAAGTTTTGCAGTCGGACTCTAGATCGTTGACCCTTTTGATAATGATTCGAGACTCGTAGATCAATCTATCCAAATTGGTAGACAAATTGTTCATGTTGAATTCGAGGATGTTTGGTAAGTCTTGATTTAACAAGCTGGTTTGACTGTTGTCCAATAAATTGTGGTTCACTTTCAATTTTTCAAGATCCTTATTGAGTCTTGAATAACCTTGATAGAACTTCTCATGTTGTTTAGATTTTTTGATGTTGTCTAATTCTTGCAAGTTAGCCATACCTGATAAATATTTATATGAAATCGTCCTGAAAGTTCCGTTATCACCAGGCAAGTTACTCTCCAAGGAAAAACTACAATTCCTCTTGATTTTTGGTCTATCGTACTCTCCATTTAAAAGGTTACTCAAATTCAAATCATTTGACGGAAATGAATTTCTTCTGTTCAACTCCACGTTCATTTTACAAACCACAGAATCTTTGAGGTCACAAACACTAGGGTTTTCTCTTGATGTGACCACTGACTCTTTATCAAACTTCTCTTCGATTTGTAACAATTGATCAACCTTGGACAATCCGGTTAGGTTTAAATGCTGATGAGAAACTTGGTGATTCAAATCTAACCTTTGCTTATTGTAACGTCCTAGCTTCATTCTGTTTAAACCTTTCTTGTCATAATGTATTCTTTGATTTCGCCTTATAGAGTCCTTCAAACTTACGAATTTATATTCGTCTTGACGGTTATTATGTTTTTGATGATGTTGTTGATGGTGATTCGAATGACGATCATGTTTTAGGTCGTCATTCTCTCTGTGATGGTGGTGATGATGGGAAGGTTTTCCATTGGTATGATGATTTGAACTATCCTGATTGATTGGCCCCTGACGATCTGACCCATACCACAATCTTTTCAGTGTTTTACCTAACAAAGAGCTTATTAAAACTTCTAAATCAAGTGTTTCAATATTATACTCAAATTTCGGATCATCATAGATTCTGTCTTGAACAGTGTTTTTGACTACATTCGTCAATTTTCTTATTTCATTAGTATAAGACGATTTCTTATCTATATCTGGGAGTTTGAGCTTATCATTAGTTATGTAGATGAGTTTATGAAATGTTTCAATATCTAACTTTCTAGTTTTATCCAATTTGACCTGTCTTTGAAATTCTCCAATCGAAATCATGAAGTTTTCAACGTCGAAAGGATCTTTAGGTACATCACAACCTCCAAAAATTTGTAATCTGATCTTGACACTAAGCACAGTACTAACAATAGCGGCTACTGTCCTTGAGGGTAGAATCCCTGGTGGTTTGATATTGAAGTGTGGAAGTCCTATCAAGTTCCACCATGTCACTATAGCGTCTTCTGTTTTATTACACAAAAAACCATCACAATACCTGATGTCAAGCAAATCAAAGTAGAATAAACTTGTTTGAATTATATTAATTAGCTCCTTTATAGCAAACTTTATGGGTATGTTCAAATTATAGATCTTGTACATTTGCCTGAATTTATCTTCATTTGCGTCTGATATTTTCGATGTAATCAAGGATATAGACCTCCCACTACATTGGAGCTTCTTAAGATTCGAGTTTATGACGAAATTGTCCTCTATGGAGTTGAAGTCTCCGTTCAAAATAGGTATCAAACTCAAATTAGATGGTAATGAGGTTATATTAGTTATGAATAAAATCTCAGTTTCTTCATCATTCATATATTTGATTTTAGCATGGTTTACCATCAATTCATTCAAATATTCCTGGAACCTCATAGGATATCTTTTAGAAGGCAACTTCCTGATGGTGAACTTGATAATATTGATTTCGTTATTCAAATTCCCGGTGTAAGTGGATATCAAACTTCCAATATTCCTATTATTAGCCCATTGCTCTACTAAATAGATATCAAAACCCGACGATGTTGTTTGTTCAATCAAATGGAACTCATCCAGGTTTTCAAATTCTTTCTGAAAGTATCTGACAGCATTTATATCAGGAAATAAGTAAGTTATCAATTCATCCTCCATGATATTGAATGCGCAGAGAACAATGTGATTCCAAATTGGGTAAAGAGTACCTGAATTCCCCCTCCTTCACCAGATTGGAATTATGATTCTTGGTAGAAGAACATTGGCACTTAAGTCTTAGACTTCCTAGTATTACTTTCATAATAGAGATTATATTTATTTGAAGAATTCTTCTTCATCCATAATGTAAAAAAGTGAATAGTTAGAGGGTGATGATGATTCTTTCCTATTAATGGTCAAAACGGTAGTTCAGGTGATTTGCATCTGTATATGAATAGCAATAGATTTCAAAAGTTTATCAAAAGTGGATAATGGAAACATTTCACAGCTAAAGGATTTTATCAACAGCTCTTCCATCTCTAAATTCAGAAACATCAGTTGAATTATTCTTATTTGGCTAAAGGGAAAATAATGTATACCGATCCAAAACAAGTAGATAATTAGTCACCTGAAGTTAAATTGATGCCCCACGATAAGGAACAAAATGAAACCATCTCATGATAAGAACAGGGTTTTAGATTAAAACTCCACAAGAGATCTACCAATTACAAAGCATTGGTTTATCAAGAGCCATCTCATTTCATATCTCTTTCGGGTCAATTAACCGTTATCTATAGATAAGAAAATCGCCATTTGACTTTTTGACTATTTAGGTTATCGTTGAGACAGAAATTATAAATTAGAGAGAAATCCTCTAAGAGAGAGTCAGAGATTTATGTAACGAGAGTCAAGGTAACAGCGAGAAATTTTCTATGTTTTCAAGAGCAATAATGGCAATCTACATTGATTTTAATCATGATGCCCTGGATCAAACAAATCCTGGGCACTTATTTGATCATAGTTGATGTAGTTGATGTAGGTGATGAAGTTGGTGATGATTTTTGACCCCTGAATCACTACCACAGCTTCGTGGTAATTACTGACTCTCGTTGCAGAGTTTGCTGTGACTCTCGTTAAATTTCGGCCCACTCCAAAAGATAAGAAAATCAATTGGCTGCGATAACGGGCCCCAAATTATTATTCTATTCTTGTAATTTTTCTTTTTTTATTGTTCTGTCGATAAAATAAACTTTATATATAAACCTATATAAATCAATCTCCATTGCATCGATTCGAAGATCTTTAATTCAATTGTTCTTGCTTTTTAAAAAAATTGCAAAAAAATCATTGTTGCTTTTCTTTAAATTTCATAATATAGGATCTTGAACAATTAAATATGAATAAATCTGACGACGATAAGAACTCTAAGATCAGAGCCGTTGAAGAAGATGATTCAGTTGGAGAAATTTCAAGTTATGAAGAAACTTCAGGTTGGAAAAAATGGTTGAAAAAACTTGAGGTAGAAAATCAAGCTGGCTTATCAACAGCTCAAGCATTTTTGATCAATCATGATTTAAAACCTGTAGAAGAAGCCAGAAGATTATGGAGTTGGTACAATTATGTATTCTTCTGGATTGCAGATTCTTTCAATATTAGGTATGTATTTGTTGGCACAAAGAGGTTATATGGCAAAAACTGTTGCATATGCCTCAATATGCATGAAATAATTACTAACAATTCTTTAGTACATGGCAAATTGCAGGTACAGGTATTGCAGGGGGAATGAATTGGTGGCAAACTTGGCTTTCTGTCATTATTGGTTACACTCTTTGTGGTATATTTGTATCAATTGGTTCAAGAGTAGGTATTTCATACCATATTTCATTCCCTGTTGCTGTTAGATCAAGTTTTGGTATCTATGGATCCTTATGGCCTGTTCTTAACAGAGTTGTTATGAGTTGTGTATGGTACGGTGTACAAACAGCCATTGCTGGACCAGCAATTGGTTTAATGTTGAGATCAATTTTTGGTAAAAATTTAGATAAGACTATGCCAGACGGTATTGACAAACCATACCTTTCGACATATTCTTTCTTATGTATCTTTTTATTCTGGTTATTTTCATTACCATTTTTATGGTTCCCACCACATCAAATTAGACATCTTTTCACCTTCAAGGCTTATATCTCACCTGTTGCTGGTATTTTGTTCTTGGTTTGGACTATTGTGAAAAGTGACGGGATTGGTAATGTTGTTCACAAGAAAAGTACTTTAGAAGGTTCAGCTTTAGCATGGGCATTTGTTGAATCAACCATGAATGCTTTAGCTAATTTCGCTACCCTTATTACCAATGCACCTGATTTTTCCAGATTCAATAAGACTCCAAGTTTCAGTATGAAATACATTGTTTATACTGTTTCGATTCCAGTTTGTTTTTCATTAACAGCCTTAATTGGTATTCTTGTTTGTTCTGCTGCTGACACCTTGTATGGTGAAAACTACTGGAATCCTTTGGATGTTTTAGGAAGATTCTTAGATAATTACAGTTCAGGAAACAGAGCTGGTGTGTTTTTCTTAGGTCTTGCTTTCGCTATTGCCCAATTGGGTACCAATATCAGTGCCAACTCCATCAGTTTTGGTACTGATGTGACTGCTTTACTTTCAAAATATTTAAACATTAGAAGAGGGTCCTACATTTGTGCTGCTTTGGCCTTATGTATCAATCCTTGGTATTTGAATTCTTCAGCATCTAGTTTCACCACTTATTTAAGTGCTTATTCCGTTTTCTTATCATCAATCGCTGGTGTTGTCGCTTGTGATTACTACTATATCAGAAGAGGTTTCCTTAAATTAACTCATATGTATTCTATCCATGCTCCAGAAAATCCTCAATACCAATCCTTCTATTTATACAATAAACTTGGTTGTAACTGGAGAGCTTATGTTGCTTACATTTGTGGAATTTTACCCAATATAACTGGTTTTGTTGGTGCAACCGGTACTCATAAAGTCCCAATCGGTGCCGAATACGTTTACAGAATCAATTTCTTCTGTGGGTTCATTTCAGCTTTCGTCATATATGCCATCCTTTGTTACATAAGTCCTATTGCTGGATGTCCTAAGGTGGGATTTTTCGAAAAAGGTTGGTTCGAAGAAAGTGCTTATGTTGAAGATTTCGACCAAGAGTTAAGAGGAGAGGTTGTCAATGAGGGCCTTGAAAACACAATGAGCTATACCTCTGGTAGAAAGTAATCTTTTAATTCTTCTTAGTGTGTTAATTTTAATGTATGTTTTTTTATCTGTGCCCAAAGAGTAATCGAAGAAGCGTAAAGGATGCTAAATATATTAATAGTACAAAATGCTATGTTTTATTTTTAGATTCATAAATTTCACTGGGTGAAGATACATCGTTTTTGTATAAGGATAAGACCAGATGACCAGTGTCATTGCGGGTAGCCCTTGGTTGTGGAGAAGAATTTCCTAAATCATCAATCTCTTTTTCTAATAAATCAAGAGCACTTTGTAAAGGTGGTGATGATGAAATATTTTTAATCTTGTTGAGCCTTGGTGACCTCCTGGTAGAAAAAGTCTTCATTTGTGGTAAAGAAGGATGAACTTTCTTGTCTTCAACTTTGTTGAGTGGAGTGACATGATCTTTGGGAGTTGGCCCTTCAGCATTATTCTCATAATCATTATTCGAGTTACTGGAGTTTAAACTACTGTTGGAGTGGTTGGGTTGATTGAACAAACTCATCCAGCCATTCTCTAAAGGACTTGATTTACTGAATGATTTTATTATCAATTTTTCGAAATCCTCTGTTCCATTAATTGCTGGAGAACTAGAAGAATTGAACTGAGTGATGTCCGGAGGAGGACAGTTTTCTTTGTTATTGTCTTCATCTAGATTGATCAACCTAGTATTTGATTTTGTGGCCATCATAGGAGGGGTTACTCCTTCAGGTAAATCTATGTCAGTCAAAGGACCCCCAAAGTTGTTTAATTGATTCATAAAATCATTCAACTCTTGATTGCCAATTTTAGAATTTTGGATCACTTGATTAATAGCTGATGGAGTATGTGATGGAGTGACGAATTTGTGCCCAATCATTGGCGAGGATGCAATTTGATGTAATTTCTTTTGAACTGTGCTGTTATCATTATGATTACTGTTGTTAGGAGGCATAGGAGCTTGGAAAAGTTTGGCGTCTTCTTTAGCTTTACTTTTCTTGTAGCTTTGTTGTTGTAAATATTTCTTAACCACCATTGAAGGTCTCATGAAACCTTTCGTTCTCAAGAATAAGTAACAGGCATTACACATGGGGCCATACATCCCTTCGTAATTATCTTTATCGAACTCTTCAGATTTATGAATATCCAAGAAATGTGGCTGGAAGTCGAGTTCAAAGTATCTCCAAGTAATTGATGACTTAGTCAAACAATTTTGGTTCACACAAACCAATCCATGGTTTTCAGGAATTTTATTGGAATGAATCATATGAGTTCTCTTACTATCCAAGTCTTCCAAGTCTGGTAATGATTCGAAATGATGATCGTGGTTTGGTTTATATGGCGGTTGTTGAGGAGTGTAGGGTGATGTTTCAATACCTGTATCGTTTTCATCTTCATCTTCGTCATCGTCGTCATCTCCTTCAACAGTCTTTGCATTATTATCATTATATTCGGTATCGTCACTGTCATCACATTCTTCCTCATGGATTGGAGAAGATATGACTCTGGTGTTGATCATAGATCTAGTTCTGACAGCTCTAGCAGGTTCATTCCTTCTTCTTCTTAATACTTTAGGCTTATCAATGACTCTAGCATCTAAGAAAGGGGCCAGTTTGAACCTATTTTGAATGCTTTGTGGATCGTATCTAGATGATGTGTTCATCTTATCAGCATTTCGTATGTTGTACATATTGTTGAAGGGTTGATTGTATACTGGTAAGGATTTAGTCCTTGTTGCTTTGGCTGGTTGCACTGATGGTGATTTGTGAAACTTCTTAGGTTGCTGATCTTCATATTCATTCAGTCTTTTGAAGTTATTGTGGTTGTTTGTATTACTACTGTTATTATTATTAAAATTTCTATTATTATCAGATTTGACCATATTGGTGCCATTGGCAGATGCTGAATTAGTATTATCACTTGTAATGTATCTTTCAATAGTATGGAACTTCAATCTAATCTCAAGGGTTAAGGAGTTTTGTTTTTTGTTCCCGAACAAGAAACTTGCTGATACATTTTGGCAAACTCGTCCAGGTATGAGACTGGCATCGGAAGATTTTAATAAATCTGACAACACACCATTCGAAACGAAAGGTTCATCGGGTTGTTCGGTAAGATCCTTATAATAAACAGCATAGTCATGCGTTGTTAATTGGAAATTCTCTGGTGAACTTTGTAATATTTGTTGTATACAACTTTTTAAGTCATAACCTCCCAACATTATATCTTCGTTCAAACCAGGTATAGACGCCACTCTGACTGATGTGGTACCCAGTGACCGGGATAAGAAGACAGTACTGTTGTCATTGAAAGAGTACAAGACTTTGACTTGCATTCTCTTACTTTCTACCTCTTCCATGATATTGTTGTTTTTGTTCTATAATACTTTATAAGTTTGTTTATTTGGAATGACGTGAGTATTAATGGAAATTTTCTGTGCTCCCTTGAATGATCTTTATTAGTCTGTGTGATTTACTTTCAAACTAATATTCTTAAACTAAACGAATGAACTGAGCACAAGATATTAAAGGAAACTTGTTTAAAGATGATATGTTTGTTATTTTTTGCTTACTTCTATCAGTTGACCCTTCTCAATTCTAATAACAATAACCTCAAAATCAGAGTTCCACTTATCCTTCTGTTGAAC
This sequence comes from Yamadazyma songkhlaensis, assembly GCA_030570975.1. NCBI lineage: Eukaryota > Fungi > Ascomycota > Pichiomycetes > Serinales > Debaryomycetaceae > Yamadazyma > Yamadazyma songkhlaensis. The sequence goes on along the minus strand of JAJLWX010000008.1, from coordinate 386,304 downwards.
AATTGACTTATAAGCAATGTAAAAAATAAACAATAGTGAGAAGTCTGAGAAATCAACCTTTTTGTTTATGGTGTATGGCGTCCTGCTTAAAATCGCGACGCGATGAATTTTTTTGCAACAATTTACATTTTTTGCATCCAAATGAGCGTAATTAGTTACTGAGTGCCTTCCGAGGTTTCGAGTCTTTTTGAAGAATGATCTTGAAGCGTAGGTGACAATAACTAATAGGAGATAGGAGAATTCGAAAATCGAAGAAAATGGTAACTTTGTCTCTCATTAAGCAGTGTGACCAAATGAACTGATTTCGTATTTCGCTTCTCAAATAATGATAGGAGAAAAAGACATTATAGAATTATTTATTATATACAAGAAGACTTTGTCCCATCTAATCAAGGCCAACCAAACGTTCTATTTCTCTCATGTTTGTAGAGGCAATATTTTTTGCCTTTTCAGCACCTTTATTGGCAATTTGATCAATGTAAGCCACGTCTTTCATTAATTCCTCATACATGATTCTTTGATCTTTAAACTCTTCAACAATCAAATCAGTCACCAAGTCCTTTAATTGTTTATGATTTTCTATGTATTCTAAATCCTTGACAGTCTCTTCAACAGATTTTCTCGTCAAACCTGCTACAATGTTGATTAAGTTACTTACACCAGGTCTTTCTATAGGGTCGAAATAAAGTCTTCCTTGAATCGAATCAGTGGTTGCTTTTCTCAATTTCTTTGCTATTTGATCAGGAGATTCTGTGATATATAAGCAACCATTCTGATCAACATCAGACTTTGACATTTTCCTTTCTGAAGATCTGAGGGACATGATCTTTTTATTTGCAGTGAATAATGATTTAGGTAACGGTAAGAAATCTGTGTTATAGGTGCTGTTGAAGATTGAAGCAATGTTCCTACATAACTCAAGATGCTGTGCTTGATCGTCCCCCACCGGAACATGTGTAGATCTATAAAGAAGTATATCAGCTGCTTGGAGAACAGGATAACAGAGAACACCTGCTTTAGTTTTACCCAAAATTTCGTCACCGAAAATGGACTCTGATTCTTCCACTTTGGCTTTCAGTTTCCACTGTGTCATTCTGTTTAATGCACCCATGCTTGTCAAACAAGTCAAGATCCAGGACAACTGACTGTGTTCCGCAATACTTGATTGATGATAGATTATAGATCGCTCAGGATTTATACCAGAAGCAATAAGACTGGCAATAGCTTCTCTTCTGGAATTTTTCAATTTCACAGGATCTGTCACTGATGTCAAAGCATGTAAATCAGCTGTTCCGAAAATGAACAGAGATTCACTATTCCTCTCGTCATTGGAAATGTCTCTCCAATTTGATAAAGCTCCAAGGTAGTTACCCAAATGTATTTTACCTGTTGGTTGGATCAAGGAAAAAACTGTGGATCCGGCAGGAAATACTGAAGCATTGGAAATTGAACTCAGATAGTTCCTTACTGTTCTTATCATCATGAGGAACAAGTTATATAGAGCTGAAAATTTTCTAAAATGCGAAATCACTTCATGTTATAAGATAGGCGAATCTAGGTCAAGAGGATACCTTATCCTTGAGTAAGAAAGAGTAGAACGTGTTAAAGATTTAGTATTTGATTCGAACTATTTAATTTCCTTCATATAATACAATTAGTTTTTAATTTCCTCTTTATCATCAATTACGAAACCCCCAGGCTTATTATAAATATCGATGCCCTTTTGAACCAAAGACTTTTCCAACTTGTTTCTCTGGAGTTCCCTCCACCTACTTAATTGAGAATAATCGTGTAATTTAAATCCAAATACTCTTGGTGTGTAGATTTTTCTATCGTGAACTGGGATAGCTTGTGGGAAATTTTGGAAAAACATGGCTGGGAAAGAAGTACCAAAATAGGCACCATCTATGATTGCATGTCTACCTGATTTTGGATTATATAAATCTTCACATTTTGCACAATATAACTTGACTGATGCAAGTCTTGGCTGATCATTGAGACCAATAGGTAACAAAGGATGTAATTGACAATGAACCCTTGGACAGTATCCGAAATCTCCATTTCTATACTTTTCAAACATTTTGTTCAATCCCCTTGAAGTTAAAATATATCTTGCGTGTATCAAACCATATAAGACTCTTGCATTGTGCTCCAAAGCATCTCTTTGATCTTCAGGTTGCAGTTCTATGTCGATAATATCAGTTAATATGTCTATTAATACACTTAATTTGCTGACTTCTTGATTTAAACCTGTTAAGTTGAATTTGTCACGAATATAGTCTTCATCGATGTCACAAAAATATTCATGTCCCTTTATGCCCAAAAATAAGTCTATCCAGTACTCCGTAAAGTCTGAACTGGAGTCTGTATGATATTCTTCAGTTATACCGTTTCTACCAGTCATGTAACTTCTTCAAAAGTGTGTTGTAAAGTCTAATAAACCGAAGTTGCACCCCCTAAGATCTTGAGAATTTCTCATCAACGGTGCGAAAAAGTATTCTGAGTGAGATTCTCCAATCGAACAATTACTCGTTGTTGAGCATTAAAAGGCTTACTATTCATTAAGAAGTTACTTCAAACGAAGCTATGCGTGTATTGGTATTCCCTAAAGAATTGCATGGTGGGGAAGTATACTCATTGGCTATAAATTTGACAGGCCAGAACTTATTGTCTACTGGTAATGATGGTATACTAAACCTCTGGAAAGTGGAGGACTTGAAAAATCTAAACAAAATTGAAAAATCTGAAGTACAGGAGAAAATTGAGTCAATTAATCCATTAGCTACTTTCGATCATCATAGATCCATAGTGAAAGCTATCAAATGGTCGCCAATTGATCCAGATTCATTTGTTTCAGGTTGTGTATCAGGAAAGATAATTGTGAACAATGTTGATGGCAGTCATAAAGAGATATATCCGTTGGAAGGAAATTCAGCAGCAGTAGTTGACATTACGTGGTCTTTCGATGGGAAACTTATCGCGTGGAGTACTGATGATGGTAAAGTACATTTATATGACTTGACAAAAGGCACTTACCAAGAATTGACTACTTTAGTTCACCAAGAGAAGCCATCTGTACAAAGATCCATTGAGTTTGATCCCACAAACAAGTTCTTAGTAACTTTAGGGGATGACACTATTATCTGTGTTTATCAATTCAGATATGAGAAAAACAACTATCAATTCAAAGTCTTGAACAAGATAACGAGATTCATGAATCAAAACAATGTTAATATTAACTATAGCCGGATTTCATGGTCGTCCAATGGAGAATTTCTCCTGATACCTAGTGCCAAAAAGAATCGAACCACATTGATAGCACTTATATCAAGGACAAACAACTGGGAGACCGTGTTGAATATGGTTGGCCATGGTTCAGACTGTGAAGTAGTTGAGTTTAATCCAAATTTTTACAAAGTGCCACAGAATGCTCCTGAAAGATTACAAGATAAGCTCGACCCTCAAAAGATTCGAAATTCATGTGTTATAGCTACTGCTGGTTCAGATAAAACTTTGGCATTATGGAACGTGCACAATCCTTCTCCAGTAATCATTTTGAAAGATCTTGTTAAGAAACCAATTGTAGACCTTTGCTGGGATAAATCCGGTGAAACATTATTCTTGGGTTCCTTGGATGGAAAGATAACCATTGTTTCGTTCGATGAAGGAGAACTTGGTGTGAAAGAAACTGATCAAAGTCTCATTAAATTTCAAGATCCAGTAGAAACCAAAGCATTCAATGCCAAGTCTGAAGTCGTGAATCCAAGAAGCCGAGCTAGTAATGTGGTTGAAATCCTCGATCAAAAAGATTCGATTGTCGTTTCTAAATCAACTAAATCGTCAGAAGGAAATAGCTCTGTTGATGTAGAAAAGAAGAATCCAGGAGAAACCACTCCACAAGTAAATAAGGAGCGTCATAGCTTCACACCAAAAATGCTTGATGCTTCTAAAATCACAGACCTCAATCAATCGGACGATATAATGAGTAATTTGATGGATAGACATAAGAGGAAAAGGGACAAAGAAGAAGAGATCCCCAGAAAGGGTAGTTCCTCAAATGGTACAAGCATCAATTCAAATGGGTCAGAACCCAATAGACTTGATGTCAGTAAACAAAAGATTACTACTAAAGACGGAAAGAAAAGAATTCAACCAATGTTAGTTTCGAATGGTAATGGTGCCAACAATGCATCGATCCTTCCCGTAAGTACGAACAGAATAATAAATTCCACAAAAGAGTCGATGGAATTTGAAAAACCATCTTACAGTGTTTCGGATGATTTATTCAGACAAGTAAAACGTCAAAAAGGTAACGAGGAGCCTAACAAGAAACAAAAGAGAGAAATAGAGCCCACCAAATTTTTGGGCTCTGTGGTAATAAATCCAAATACCACCTTCTCGAAGATCAGATTGGCTGCTCCAAAGATAAGATCGGGCTTCTCTTTGACTAGTACCGTTGACGTCGGAGACCTGTTTGCTCTTGAGGTGAAAAATGGATCAGGAAATGACGAGGAACCATCTAGATTAACATACTTTAGAAAAGATAAGCAAATATGGTGTGACTTCATTCCTAAACATATTCATTTGGCTTCTGAGGGTCAAAACTTTTGGGCTGTTGCCACAGTTGATGGCCAAATTCTAACATATTACCATATTTCGGGTATGAGGATTTTACCTCCTCTCGTTCTTGGATCACCTGTTGCCTTTTTAGAAAGTCAAGGTGATTTCTTAATGGCAATAACATGCATTGGAGAATTATATGTGTGGGACATCAAAAACAAGAAATCACATTTGAATTCACCCCTGTCAATAAGTTCTTTGCTTGATTCGAGCAATAAATATCAGGACGAAGGAATTTCCAAATCAAATAGAATTACTTTATGCTCGATCACCTCGACAGGAATCCCTTTGATAACACTCTCCAATGGTACGGGATATTTGTTCAATAAAGATTTGGGTACTTGGCAGACAATCAGTGAGTCTTGGTGGGCCTTTGGATCACATTACTGGGACTCTTTGAGTAGTGGAGACAAACCAGGAAAGAGCGAGAGTTCAAATTTGTTTGGAGAATCAGACGAGTCAATAATTGGTTTGTTAGAACACAAAACAAACGAAGAAATCGTCAGAAACACAAGAGCAGGAAGGGCAAAATTCTTTAATAAGATTTCCAAGAACATGTTAATGAAGGAAGGTTTCGAGAATCTCGAAAATATTGTATCTTTGAGTCATCTTGAAAATAGAATTCTTTGCTGTGAATTATTGGGTGAAAGAAATGACTTCCGTGAATTTTTCTTGATGTACGTAAAGAGAATATGTGAATTAGGACTCAAGGCTAAAGTTTTCGAAGTATGCAATCTGCTAGTAGCCCCTGATGATGACTCAGAAGCAGCTCCTACCTGGAACGACGAGATATGTGGAATAAAAAAACACGACCTTTTGAAAGAGGTGATATTAAGTTGTAGTGAATTAAGAGATTCTCAAAGAATTTTTACTCATTTTGCTAAGAAGGTCGACTTATTATGATATTATGTACAAGATTCTAATTATTCAATTTATAAGTATTGGTATTATCCCAATTTTTCTTACCTAATAAACCCCCAATCGATCCCTGCTCGTTCAAATCTCTTTTTAAGGGGCCGGATACATATTCTACATATCCATCAGGACCACAAACTAATGAAAGGGCAGAAGGAGCTTTACGTTCTTTGCTTGTGACTTTAGCTTGCTCTATAGCATTGTCATACATCACTAATTTTCCAGTGAATGCCTGATCCTGACTAGTTTCATCGTCCTCGAAAGCCTTTTGTCTGATTTTTAAAGCTTCTTGAGGAGAGAAGTCGGATGCTGAATCCACAGCCTCTTGTCTCATTGGACTTAAGTAATTAGGTTTTTGTGGTTTGGGGATATTCTTTTGATTCAAACGTTCTCCTTTACTATCATAGTAGGTCTCGATTTTCACTCTATCAAGTTTCTCCAAAAAGAACATAAATCTTTCCAAAGGTCCCAATTCACCTGGTTTTCTGGCAGAATAGTGGATATTGATGAATCCACGATAAGGGTTTCGGGTCATCAATACTTGTAGAGCAGGAGCTATTCCCGTTCCAGCACAGTAGAATGTCAAATTATCAAACTCAGGTACTTTGTTAACAAACTTGATTTTTTCAAGGTAGTTCTCAGGTTCAACTTTAGACGGTAAATCCTTGAAAACTGGTCTTTCGTGAAATTTCTTCAATGGGTGGTATGGGAACTTGTATTCAATATTAGGGCCTCTCAACTCCAATTCATCTCCGATACTTTTATTCACAATGTATTTTGAAACCTCTCCATCATCATACTTCTTGATATAGAACGTCATAACACCACCTTTATCATAATCTTCCTTACCAGGAGTTATAACCTTCAACAAAGGTTTCCTCTCTCCAGATCTGGTATACTCTGATTTCATGAAGTATAAAGGTAAAGGTGTGTAGGATCTCACAACCATTATTTGCGGTTGTTTGATTTCAACTGACCAGATCTTATCCCCATCCCAGATGGATTTCTGGGAATAGTTGGAGAAAAGACTATATTGCCAATGGTTGTATTTAGGTGTTACTTCTATCAAATAATGGTCATCATCGATTTGTTCTTTATGTGTAACGATGAATTTATGAAATTCTTCGGGGTTCAATAAATCCTTGGATTCGGAGTTTTCTTCACCATCAAAATACCAAACCTTGACGGAATAAGCACCCCAAGCTACAAAAAGTCCTGTTAAAATCTTTGGGATGTACCTTCTCCATCTATTAACTTCTTTAACTTTGAGCTGTTTAGCTTGTTTAGTGAAGTCATCTTGATTAGGCAAGCCTGGATAATCGTAAGCTAGTCTCTCATGCTTCAATTTAGGAAGGTATGGCTTATTGTTACGTTTCATGTAAACATTAACGTCATGACTATTCATTGGAGCAGGAGCTGCAGGTGATGAAGTTGACTTGATCTTATATTCACCTACATCACTTGATTCTTTCTTTGACAATTCTTTTTCTGATTCCTCATCCTTTTTTGGATGTTCCGGTTTACCAGCACCAGTCCAATCAGATTTGAATCTAATGAAATGCCTTGCTGATATACCATATCTGAGTTGAGATCTTATCATAAGTAGCTGAAAAAAATTCGCAGTAAGTTGAATCTGATTGAGAGAAGATGGTGAAATTACTCAAATCCATCCAGGCTCATAAAGATAAAGCATGGAGTGTCAGTAGTCATGCAAATTTGCCATTATTAGCCACTGCATCAACAGATAAAACTTCCAATGTCTACAATCTTTCAAGAAAGAAAAATTTCCCTTTGATTACTAAGTTGGAGGACACTCACAAGAGATCCATCAGAACAGTTGCATTCAAACCTCCTTTGGGTGGTGAAGATACCCCAGATACAGAATATATAGACTTGCCAGCATTAGCTACCGGTTCATTTGATAGTACCGTTTCCATTTGGGGAGTTGATGAACCTGAAGAAGATTTCGATGATGACGATGAAGATGAACAAGGTAAATTAGACAAACAAGTCCAATTATTGACAAGTCCTCAGAACGAATGGAATTTAATGGCTATAATAGAAGGTCACGAGAATGAAATCAAAGCCGTAGCTTGGAATTATCAAGGTAATCTATTAGCTACATGTTCCAGAGATAAGACAATTTGGATTTGGGAAACTGATCCAGAAACTTTGGAAGAATTCGAATGTATTTCTGTTTTAAGTGAACATGATCAAGATATAAAGAATGTGACTTGGCATCCAACTCAAAATCTTTTGGCAAGTTCCTCATACGATGATACCATAAGATTATATAAGCAAGATGAAGCAGATGATGATTGGTCAAGTGTAGGAGTTTTGAATGGTCACGAGGGAACAGTTTGGTGTTCATCTTTCGAACATCCTAAATCTCCATCAGCTACTAAAGATAAGATTAGAATAGTAAGTTGTAGTGATGACTCAACCGTGAGAATCTGGGGTTGCAAAACCAACAAACTCACTGAAGAAGATTATGAAAAATCCAAAGCATTACCAAGTTCCATTAAGCATTCAAATGATATGACATGGGAAGAGGAATTGACATTACCTAAAATTCACGAATATTCAGTATATTCAGTATGTTGGTCTAGAAAATCAGGTAAAATCGTAAGTGGAGGATCAGATGGTAAGATTGTTGTCTATAAACAATCAGAAGATTCTAACAAATGGGAAATCGAATCAGTTCAAGAATTAAGTCATGGTGTCACTGAAATTAACTGTGTGTCATGGTGTAGATTAGATGATGGTGAAGAAGTCATAGTGAGTGCTGGAGATGATGGGAAAGTCAACATTTGGGAATTATGAGATGATGTATATTTTTATCATTACTAAATCATGAAATAAGTTGAACTATTACTATAAAGAACAAAAGTGCAAATAGAATAAAGAAACAACACAACATTCTTCCATTTGAACGTCTCTGATATCTTTCAGCTCTTCTCAATTCATTGGATGCACCCTGAGTATCTGCACTATATCTCATAACATTATCTTCAATTGAGTCGATGGTGAACTGTTGTTCGTGAACGATATCTTCCAAATTTCCATAGATTTCATTGATATAGGAGATATCTTGATTTATTTGTTCAATTTCACGCTCTCTTTCTTGAATCAATAATGTTTGTTGCTCTAACTCTTCAGCGTTTACAGGTTCGTAATTTATCTGGACTTGCTGTTGTTGTTGGGCATGTGAAGTGGTAGGTTCATCTTCCGTATGGTGTGAAGGTTCAGATAATATGTCAGGATCATTGGTTGCTGTATTCTTCGGATTACCATACTTATTTATTGTTTTTTGTTGAAGTGATTCAAATCTTCTTTGCTGATTTTGAAACTGTCTCAAACTAGATTTGATCATCTTCACCACTAAGGACTCCTTTTGTTTAAGATAATTGATTGTATCATTATCTTCATGGTTGGATTCACAATCCTTTAGGTATTGATTCACTTGTTGAGATAACTCATTGATACCTCTGTAATCTTTGGTCACTTCTTCTATCTTAGAAGTTATGGTACTAGCCAATCTATTGAGATCAACAGGTGTCGTTCCATCGTCATCTTTCTTTAAGAGTGTATCATATTCGCTTATCAACTTTTTGATGGATGGTAATTGAACAGTGTTAATTTTATGTAGACTGGTCTCAATACTGTGGGTTGAATTTTCAAATTCAGGGAAATCCTTATAATGCATGGACCTAGAGTCTGATTCAAGGTCCTGATTAAGATTACTGAATGACATAGTATAAGGGTTTCGTGATTCTTTGAGATCTCATTTTCTCAATCTATGATCTTGGGTGAGACACTACATCAAGAGGGTATTCATTCCATGATTTTACAGAAGTAAGTATAAACTCCAGAAAGCTCTCTTATTATTGAAAAAGACTTGGCTCCACATCACTGCCCGGATTTATTTTTATTGTTTCTTTCGCAGGAGTTACGGCTCTCATTATCCCCGTTTATTTCAATCGATTTCCGTTTAACCCCAGGTCTTTCCAAATTGAGAGCCAGTGGATTCTCTCTTTATGAGCCACCACTTAATACTCGAACCTCAGATTTGATCACAATAGTACCAATAGTTCAAGTACGTACCAAATGAAACACCAAATACCTCCTATGAAATTTGTCACTAATTGTCATGGCTCGTAAATTAAGAGTTATTACGGAAATATTTCGTGCCGTACCTTATCTCTTCTCATTATTATATAAACCCCAATTTGCAGATAAAAATTTCAATGAGCCTGGAAGATACATTGATCAACAAAAGCAGCTCAGTGTTAGTCGACGTGGCAGAATATGATTCTTGTATCCAAGATGAGCCAATAGAACAATTTTCATTCAAAAATTGGATATCAAAGCCAACTGTTGGTAAGATATCTGTAACCGCAGGTCTTTATTTATTCAGTACATTATCAGCTCCTTCCGTAATGGATTTGTACTTTGACAGAGCTTGTGACAGTGTCAGACAACCCGATGGTACATGTAGTGCAATCGACAGTCAAATTTTAGTTTCAAACTTTCAACAAGCAAATTTAATCTTAAGTCAAGCTTTAATAGTTTTGGCAATATCACAATTAGGTAAGTTGACAGATCTCATAGGTAAGAAGAATTGTGTAATTCTTATGGTTGTAAGTGATTTTTTGGGTGGTGTGTTAACATTCCTTACTTTAGTTGGTTCCGATAAGTTCAATTTCAAGTCATTATTATTCTTTCAATCATTGTGTAATCTATTTGGAGGTGTACCAGGTGTTATTGCAATTGCTAATGCTTATACAGCAGAAATTACTACCACTGAGAACAAAGCATCGGCTTTATCTTTTGTAGGTGCTGCTCTAGCTGTTGGTCAATTTACCGGAAGCTTAACTTCAACCTTTATTTTGAATTTAGGTAACCAGTTAGGGTTTGATAGAACCACATTTAACAAATTCCCATTCTACGTACAATACTTTGTGCTCACCATACTTCTTATTTACACTGTTTTCGTTTTACCAGAACCACCTAAACATATACATTTAGAAGAAAATGAAGAAGAAACAAGAGAACTCTCTGGTTGGGACAAATATAATCCTTTAAGAGTAATCGACGTTTTCGAACCAATAAAGCTTTTAGGAGTACCTGATAATGTGATTCCAGAAGAAAGGAAAGGAGAAGCTTCTAAAATGAGGTTCCTGGTAATGTCATTAATTCTTTTGATGATTGTTAGTCAAATGGTGACTGCTTTTGCTTCAACAGTTTTCATTCAATATTGTGTTTACTTACTTGAGTGGAAATCAAAGGAAATTTCCACTGCCATTTTGATGGTTTCTGGTAGTACAATTTTTATTTTAACAATATTCTTTCCTTCTTTCAATAAATACTTTTTACTTAAGTATTTAAGATTGACCCCCAATGAACATCATTTCGATACCACAGAGTTTATTCCTTTGATTTTGGCTGTTAGTTGTGACCTAGTCTTCTTCTTAGGTGTCATCTTCATTAAAGCAACCACACCAATAATGATTTTATTAGTTGTAATGGGGTTCGATTCAATAATTGTTCCTACTGTCACTTCAACAATAACTAAATATTACCCTAAGCATTTAACTGCCAAAGTAGTTATTGCTTTAAATTTAGTTGGTGCTATAGTTCGTGTTATAGGACCTTTAATTCTTATCCTGATTTACAAATTTGGTTTGAAACACAATTTTGCAACCTTACCATTCGACATTCAAGTTATTTTCCTTCTCACGGTCTTAATGTTTATACTTGTTGATAAGATGATTACCGGATCTTAAGAGTTATATAGAGATTAATGTATGTATTATACGGCTATATTTTTTGTTACTTATTCAAGAATAGTGAAAATTGCAAAAAAAAATGGAGGAAGTCTGGGAATGTTAATGGAAAGAAATAAGAAGAGAAATGTTAATAGAAAGAAATAAGAAGAACTAGACATATGAACACAATCGGTTACCTCTGATACGTGTAAAATTCGTCAAAAGACTATAGAGAATTTGACAGCATCAATTAGAATCTTGTGACGTTTTCGCACAGATATTACTACTTAATTTAAATTCATTGAGTCGATGGCTTCAAGAACTGCACAAAAAAGATTAACCAAGGAGTATAAAGCCATTGAGGCCAACCCTCCACCGTTTATAATTGCAAGACCGAATGATGAAAATATTTTAGAATGGCATTATGTGATAACTGGACCTGATAATACCCCTTACGAAAACGGCCAATATCATGGAATTTTAAGATTCCCAGCAAGTTATCCTTTCCAACCACCAGCAATATCAATGGTAACACCTAATGGAAGATTTGCATGTAACACCAGGCTTTGTTTATCCATGAGTGATTATCATCCAGATACTTGGAATCCTGCCTGGAGTGTTTCGACTATCTTGACAGGATTATTAAGTTTCATGACCGGAAATGATCCAACAACTGGATCTATCAATACATCAGATAGTTTAAAGAGGAAATATGCTTCAGAAAGTAAAAAATGGAATAATAAAGAAAATACCAGATTTTGTAAGATATTCCCTGAACTAGTTAAACAAAATGAAGAAGATTTGCTAAAGAGTAGCCTTGAAGAAAAGAAAGAAGAATTACCCGAACAGATCATTAATTTAGATGAAAACCTTCATTTATTAGATCCTGAAGATAAAGCCAGATTATTTGGAGATGAGGATATGAAGTTTAATTACTCAAGATTTACATTTTTTGGTGTCATAATTGCTGCTTTATTTGCTTACTTAATAAAGAGTTTATAAGATGATCTTTAATACCCAACTTCATTCCCATTCCAATAAATTGTTGGTAAGACAGTAATATCCCCATTAGAGATTGGGGATCGGGGCTATTTTTAAGCCGATCCTTTGCATTTCGATTTACGAGTTTTTAATTGTATGAATATATGAATATCAATAATTGATTCTCTTATCCTAGAAACTCTAGGAATGACTCTTGAATCATACTCGTGGTCTTAATCATTCTCTTCGTCAAGGTTTCAAATATGTGTTTCATATTCTCTACACGAATTATAATTTCACTCAGGTGAAACAGTGCATAAAATTTCAACGAGAATTTTTTATCCCAGATTCTCCATATCAACAGATTTACACATTGAATTTCATTCTATCTCAATAGTTTTTCGTTTGTTTAACAACTTGAACCTATTTGACACGTTAAGAAATCACATCAACTTCCAATCACTTTCATAGTTAATAAATTCACCTATTTGGGTTAATTGGATATTGTCTTAACACGAGTATTTTACTATACTTTAAGAAAACAAAAGCAAAATATTGTTGAAATAATTATACAGGAAACAATAGTTTAATATAACCATCAATGAGTAACCATCCATATCGTCAAAGAATTCCACAACCCAGTGGTAATAACTCCGGTACTTCATCACCTTCCACGTCTCAATATCATTCACCAATGATTTTATCACCTAATCAATCACCTCAAATAAGACCTAATCAAGATAATCATATGGATTCTGTAGTTACACAAACCACACCTTATCCTATGAATAATGCTATCCCAAGTCATCTTCATAATTTCCCCCAAAATGTACATAGAAATCAAAATTCCCAAGGTTCCATCCCTCAAGATTTATTACATGATAATAGGCAATTTAATGGATCTCCATCACCAAGTCATCAATCAAATCCTTCAAATGATATCAGTACACCACCACCAATCTTCAATAATTCATCAGTACCTATCCCTAGCATTACTTCACCTCAAACAAATTCTTTAAGTGCTACTTCATCAGTGACAAATTTTCAATTACCTCCTAATGGTGATGCTGAATTGGGTAATCTGGGAAGTAACCTAGTTTTATCTAAACCTCATAAACATGATAGATCTGTTAGTTCTACATCTTCATTTCATAACGATAGTACAATTGACTTTAACCAAAGTTTACTTACTCAATATTTAGGTGATAATTCAAGTAATTTAATGCCTAGAATGAAAACTATTGAATTATACAGAAAAAATGCCCAAAAATCAAATGACCCAACTGTATTATTCCAATATGCTCAATACATGTTACAAACTGCATTATTAGTGGATAAAGATGGAAGTCAATCAGGTAATAGTCCATTACCTTCATCAGTTGAAAACAGTCCTGCAAGGGGACCTCAAGATTCATCTCCACATTTCAAAAAATCTCATAATAAATCCAAATCAACTCAAAGTTTTGATTTATCTAACATTAGTGAAGATTCTATCGATGATAAGAGATTAAAGAAATCTTTGTTAAAAGAAGCTACTATTTACTTAAAAAAATTAAGTGATAAAGGATACGTTGAAGCTCAATATCTTTTAGGGGATGCTTATAGTAGTGGAGCTATTGGTAAAGTTGATAACAAAGAATCTTTTGTTTTATTTCAAAGTGCTGCTAAACATGGTCATGTTGAAAGTGCTTATAGAACCTCTTATTGTTATGAAGAAGGTTTAGGTACTGGTAGAGATGCTAGAAAAGCTATTGATTATTTAAAAATGGCAGCTTCTAAAAATCATCCTGCTGCTATGTATAAATTAGGAGTTTATTCATTCCATGGAAGAATGGGATTAGGTCATGATGTTAATACTAAAAAAATGGGTATAAAATGGTTAGAAAGAGCATCATCAATAGCTAACGAATTGATTGCTGCAGCTCCTTTTGAATTAGGTAAAATCTATTTTGAAGGGTTCAAAGATATTTTGATTCAAGATAAAAAGTATGCTTTAGAATTATACAGTCAAGCTGCTGCTTTAGGTCATATTGAGAGTAGTGCTATTTTAGGTCATCATTATGAAGTTGGTGATATTGTTCCTCAAGATTCTAACTTATCAATTCATTATTATACTCAAGCTGCTTTAGGTGGAGATCCAGGAAGTATGTTAGCAATGTGTGCATGGTATTTAGTTGGTAGTGATCCTTATTTACCAAAAGATGAAAATGAATCTTTTGAATGGGCTAAAAGAGCTGCTATGTGTGAATTACCAAAAGGTCAATTTGCCTTAGCAAACTTTTATGATAAAGGTATTGGATGTGTGAAAAATCCTACTGAAGCTCAAAAATGGTATATTAAAGCCGCAGAAAATGGTGATGAGAAGGCTTTAACTAGAATTAATGATAAAGAATTAGTAGCTAAATTATCTAAAAAGGCTAAAAAGAATAAGGTTATAACCAAAAAGGAATCCCACGATAAAGATTGTGTAATCGTCTAATAAAAAAAATTGCATTTACTCTTTTATGTCTCTTGATCACGTGAAAGGGGGATCGATAAGCCCCACTTGGAAATTTCATTTCAGAATTTCATTAAATCAAACATGTCCAATAGAGATTATTATAACCAAGGAAATCAAGAATACCAACCAAACCAAGGAGGTAATAATGAAAGACAAGATGGCCAAACTGGTGATAGAGGTATGATGGAAAATGTTGCTGGTAGTCTTTTAAATAGCTACATTAGTGGTGGCAAGCAAAATCACAGCAATAGCAGTGGTAGTGGTATGGGAGCAATTGGCTCAATGATTGCAGGTGCCATGAGTTCAGGACATGGAAACCAAGGTAGTCATGGTAGTAGTGGTAGCAGTGGATTAGGAGGTATTTTAAGTAGTGCTTTAGGTGGAGGTAGTGGTAAACATAATCAAGGTCATGGAAATCAAAATTATGGAAACAATTATGACAGTGGTTATGGTGGTAACAATGGATACCAAGGAGGTCACAACCAATCACAAGGTCACCACCAACAAGGACAATCACAAGGAGGATTCTTGGGTAAACTTGAAAATATGATGGAACAAAGAATGGAAGGTGGTAGAAATGATGGTTATGGTGGAGGCAGAAATGACTACGGAAGACAAGATTATGGTGGTAGAAATGACTATGGAAGAAATGACTATGATGGAGGTAGAAATGATTATGGAAGAAATGACGGTGGATTTGGTGGTAGAGATGATTATGGTAGAAACGAAGGTGGATTCGGAGGTAGAAATGACGGTGGTTTCGGTGGAAGAGACGACTACGGAAGAAACGATGGTGGATTCGGAGGTAGAAATGATGGAGGATTCGGTGGTAGAAACGATGGTGGATTCGGAGGTAGAAATGATGGAGGATTCGGTGGTAGAAACGATGGTGGATTCGGAGGTAGAAATGATGGAGGATTCGGTGGTAGAAACGATGGTGGATTCGGAGGTAGAAATGATGGAGGATTCGGTGGTAGAAACGATGGTGGATTCGGAGGTAGAAATGATGGAGGATTCGGTGGTAGAAACGATGGAGGATTCGGTGGTAGAGATGATTACGGTAGAAATAACGGAGGCTATGGTGGTGACAGGTATTGATCGTTACTCGTTATATATTGAATGTATTCTGGCTTTTCACGGGTTACTCTACTTTCTCTGAAGCTTGACTTTCAACTCCTCTCGACCCATCTCCATGAAAATTCAATAATTCCGAAGGAGATTTGAAATTGAAGTTCGGGAAGTCTTTGGTTTCAAATTCTGATACTTTGGATGCTTTACTCAAAAGTAATCTATCTTCCAACTTTCTTAATGATGTTACTCTTTTAGGCTTTCTCTTATAGTCTACGATTTTACTGATCTGAGGACTTATTTTTGAGTTGTTATCGAGTTTCAAATCTAGATCATCTAGATTATGTAGTATGTTATTCTGTAAAGGTGAGTCGTCGTCAAGGTCACTCTTCAAGATACTTTCGTCAACACTCATATCACTCTCGACAGATTCAAAATGAACTTTTCTAGATCTCAATGATGGAGATGATCTAGCTTTTGATAATTTCTTTACCGACCTGGGAGGTGACATTTTCAAAGGAGAAGTACTTCCTCTTTTCAAGTCCTCCGAAGATGTCTTCTGCTCCAATGATTCCATCCTTTTGGTGAAAAATTGAGAGGCTTTATCTTCCAAGAATTGATCGAATTCTCCATTTATTAGATTCTCGAGAACTTCGATCAACTTTCTGGATTCAATGTCCATATTTTCCTGGTTCTCTGAGTTATTAAGGGCATCAATTAGTCCAAAGGTTGAGAAATCATACTCTTGTAATTCCATGATTAAATGGTCAAATAGAATGGATGAATTGAAGAGAATTTCTCTTTCCACATGATCTTTCAAATCACTTAAGAATCTCTCAAAAATGGTAGTATGGTACTGACTCCAAAGTTCTTGTTGTTGAAGGTTGTTTAAGATCTGGAGACCTTTGACTTTAAGTATGAATTCTATTTCATCGGGTTTATTGTACTGATTTTCTAAATCTTTAATTTGTGATGTGACTTTGGATAAAACTTGTTCAATCAAATTTAGTATCGTGGAATTTTCTCTATTCAAAAACTTCAAGAGATTACCACAATCATTTTTCTGGATTAATAAGATTTTCCTCTTGGATAAAAGCAAATACTTCCTCCATTTCTCTTGATTTTGGTCGATAGATGCTTTCAAATTTGTTATATTTTCTGTGATGAGATTTAAGTTTCTTTCATTCTTAAGGTTTTGGTTTTGAATGGCATTGTTAATGATTGAACTTTGATTGGTTTTCAATTCTTCAATCTCCTGTTTCTGTTGGGTGATCATCTTAAGATATGAACCAACATGTCTATCCAAGTTATGTTGATTCCTAATTAATTTGGTTTTAATCTCTTTGGCTCTATTGGCATACTTCAACGTGTTCAAAGTCTCATCATAATGAGATGATGCCGGTGAAACACAAACGATCATGCATGTTTTACAATTACCTCCCAACGAAAACTTCAATAACCTGGTCAATTTGGAATCTCTATATGGAATATGCTTTGATTTCCTTGGATCACATAATGCATTGATACAATTTCCCAATGCCAATAAAGATTTGTTTATATTTGCTCCTTCATTCAATCTTTGGCCCCTGTTTTTGGTGGCAGCAGCTCTTTCACTTCCTGCTAAATCAATAATAGATAATGTTGCGTAAGTATGTTCTTCTACTAGATCTACAGATTTCTTCTTCTTCGATACATTGATTTGTAAGACAGCATGTGATCTGGATGACGTCAAATTTGCTTCTGTAGGTGAACATGTCCTATTTTTATTTCCTTCAATAATCAAATTCATTACTTCTTCAACATTTTGAGGTGAATGAACAGATAAGTTTGAAACAGTTACTTTCTTGTTTGAATCCTCTCGTATGGCCAATCTCTTGTTATTGGTCACAGGACTTAACAAATCCTTTATGGTTTCATTGTAGATTTCTAAGAACGATAACGATATTTCAATTATATCATCGTTCATGCTTTCAATTTTATTGTACAATTCTTTCATTGTTAAGAAAATGATACCTGGATCATCAGGTGTACCTGAAATGGTATGAGTTTTACCACATCCCGTGGCACCATAAGCAAATGCTGTGGCATTAAAACCATCTAATATACTATCTAATAATGGTTTGGTGGTATTTTCAAACACTTCTTGTTGTGTAGCATTCATATCGAAAAGTCTATCAAACACAAATCTGTGTTCTCTTATACGTGAATTTGGTGATCTAAATACTTTCTGATGCATTCTATTTAAGGGATTTGTTTCAGGAGGGTCGAAAATTAACATTTTATCATCTACTACATTGATGATGTTCCGTATTCCTAAAGGTTTAAACTTTTCAGTTTCCTTTAAAGACCCGTCTCCTAGAAACATTGGATCGTCAAATGTAATGAGATTGTTGTTCTCATGTGCTGTAAAGGGCCGTACCCTCACAGAGACATTTATGCTAGATTCCTTTGAATCCATCTACAGATCACAATAATATTCCTCGCGTTTTGTAAACAAAAAGAGTGCGGCAGATGAATAGAGATATGAATTGGGATGAAATAGTCTTAACCTAAGGTTGAGCAATTTGAATCCCAACGACTCGAAGAACTCACTTAGAGATTTCAATTTAATAGACAACACATAGTTTTTGTTCAAAAGAAAAAGTGGCTGCTAAATTCCACAGTTATCAAGACCCGCACAATATTTCGCATCACACTATGAGTACAGGGGCATCATTTTCATCATCAACCATTAGTTTGTTGAAAACTATTGTTGGTGCTGGACTTTTATCCATGCCATTAGCTTATGCTACCGATGGTTTAATCTTTGGGACTTTTGTGATCTTGTTGGCTGCGTTTACTTCAGGATTCGGTCTTTTCCTACAATGTTATGTTTCAAAATTCGTTCCATCAGGACATGCTAGTTTTTTCAGTGTTTGTTCTGTTACCTACCCTAAATTATCAGTAGTATTTGATATAGCCATTGCTGTTCAATGTTTTGGATGTGCTTTGAGTTATTTGGTGTTAGTAGGAGACTTAATGCCTACTATCATTGCACCATCATTTATTGATGATAACAATTTAAGAACATTCTGGATCTTAATTTCTACCGTCATAATCGTTCCATTATCATGTTTAAAGAATTTGGATTCATTAAAATATACTTCCATCTTGGGCCTTGTTGCCATTGGATATTTATCTTTGATTGTGATTTTACATTTCTTAATTGGTGATATACCATCGGATTTAAAAGGTGACATTACTTTCTTTCCTCCTAACTTAACAGGAGTTTTCCAAACGTTTTCAATTATCGTATTTGCTTTCACCGGACATCAAAATATGTTCTCTATCATCAATGAATCAAGAGATAAATCAATCAAGAAATTATCATTGTTAGTGTACATTGCCATTACAATTTCATCGGTATTTTTCATAATTGTTGGTGTATCAGGTTATATGACTTTTGGAACTAATGTTGAAGGTAATGTAATCTTACTGTATACCAATCATTGGAGTACCACATTAGGAAGAGCATGTATTGTTTTCATGGTTATTTTCTCTTTCCCATTAATGTTACATCCTGCCAGAATTTCAGTCAATAACATTTATTTCTGGATCAAATCTGAAGAATCAGTTGAAACTGAAGCTAATGAAACCACCGAATTAATTTCTAAAGATTCACCAATAGTTCCATTTCCTAATGATAGATTTTATATAATAACATTTTCATTACTTCTTGCAGGATATATTTTAGCAATTACTATCAAATCATTTGCTTTAGTATTAGCAATTGTTGGAGCTACTGGATCAACAGCCATTTCATTCATATTACCAGGATTATTTGGATATAAATTACTTGCTTCAGGACCAAATCCCACCAAAGCTGAACAATTTTTAAAGATTCTTGCATATTTATTAGTTATTTGGGGATTTTGTGTAATGGTATTATGTTTATATGTAAGTATCTTTTTACAATAGAGAAATGTTCGAATGAATATATTTATCTATAATGCTCATTAATTTTCCACTTCAACTTCATCTTCAGGTTCATCCTTTTCATTTTGGTCATCAATATCATCCTCAACTTCATCATCATCTTCTGAATCAGATCTAACATCTTCAGCATTTTTACCAGTTATAACTTTATAAGCAACCCTGAATATAAAATATAACCAAATTAAAGTAATTATTTGTAAACCACCAAGTAAACAATAAAATCCATCTAAAATCTTTGGAGACCAACAACGTTTTAAATCTACTCCAACATCACATCTTACACTTTCACTCATTAAATTTTGAGCATTTGACCAAGCATGATAGAATATATAATTATAACAAATATGTCTTAAAATGATCCATGAAAATAAGAAGAGTATAAACATTATGTCACATAATCTTGTATAACCACAATATTTCAATAATTTAGCTCCTGAAAGGAAAATATCAACTGGATCCATTAAAATTAAAATCAAATTACCTATTCTAATGAAATAATAGTAATATGAACCAATTAACAATAAGCAAGTAACAATATGATGACTGAACATTTGAATGTAATCTTTTCTCTTCTTTTCAACATTTAAAACGAAGATTTGTTGAAACCAGAACCCAATCTGTAATAAATAATAAACCTTATACCTTGGAAGTAAATCATCATGAGGCCAATCGATGAAAAGATTATTCAAATTATTATAATAAGGAGAATTATAATAAATATACCAAGAAAATCCAAAGGAAAATGCAGCAAAATAACAAGACCAACTCTGTTCAGCAAATCTTGTTACCTGATTTGATTTCATGTTATAAAAATATGAAGCAAATGGACCCCAAAGGTAATTCATTAAGAATGATCTTAAAAAGGTTAATAATATAACCCATAACATTACCATATAACAATCATCAATTCCGATATCATATAAACTAGTACCATTTTCATCTTGTCCTATTTTATATTGTAATTGAATAAATTTACTGGTATATGGATTTAACGTAGGTATGGAATTATGTATAATATAACCTAAAATTAATAATGATCCAGATAACGATACTTGATTCTTCTCTATATATTGCCAAAGTGATCCAGTATATTCATCTTTTTCTATTTTTACGGCTTTTTCACCCATATTTATATAAATATATTAATGTAACAAATTCACAGTGAAAAGGTGTCTATAACTTTTGGGAAAGATTTGAAAACAAAAAAAATGCAAGGATTAAATTTCAAATTGTAAAAACTATTTGAGTTTCCTTTAGTATAGACAATTTATACTTAAAATAACTTAAAATATCAACTGTTTCAAACGAACGAAAAGTTGTAACAAATTTTCAGTTTTTCGTCTGCTCACTACACGTTCGATGTTGAGGATTGCATCTCGATTTTGTGCGGTGCACCATACAAGGCTGTATCAAAGAAGGTTAGAATGGATTTAGAGGGTAAAAATTGAGTTTGGAGTAGGTTAGATCGGGGTGATGAATGAGGAGAGCTGGGAGTTTATCATTTTCTATTCATAAGGATGTAGTTAAGGTATGTAGTAATGGGGCGGGACCGAGCTAACGGTTTGAAAATAAGCATTTCCGCGTCAAAATTGATACCAGATCGACTGATGGCACTAGGCTTATTTGACTTATGTATGCATAAGGAATGAATGGGTGAAGGGTGTATAAGGGTAATTTGATGAAATGAAGCGTCAATGGAACGAATGAAGCATGGAATGAAGTAGCAAATGAACTTGAATGGAATTATCTATTCAATAACATGTATTGTAAAGCCTTTTTTACATTGTTTTCATTATATCTATTCCAAATAACATAAAGATTAACTAAATCTTGAACAGATTCAACTACTTGATCGATGTTCACGTGGTTTCTACTCAAGAAATTCATAAACTTATTGATCTTTATAGTATCTTCATCGGATTTAGTATCTAGGTTAGTGTTCATTTCACTTGAAGGATTATTATTAGTTAACGATATTAAATCATCAATATGTAAATCTTTATCGTTACTATCAACTGTTTCTGACTTAATTGAGTTCAAGGTCTTTTTCAAGACGATTGTTATGTAAATTGATGATAATGCTAAAATATGTGGAGGATAAAGTAAATGCAAGTCCGTAATATAACTATCATTCAATAATGACCAACTGTGTTGTAATTCACTACTTGTCAACTGTAATTGGTATTCGTCGAAGTTTTCATTCAAGAAATCTTTGATCTGAATCAATGATTTATATGGATGATGCAATAATAAGTATAAATCCATTTCTTCAATGAGATAGAATTCAAACTCTGCTAATTTGGAAATATCTGAAGGTATGTATTCTGGCCATAGATTCCTAGCTTCAGATATAACTAACCTGATATGTTGGGGAGTCTCTTCTATTTTACAAGCAACATAAATACTGGTTGTAACCATTAAATAAACATTAATTTCCTTCAATGATACTTTCAATAAAAACCTCGTAACATAGATTTCTGCAGTAGCTAATGCAACTTGACGAATGTTCAATCTTCTACCCAACTTAATGATTAAATTGTGTAAGTAAATTCTCATGTTGGAATCGTAGTTAATATTGGGATAATCTTTTATGAAACCATTCTGGATCATTTTCTTCTCCAATATCAACAACCTACGTCGCTGATCCAATAAGCTTTGTCTATTGAATTGCCACTTCTCTCTTTGTGTTGAATTCCAAAAATTTGCTGACATTACTTTACTCTTTAAATTGATTGTAACTCTTTTCTTCTCACTTACGAGATGCGACATCAGAGACATTATATAGAAGAAGGGTTTATGATACATTGAACTAAATAGTTGGAGGGTGAAGTAAGGAGAAGTACGGTAAAGTCAAGTATAGTATGGGAAGCTACTAATATTCTCCACAATCGACTATAGTTATTTCGTCAACAGGCTTATCTCTATATGTTTTTACTGATAGAATATCATTTACAGTATCGAATCCTTCAATGACTTCACCAAAAACAACGTATTTACCATCAAAGTCCGGTATTTTCTTACCTGTTATTCTGAATTGTGCAATATTGGAATTAGGGGATTCATGAAACATTGAAATTCTGTAAGGTTCATGGTTATATGTGAAATTTTCATCATCAAATGGTCCATTATAGATTGATGTAGATAATTCATCACCTCCTTGAAGGAACAGATGATTTACTTGTGTAATCTTACACCCCTTATACCCATATGGCTGTCCATGGACTTTAAATTCCCCCGTACATAATTGTCTAAAGTTTTCACTTGTTCTATAAATGTTAGTAATTGTTATTGAAACCCCTTTGATCTCATGATCTCTTACCACAAACATCATGACCACCAACAGAACACATACATCTTAACATCATCGTACAATTTGATCTTCACTCTACCAAATTTGTTTCCTACTAAAAAATTCAAGAATACGATCATAAAAAGTGAGAATGAATTATCATACATCAAAGCCAGAAACTGAAAGTGCCATTGATAGATCAATTCCAGATTTCCCTGGTGCAGAATCTATCGATGAAAAGAATTACTTCAATGCCAATAAACCACCTCCATACTTATCAGAGATTGAAGATAAAATAAAAGACTTTATTGAGGTTCATGTCAAATCAGGTAAAAGAGTAGTATTAGTCACATCAGGTGGTACCACTGTACCTTTAGAAAATAACACTGTTAGGTTTATTGATAATTTCAGTGCTGGTACTAGAGGTGCCACGTCGGCCGAATACTTCCTTGAAAATGGTTATGCTGTTATATTCTTACATAGAGAGTTCTCTTTATTACCTTATTCACGTCATTATAGTCATACAACCAACTGTTTCTTAGATTATATGATTGAAGAGAATGGGAAGGTAGAAATCAATCCCCAATTCAGTGATAAAATGTTAAAAGTTTTAAGGAAATATAATGATGCTAAAAATTCCAAATCTTTATTATTAATACCTTTTACGACTGTCAATCAATACCTTTTCACATTAAGAAGTTGTTCAACTTTATTGGAGAAATTATCTACAAAAGCATTGTTTTATCTTGCAGCTGCAGTATCTGATTTTTTCTTACCAATGTCGAGATTACCTCAACATAAGATTCAAAGTCAATCTACAGGGAAATTAGTGGTAGATTTGGAACAAGTACCTAAATTTTTAAGTAGATTAGTTGATGATTGGGCTCCTAGAGCTATGATAGTTTCTTTCAAATTGGAGACTGATGACAATATTTTAATATCCAAAGCTAAAGGTGCTTTAGAGAAATATCAACATCAGTTAGTAATTGGGAATTTACTTCAAACTAGAAAACGTGAAGTGGTATTCGTTACATTGAATAAAGAGGATTGGATAAGATTATCCGATGAACAATTGAAAAAAGGAACGGAGATTGAAGAAATCATTATACCAAAGGTTATTGAACAACATGATTCATGGATTAATCGTAATTAAATATATGTACATGAGTTTTCTATTTAAAGGTCTTATAAGAAAGAGACACCAATACCATATTGTAAACCTTTTCTGATAGAATCTCTTTGATGACTAGTTAATGGTAAAACGAAGTTTAGTTCAAATCTTGCCATAGGATGATTATATAAGATCCCAAATCCATAACCTACGGAGAATTGATGGTTTAAGAAATTCTCATCTAACAACTTCAAAGACCCCCAATTGATGAAATTATGGAATTTGAAGTTTGATTCTGGATAACGAGGAATAGCAGAAACTAAACTAATACCTCCATTTAAGAAAATATCACCACCTAATGAATCACCATAAGATTTTGGTCCTAATCCATTCAACATGAAAGATCTCACATCATTAGGTCCACCTATGAAGAATCTATCCAAAACATATGAAGATTTTTCACTTAATAATATCCCTGATTTGGATGTTAAGATTAAATTATGGTATTTGTTCAATGGTAGAGCATATTGGCCTTCTATCATGGTTTTGATGAATTTATCAGCTTGAGGAATCAATCCATTGACTTCTATACCCAATTGAAAGAATCTCCCTTCACTAGGTAAATGAACGTTATTACGATCATCAAAATTTACTGATGCTGATAATGCTGATTTGAAATTTGGACCTGATTGAGTTATGATATCCCATGACTTGGAGTTAACATTATGTAAGTTCCTCCATATATTATCAATTTGAAAATTGAAGTTATAGTGTTTGAATGAAGATGTAAACTTAGTGGTGATACCTCTATTGACAGTTTCAGAATTTATCCATTCCATTGATCGACTGTTGAAATAAGCTGAAGTATCGAATCTGACCAAAGATTTATTAAACCAAGGCATAGAATAATTCAAAAGATATGAAGCTGTGGTTCTAGTACCTGTAGTGGCATCGAAGGATAAGTTTTCACCTCCACCAAAGATATTTCTCCATTGAAATTGAATGTACCCATCTCCTTCACCATTACCAATATTGCTACCAGTCTTGGCGAAGAATTTCTTAACAGGAACTAATTTGAATATTGGTGATGCTATCAATTTATCATTATGACCTTGAGTATTTAAGTCAATTTCAAGATTCGTTATGGCAGTGGATTTGGACAAATTCTTAGACACTTCATCCACAGATTGGAAGAATGATGACAACGTGAAGTGTCTTTTGTTCAAAGGTAAAAATTGTTTAATTAAGAATTCATTTCTGAAATCTTCACTATTTAGTATATGAACATTTTGTAATATAACTGGTTTCTGAGAATTCTCCTCAAACAATGACTCGAGATATTTCTTAGTTTGCTCATTCATTAACTGCTGTTTCTCCTCCATCAAAGATTCGAGCTTCTTCTCCTCTTTGCTTTTGGTAGCAGGAGCATTATCCATGAAATCAAGCATCTTACAGAATTTCGCACTTCGCAGAGTTTTTAATATACATCCTAAAATACATGATTATACATAGTCTTATTGAGGGTGAATTGGGGGAGGTAATGGACTAAGGTTCTGGAGGAGATATGGCAACCTGAGGTATATTTGTTGGACTCAAAAGAGTTCCTTGTTTTTCTCGTTCTTCCTCTTCAATTAACAATCTTATACATTCTTTACCTGCTTCAGTTTGGAAATGTCGCCTTAAAGCATCAGCTCTAGCAAATCTTCTACCACATCCATATGGTGTACCGTCTTTCAAATTACCTTTACATTGGAATTTCTTTTCTCCAGAATGTAAATCTTCATGACGTTTTCTATCATGTTGTCTAGCAAAAGCTTTACCACAAATATTACAAATGAATGGCCTTTCGTCAGTATGTGTTCGTAAATGAGACTTTAAATTATAAGGTCTAGTGAATCTTTTATCACATAAATGACAAGCATAAGCAGAAGGGTGTTTTTGAGTTCTTTTGGAAATTTGATTGGGTGATGCTAATTCCAACATTTTCTCTCTTGTAGATATGACATTTTTAGGTTGATTTTCATCTTCATCATCATAGGAATTGACGGATCTTGATCTTGATCTCGATCTTGAACCTGACCTTGATGTTGAACCTCCTAAGGATTTAGGATTTTTAGATGATCTACCTCTTGATGGATTAAGTAAATTATCATCATCATCTTCATTTGCTGATGAATTATGAGATGAATTACTAAATAACGAAGGTGTTCTATTGACTTCATCTTTGGGGAAAATGATAGTAGGAGGTTGATTGTTAATGGTCTTTAATTCATCTAATTGATGATTATCATAATATTGATATAAATCTCCATTATATTGTAGATTTGAAGTGTTTGAATTGTGATTTATGTTTCTTTGTTGATCAAGTTGTGAATTTTGATTATGGTTCATATTAACCAAGTTAGTTGAAGATATTGAACCTCCTAAAGCGATTTCATTATCAAAATTTGAATCTAAATACATATTTTGATTAGTCATATTCATATCTACTTCTGATAATTGATTTACTGAAACATTGGATAAAGCATCAAAAAAAGGTGAATTTGGTTGAGATGAATAATCTGAATATAAGGAATGAGTTGAATTGGCCGGAGAATGAGGATTTAAATACATATTACTTGAATTATCCATCAAATTAGTATTTATAGAAGCCACATTCATTCTAGGATTTAAGAAATTCATATCATTACCATAATTTTCATTCAAACCTTGAGGTTGAACATTATCCTGATTTGTACTTATTGAAGGTACTGTTTGATTATTTTGAGAAGGGTAATTTGAAGCATATAAACTATTAACATTCATATTTGGTAACCCATGGAATTCATTTGAAGTTGGAGGAGGTGGAGGTGTTTCATTATTGTAAGGGTTAGATTTTAATATATCATCAGGGGATATATCTAAATCATATTCATACATTTGATCATCACCATTTTTTGACATCTTGAGTCAAATAGTTTTAACGATGGGTTGGGAATTGGATATTTGAATATACAAACAGAAAGTTAATTTAATTTGAATATAAAGTTTGGGGTAGTATTGATGGTTATTAAGCTATCAATAAACTTTGGGGGGTTTTATTCAATAGTTAATGGTTTTATCCCTTTGGAAATTTCTCACTTTTCGAGAAATGATGAAATCCATCTCCATTTGTACAATATTTCAAATACCGGAGTCGTAATATTATATCCGGAAGAGATGATGTTAATTCAACGGCTAAAGTTGTCCCTGATCAAATTTTTCCTTTTTAAATACTAATAGTTTAAAAGAGATTTTAAAAAGATTTACACTAAGAATATTATGAACATTTTTATCAATAAACTAAGTAGATCTGATGTCAATTACGATTGAATTTTTCAATTAAACGAATTACTTGTTATGAAATGGTTTATTGATTCTTACAAGACGCCGTTTAAACCAATTAGAAAATTTTATTTTAACATAGCCTTTATTAATTGTTAACAGATGTGCGAAGAATGATGATCAAAATGTTTGATGGTTATCATCGCGTGATACATCACATGATCTGTCACATGCTTGCGCATGCTTCTATGCATGTGACATATTTCGGCTATCTACTCACACGACGTTGTTGAATGAAAAAATGTAATGCATGTTAAAATATCTGCGACTGCAGTTGGCTTTAGATTAACGCATACTCTAAAATAATGGAGAACCCCGATTCTTCTTTATTATGTAGCGAACAATATGATCCAATGAAAATTTTGTAGGATTTTCTTTTAAAGATAATATGAGTTTAAAATACGGGAAAAAAAATTATTCGCCTTATTCAAAGTTATGATCACTCGATAATTTCATAAGATTATCTCCATCAAATGATAAAGTACACGGGATTTTCCATTTTCAATATTTTTCTTGTATTACCATTAATTTTAATTCTTGGTTATAGTTTTACTCTATTGACACATAATGTGTCAAAATAATTTCTTGGCCCTGTCAAATACTTAAACTTGAAAATTCTAGTTCAACTGTTATCTTTTATCTATAAAAATCATTGGGCAAATCCTTGATTTTCTAAGCAGCATTGGGCCGAATTTTCATTGAAGGATAATGAAAAAATTTCGTAATTTTCCTTTATCAAAAGAGGAAATTTGAGATAAGGAAAAAATTATTTAATGGTGAAGAATTCTACTCGTTAGTTAATTAATTAAACATGAGTGAAATCAAATCATTTGGTAAGAGAGTTTTAAAGAAATGGACTACCAGAGAAGGATTCTTTGGTGATTATGATTATGGATATCTTTTCATGCCTGAAATTCCTTTTACAAAGAAAGCTCCAAAGACTCAACCATTCTTTGGACTTAATTCGGAGATGCCCTTATTCTTAGGATTCGTCTTAGGTTTCCAACATGCTTTAGCTATGTTAGCCGGGGTTGTCACCCCACCTATTATTATCGGTGCTGCTGCTAATTTATCCGGTAGTGATCAAGGTCAATACCTTGTTAGTGCTTCATTAATTACTACTGGTTTATTATCTGCAATTCAAATTACAAGATTTCATATTTGGGGTACTAAATATTATATTGGTACTGGGTTATTATCTGTTGTTGGTACATCATTTGCAACCATTTCAATTGTTTCTAAAGCTATTCCTTTAATGTATAAAACTGGAATTTGTGAAGTTATTAATGGTGTTGAACAACCTTGTCCTGATGCTTATGGAAGAATCATTGCTACTTCAGCTTGTACTGCTTTAATTGAAATCTTATTATCTTTCATTCCTCCAAAAGCTTTACAAAAAATCTTCCCTCCTTTAGTTACTGGTCCTGTTGTTTTATTAATTGGTATAAGTTTAGTTGAAAGTGGATTCCAAGATTGGATGGGTGGTTCTGGATGTTATGGTGATGTTTGTGCATCAGCTCATGGTACTACTGCTCCTTGGGGTTCTGGTCAATTCTTAGGGTTAGGATTTACTGTTTATTTAACTATTATTCTTGCTGAAAGATTTGGTTCTCCAATTATGAAATCTTGTGCTGTTATTGTTGGTTTATTAGTAGGTTGTATTGTTGGTTCAGCTACTGGTTATTTCACCCATGAAAATATTGATGCTGCTCCTGCTGTTACATTTATTTGGGTTCATACTTTCAAATTAAAAGTTTATGGTCCAATTGTTTTACCTTTCTTAGCTGCTTATATTGTTTTAATGATGGAAGCTATTGGTGATATTACTGCTACTTCTGATGTTTCAAGATTAGAAGTTGAAGGTGAAGCTTATGAATCAAGAGTTCAAGGTGGTGTTTTAGCTGATGGTCTTAATGGTGTTTTATCAGGTTTAATGACTATGACTCCATTTAGTACTTTTGCTCAAAATAATGGGGTTATTAGTGTTACTAAATGTGCTTCAAGATCTGCTGGTTATTGGTGTTGTTTCTTCTTAATTATTATGGGTATATTTGCTAAATTTGGAGGGGTTATTTTATCTATTGCTAAACCAGTTTTAGGTGGCATGACATCTTTCTTATTCTGTTCTGTAGCTGTTTCAGGGTTAAAGATTATTGCAACTACTGAATTCACTAGAAGAGATAGATTTGTTTTAACTGCTTCATTATTACCAGGTTTAGGTGCTACTTTAGTTAGTGATTGGTTTTCTTATGTTTTCACTTACACTGGTGGTAATACTGCTAAACAAGGATTCTTTGATGCTATTGTTTTAGTTATGGAAACCGGTTTTGCTTTAACTGGTTTCTTAGGTGTTATATTGAATTTATTGATCCCACAAGTTAGTGATGATATTGAAGAAATTAATGAAGTTGTTTTAGAAGTTGTTGGATCTGCTGATCAAAGAGGTTTAGATGCTTATGCCGCTAAGGAAAACATGAAATTAGAATCCCTTAGATCAAATGAACAATCAAAAAATTCATCTGCTTAGGTAAGTAGTTATAATACATTCGTTAGAGATTAAGTATTCAAATTTCGTTCAAATATGGTCTTTTCATAAATCTGGTTCCTATTTGGTGGATACCCTGCCCACATAATCTGATCTTACACTTTAAATGGAAATCTCTTATCCAATGAAAAACTCTCAGCCTTATTATTTAAGATTATCAGATTCGCATTATTTGAATAAATCAGGAATCTTAATCCGAGGACCTAACATGAGTATTTCAATTGCACCCATGAATAAACCTAGAACCTTACCACTATCAATAATACTTAGGTTGAACCAATCCTTGAACAAGACAATCTTAAACAAGAAGTTTTATAGTGAAGTTAATTCAAAAATTTTAACAAAAGCTTCAACCATTGATGCAAATTTATACTTTATCTGTTATTTCACATTACTTGTATCTAGTGTTTTAAATAACAAAACCAGGGTCAAGAAGTTCTTACAAGATCAAAGATTAAAGCTTGTGGCCTTGATAGAGAAGACTTTTGGTGTCAATGTTTCGGAATCAAATAATAAATGGTTAAGTAAGTTAGGGACCAGATATCCTATCACCGAGACTACATCCAATTTAGCTCCTTACTTAAAAAGGATTTCAAGTTATCTTTCAGATGTTAGAATCTTCAATAGATTGTTTGATACCGTCAAATATATGCCATGGATTATTGGAGAATATGAAGCATTCATTTCCAAGACTTCAAAAGTATCTAAATTCACTAGATTCATCAACTTATTTCAAGCTTTCAATTGTATATTATTAGAAGCTTTAGAAAATCTTGGTTGGTTAACTGAACATAATTGGATAGGTACTAATGATAATAACTATTGGTGTATTGAAACATACATTTGGTGTTCAAGAGTTTGGGGATTTTATATCATTATTGAAGTATTAGAATTATTTAGAAGAACTCCTTATAAGAATTGGGATAAAGCATGGAAAATTGAACTTTTTAAACAAGTAATTCAAATTCCTTTAGTTGTACATTGGTCATTGTATGATGGTTGTTTAACACCATTTTGGGTTGGTATTTGCGGTTCAGGAGCTTCTTGGTGGGGATTTAAAGATTCTTGGAAATCATTGGATTTATAGTTAACACTAATATTTATTATTATACACTTAAAATTTACACCCCTTCATGAAGATTTCTCTAATTGTCTTGATCTGTCGAAATAAAGATTTGGATGATTGATATGTAAGTTTTCATTACCTTTCATATTTTTGTGAGTTAATTCAAATACTTTAGTACATGCCACAGTATATTCATTTTTGTTAACATGTTCAATAACACCATTAATATCTTTTTGATCATTAATACCCATATCATTTAAATTTGAAATTAATGATTCTAAAGCTAAATCTCTATATGGACAACCATGAGCTTCTTGTTTATTAGGTTTTGGTTTTGATAAGATAGTAGCACAATCCCAAGGTCTATAATTATTCCTTGCCCCTTCTAAACCATAATTATGTCTAATATTATACTTATATTCTTTATTAAATTTTTCTGCTGACATAACAGCAGTAAATTGATTTGACCAAAATTTTAAAGCTTCATCAACATTTAAACCAATTCCTTTTAAGAATAATCCTAATTGTTGACGTCCTTGATATCTTAAATGATGATTTGCAATTAATGATCTTTGTAAATGTTTACCACATAATGGATAATGTTTAGTAATTTCATTAGATAAAATTGATTGACTATTAATATCACCTACATTAGCATTATTCATATCAACTTCATATTGAACATTGGCGAAATCTTTAGATAAACTATTTAATACCGGTAATAATCTATCATCTTCATCTAATCTTGGAATTGATTGGAAAGTTTTGATTAAATTCTTTTCTAACATTTTTTGATATTCAATAACTAATAAATTCAATTGTAAAGCTGTTGGAACAAACCCATCACCATTTTTGATGTAAACTGATCTTTGACTAAGTAAATGAGAGATTTTTTCAAATGGTAATCTGATAAAGTTTTCCATTTTAACATGTTGTCTTAATTGATCATTATTAATAGTTAAGTTATCATTATCAGACATTAATTGAGATCTTATAGCACCACCAGAAGCATTGAAAAGTTGTTCAAACATTTGATCTTTTTCTTCATTATTTATATAATTCCAATTCAATTTATCATTATTATCATTAATAAAATTAGTATGTTCTTTTGGTTGCATTGAATTATATCTTATTTTGAATAAAATGGTTTCGTTTTTGATGAATTTCTTTCTTAATTCTTCACTTCTACAGAAAACCAATCTCAAGATGAAATGACTATAGTGATCTTTCTTACGTTCAGCTTCAATTTGTTTTTCATTACCTTTAGTTAAAGCTGAAATAGGTAAATATTTAGATAATAAAGGTTTAATGATTGATTCCATTTCTTTAACAGATTTACTTCTTGCAATACAAGATTCGATTTCAATTAAAACTTTCAATCTATCAATTGCCCAAAGTTCAAATTCTTCTAAAGTGATTTCATCTAATGGTGGTATATCATAAAAAGATAATCTATGACTATATAATTTATCAAGTTTTGCTGATTGATAAACCATACCATTTTCGAAATTCCTACGTCCAGCTGTTCTTCTCTTAGTTTGTCTAATCATCTCTTTTGAAGTCTTCAATCAAATAGCTTCTCAATCAGATATGAAACCAAAATAAATATAACGCGAAGTTTACGCGTTGTGAAAATTTCTCAAATCTCAATCTCTTGAACGAGGGCAACTGAACATTTAAAGGAATCGAATCGATTAATTCATTGAAGATGTCAGAAGTCGTTATTGATTCAGAACAATTTCATAAAAGATTGTCCATAATTCAAAAGAATTTGGTTGGAAGTGAATTTAAAAGTTTATTATATTTAGTTGGAGCTAGAGATGATGATAATACTTATAAGAAACCAACTGTTTTACAGAATTGGTTATTAGGATATGAATTTGTTCATTCAGGTATTTATATTACTGAAGATAAATGTTGTTTCATCACATCAGAAAATAAAACTAAATATTTAAAAGGTTTAGTTAATAAACCAACACCAAATTCTTCAAGTTTCGAAATTTGGACAAGAACTAAAGATGTTGAAGTTAATAAAGGAATTTTCCAAAAATTATTAGACCAATTAAAAGAAGATAAGAAAGTTGGGATTATTGAAAAAGCAAAATATAAAGGGAAATTTATTGATGAATGGGAAGAATTTGATAAATCATCAATTGAATTCATTGATTCATCTATTTTATTATCTAAATCAATGGAAGTTAAAGATTCTGATGAATTTAATAATCATTCTATTGCTTCTAAATCATCTATTGTTATGATGGATATCTTTATTAACGAAATGATGAAAATTGTTGATGAAGATTCGAAGATTACTCATTCAAAATTTAGTGAATCTTTAGAAGATAAGATCGATAGAAATAATTGGTACTCCAAGAACGATATGGGTAAAAAATTATTACAAAACAATTCATCTTTTGACCCTGAATTATTAGATTGGTGTTATAGTCCAATTATTCAAAGTGGTAATGAATTTGATTTAAAACCAAGTGCTCAATCTTCTGATAAAGTATTGAAAAATGAAGGTGTTATATTATCATCTATTGGTTTAAGATTTAAAAATTATTGTTCTAATATCGGTAGAAGTTTTTTGATCGATCCAACTAAAGAAATGGAAGAAAATTATGATTTTTTAATGAAATTACAAAATTATTTAATTGATGAAGTTTTAGTTGATGGTAAAGTAGCTAAAGATGTTTATGAAGA
Source organism: Yamadazyma songkhlaensis (assembly GCA_030570975.1). Classification (NCBI taxonomy): domain Eukaryota; kingdom Fungi; phylum Ascomycota; class Pichiomycetes; order Serinales; family Debaryomycetaceae; genus Yamadazyma; species Yamadazyma songkhlaensis. The sequence goes on along the minus strand of JAJLWX010000008.1, from coordinate 352,400 downwards.
AGCTACTAAGTTTATCACTAAAGAAAACCCTCAAATTCTCGAGAATTTCACTAGAAATTGTGGTTGGTTGATGGGTATTGAATTTAGAGATTCTACATTGATCTTGAATAATAAAAATGATAGAAAATTAGTTAATGGACAAATTTTCTCATTAACTATTGGATTTAATGATTTAGTTAACAAAGCAAATGGTAAAAAGTACAGTTTGATGATAACTGATACCATTAAAATCACTGATTCAAAAGCTTTAGTATTAACTAATCATTTAAAGAATAAATCTGAAATTACCTTTTATTTCAAAGAAGATAAAGTATTAGATGAATTGAATGGTGATGATAAATCCACTAAAATAAAGTCTGAAAAAGATATTAAAATTGAAAAGAATTTAGCTGCTAATGAGGCCAACTCCAAGATTTTAAAACAAAAATTAAGAAATGAAACTACTCAAAATGATGATAATTTGAATAATGAACAAATCAGACAAGAAATTCAAGGAAAATTACATGAAAAAAGATTACAAGAAGGATTATCAAGATTTTCAAGAGCTGATGCAGCTGATGAATCTGAAAATAAACCTATTTTTAAGAAATATGATTCATACATGAGAGAATCACAAATTCCTTCTAATGTAAGAGATTTAAAGATTCATGTTGATTATAAAAATCAAACTATCATCTTACCAATTTGTGGTAGACCAGTACCTTTCCATATAAATTCATTTAAAAATGGTTCACAAAATGAAGAAGGAGATTTTACATATTTAAGATTAAATTTCAATTCCCCAGGTGCTGGAGGTAATGTTTCAAAGAAAACAGAATTACCTTATGAAGATTCTCCTGATAATACTTTCTTAAGATCTTTAACTTTTAGATCAAGAGATAGACAAAGAATGATTGATGTTTACAAGGCAATTCAAGATTTAAAGAAAGATTCAGTCAAAAGAGAACAAGAAAAGAAACAAATGGCCGATGTTGTTAGTCAAGCCAATTTAATTGAATTTAAAGGTTCAAGAGTTTCAAAATTAGAAAATGTTTTAGTTAGACCTCAACAAGATTCTAAAAAAACTGGTGGTACTTTACAAATTCATGAAAATGGTTTAAGATATCAATCAAATTTCAAAATTGACCAAAGAATTGATATTATCTTTTCAAATATTAAACATTTGTTTTATCAACCAAGTAAAGATGAATTGATTGTTTTGATTCATTGTCATTTGAAAACTCCTATAATGATTGGTAAACGTAAAACTTATGACGTCCAATTCTATAAAGAAGCTAGTGATATGGCATTTGATGAAACTGGAGGTAGAAAAAGAAAATATAGATATGGTGATGAAGATGAATTACAACAAGAACAAGAAGAAAGAAGAAGAAAAGCTTTATTAGATAAAGAATTTAAAGTCTTTGCTCAAAAGATAGCTGATGCTTCTAATGGTAGAGTTGACTTAGATATTCCATTCAGAGAATTAGGATTCCAAGGTGTACCATTTAGATCAGCAGTATTCTGTATGCCAACAAGAGATTGTTTAATTCAATTGATTGATCCACCTTATTTAGTTGTTACTTTAGAAGAAATTGAAATCGCCCATTTAGAAAGAGTTCAATTCGGTTTGAAGAATTTCGATCTTGTATTCGTTTTCAAAGATTTCAATAAACCTGTTGTTCATATCAATACCATTCCAATGGAATTATTGGAAGATGTTAAGAATTGGTTAACTGATGTTGATATCCCAATCAGTGAAGGTCAAATGAATTTGAATTGGCCATCAATTATGAAGACTGTTTTAGCTGATCCTTATCAATTCTTTGTTGATGGAGGTTGGTCTTTCTTAACAGGAACAGGAGAATCCGATGAAGAAGAAGAAGAGGAAGAAGAAAGTGAATTCGAAGTCAGTGATGAAGATCCTAGTGATGAAGATGTTGGTAGTGATGCTGAAGCTAGTGATGATTATTCAGATGGTGGATCAGGATCAGGATCTGATTTCGATGAAGATGAAGAAAGTGGTGAAGATTGGGATGAAATGGAAAAGAAAGCGGCTCGTGAAGATAAAGCTTCTTTTAGAGATTAATGTAGTTTTATAGTAAATATTTTAAATGATGTCTCCCCTATAAGATATATTTAGCATCCTCCGCAACAATCAGATCTGGAAAGTGCGTGTACGATTGTCAACGAAAATGTTTTCTTTTTGTGCGCGAGTTAGGTTGAATTGTTTGACATCTAAGGAGTGTTGATATTTTCTATATAATTATTGGAATAATTTCATCAGATAGACATTTGAATAGGTTGAAAGTTCAAGACTGAATATAAGAATCATTTACAAGTTGAAAAATCATTGATTTCCTGCGATAAATAAACATTAAATAAACATTAAATATGGTTGATAATACTGATGATTATTCATATGACTATGAATATTTATATAAAATAGTTTTAATTGGAGATTCAGGAGTTGGGAAATCTAATTTATTATCAAGATTTACTAGAGATGAATTTAATTTAGAAAGTAGATCAACTATTGGAGTTGAATTTGCAACAAGAACATTAGAAATTGATGGTAAAAGAGTTAAAGCTCAAATTTGGGATACTGCAGGTCAAGAAAGATATAGAGCTATTACCAGTGCTTATTATAGAGGAGCTGTTGGTGCATTAATAGTTTATGATATATCAAAAACTGAAAGTTATGAAAGTGTTTCAAGATGGTTAAAAGAATTAAAAGAACATGCTGATGCTAATATTGTGATAGAATTAGTAGGGAACAAAAGTGATTTAGATCATTTAAGAGCTGTGCCAACTGATGAAGCTAAGAATTTTGCTAATGAAAATAGTTTATTATTTACTGAAGCTTCTGCTTTAAATGCTAATAATGTTGATTTATCATTCCATCAATTATTAAAGAATATTTATGAAATGATTAGTAAACATCAATTAGATAATGATGAATCTTCAAATCAAGGTCCTTCTTCAGGTCCAACAATTTCTTTAACCCCAGCTCCTCAAGAGAAAAAGGGTAAAAATAATTCAAATTGTTGTTAATAGGAATAAATATTTCATTGTTAGAATTACAGATATATATTACAATTTACTGTCGTTTAGACTGTTATGGACTCTTTTTGGTGGGCTCTTTTTGGTGGACTCTTCTTTGGTGGCCTCTTATTTTGGTGAACTCTTATTTTGATGGACGATAAAATGGTCTTGATGTTGGATTACGTTCTTTACCTTTGGTTTGTGAAGCTTTTTTACTTGGTCCAACGGGTTGTTTTATTGGTCTTCGTACTCTTGAACTTGGATCTGCAGGTCCAGGTCCTTCAACGGTTACATCTATAATTTGTTCACCCCTTAAGATGATTAAACCTAAATTTCTTCTCAATTCTTTACTTCGTTCGCCATCTTTTAAGTTTAATTGTTTATTTGGGGTTCTTCTTTCTTCACAATCTCCTAATATAACATTCATATGTCCATCAAATGATAATAATGTTCCTACAAAGTGACGATTATCAATTGTATGGACTTTTATTCTCCAATTAATTAGATCAGAAAACCTGGTTTTCTTAGAAAATGACTATATAAGTTAGTATTTGTTGATTACAATAAAAGGTTGAGCACATGTGACATCTCTCATAATACCTATAAGCGATGATACATAGCAATCTTTTCATGCTTGTGATGATACATACCATTCTTAATTCGCACTTTAAAAATTTTCATCAATATGTCTGATACTGAAAAACCTGAAATTGCTGAAACTGTTAAAGAAACCCAATCTCAAACCGAAGTAGCTGAAACTAAGGCTGAAGTTGCCGAAGAAACTACCAAAGTTGAAGAATCAGCAAAAGATTATAAGAAAAGACCAATTGAGGATGGTAAAGATAAAAAGAAGAAGAAACAAAGAAGAAGAAACTATGATGACAATTTACCAAAAGAGAAGTCTGAAGATGAAGAAGAAGAGGAGGAAGAGGAAGAAGAAATCAACGATGAAGATGAAGATGATGATTTGGCTGAAATTGATACTACTAACATCATTACCACTGGAAGAAGAACTAGAGGTAAAGTTATCGATTTTAACAAAGCTGCTGAAAAATTAGATAAAGAAAAGATTGAAGAAGATGAAGAAGATGATAAAGAATTCGAAGATAACTAGATCTTTGATTAAAAGTCTGTAGAATAATGTAAAACATTGATGTGGCCAGCCACCATAAATACTGCGCGTGTTCACCTATAACCTCCACATTCGCCTCAGGCGACAGAGTAACTCAGAGTCCTATCTATAACGCATATAATAAGTTATAAACCAACTTCACTAAAAAAAAAATTAAAAACATAAAGTGGAACGAAACGATGTACTAAGTACTTTTTTTTTGCGTAGAAAACTACTTCCCTTTTCCCATTACTTGAAAGTCAAGTATAACTGTATTAAATTTTTTTTGCACCATTAACAAGATGCCATATTGTAAGTATAATAAGGATTAGCATATCCAACAAAATTTGAATTCATATAAGGTGCTGGAGGAACATAATTTTCATTATTGTTATAAGACCAAATATTTTGATTTGGATGGATTTTATTTTGGAAATTACCTTGTGAGTTCATGGACCAAATAGAATCTTTGATTTGTGATACAGGTGAAGTATCATTTAAATTAGTTCTTGAACTTGATATTGAATAAAATTCATTAATTGAAATTGGTGATGACGGTATACTTGGTTGATATCTATAATCAGGACTAGTTGATTTTTCATTATGATTGAAAAAATTTGGACTTGAAGGTAATGATTCATTGGTATATTTATCTAACCAAGTCTTCCAACATTCTTCTAAAGTCAAAATATTAGATTCAAAATTAACAACATTTAATTCCCAATTAATCTCTTTTAACCAAGATTTTTCTTCATTATTGATCAATTCAATTTCTAATCCTGTAGCTCCACACCATGATCTATTAGTAAAAGTATTATCATCATTGAATTTATTACCTAAGATCAAAGCAACAATCAATCTGATAAAAATTTCCGATTCATTTAACAAGTCAATTTCTTTCTTTGAGAACCTTTGATTTAAATATTCCAAAGAAATGATAATTGTAGATTTTGGTAATCTTGTGGCAATTAAAACCGAGTTAATCAAGTTTTCAAAATCTTTAGAAGGATTTCTATTTTGTTTCAACATACCAAAAGTACACCAACTTAAAAATGTTGACATAGTAGGTAAATCATATTCTAAAACAGAATTAATACCACCAGTAACATTAGCATCATTATTTTGAGGAGGTAATTGATTAACTACACCTTGAATATTATGATGATTAGTAGGCATTTGCATAGGCATTTGATTTTGTAATGGCATCATTGGTTGTTGTAAAATAGGAGGCATTTGATAATGAATTGGTAAAACATGATTCATTTGAGGTGCCATCATTAAATTAGGAACATAATTATTTTGAGGTTGAATCATTTGATGTTGTTGAGGTGGAGGTGGTGGAGGAATCATACCAACCATTGTTGGTTGTAAAACTTGAACTGATTGATTTGATTGATTTGAAGGTGGTAAATAATGCGATGATGTTGGTTGTTGATGGTTCATTGGATAATAATTGAAGGTTGATGAAGGTCTATTAGAACCTAAATGATATTGATTTTGATACATAATGACTTTTTTTTGGTTCTTGGGGGTATAACGATAACTTATTTAAAAGCTCGTTAAGGTTTTTTTTAGTTTTTTGTGTAAAAAAAATGGGATTTTAAGTGAATTTATTATGGACTAATTATCTAACAGTCAAAATAATCAAACTAAATGATTCTTTGAAAGTGATTGATTAATCTATCCTTTTTTTAAAAAATCACCAGTTGGCCGTGATTAATTTATGTAAAAAGGATTAAATAAAACTTCAACTTAGGAAAATTACTACTAAAATTAATAAGTCGTAATAAATCCCGTGTTAAATATTATATAAAATAATAAAATAAAGAACCTTTCAGTTTATATAAACTAAAAGAATTCAATTAAATGGAAAACACTGTTAAAGTATTGAAGTTTTTTCCTCACTTGATGAGAAAGTTGAAAAGGAAAAAAAATTTTCACTGGGCTGGGGGCGACATTCCACCGCGACATTGCGACACAGTCATTTTTTTCTCCCCCTTTGTGACTCTGATTTTATAAAGATCTAACGGGAAAAAACGCCGAGTCGTGTACTAACCGGAACTTTAAAATCAAGATTTAATGAGATTTATTCTAGGGAGGGTAAAAAATATCAGGAGTAACTTCCAGCATGCAAGACATTCCATGACATTTTGAGGGTATTCTACGACATATAGGCTCTTTAGTAAATAACCCGAGTTGCTTAAGAACGACATTGGGTGACTACCTACTTGGTAAGGAGAGGAAGTTAGCGAGATTCTAGAACCATAAAGGGATCTTAGAACCAAGATACGTACACGTATTCCCGAATCATACATACATGGATATTTTTCAAGAATTTTCTTCGGCAACTAAATAATAGTCATGATAATATTCAAGGCTTGTTAGAGAGATTATCATTATTATTATACATTTAATTAATTAAATATTTCATTTTTAACGTTTCTTATTAAGCTATGTCTAAGCTTGATTTTTTATCACAATTCTTCTACCATTCTTACCTTTACAGACTTTATGATTTAAAACTTCTTGAGCAGCTATAGCAGCACCTTTACGTTTAACTAATTTAGCATGGAATAATCCACAAGCATTACATAATGTCCTTACACCATTTGGACCTCTTCTCCATTCTGGAGTTTCTGTTGTACCACATCTATGACATTTATTAGTTGGTTTATTTATAATTTCTGGTACTAAATAATTATTTTGTGGGTAACAATAAAATCCATTTGGTTGAGTTGGAGCATAGTTATAATTAGGTTGAGTATAATTGTAGTTATAATTATAAGGTAAATAATTTTGGTTAGGATAATAATAGTAATTATATTGTGGGGAATGAGGACTTGGTGGTAAATTAGGACTTGATTTATTGGAATTATAGTTATAATTTGCTGGTGTATAAATTGGTGAATTATTTAAAGATTGATTACCATTATTAACCATAGTTTGTCTATCATTAATTATTGGAGTTTTATTTATATCATTAGTTGAAATATTAGATCCTGATCCATTTTTTGATTGTAAAGAATATGAAGATGGTGAAGTATTTGGTACTTTTAAATGATGAATATTTGGTAATTTTAAATTATTAAAATTAGTTAATTCAGTAATGCTTGGTAATTTGATCTTCTCTGACATCGTAACAACCAGTGTTGGAATTAAAAAAAAAGGGTAAGATTAAAAAAGGGAAAATTATAAGAATGAAATTAAGGAAAATGTTTAAAAATTGTTATTACTTTTGGGAGATTTCTGTTTTTTATATTATTTAGTTTAGCTCTTTAAAAAAAAGGTTAATTTATAGTTTCAATTAAAAATAATCAAATGATCCAAATTAAGCGCAAAATATCTGCATAGAAACAAAATGAAATTTTTACGGGAAAGTCAAACGCATAACCGAAACAATAAAATAAAAATAGAAGATGTAAGACATTTTGCTAATAGTAGTAGTTGGTTGGGTTTTGAGTGATAGCTTAAATCAAGAATATTTTTAATTATGATATTTTTAAGGTAAAATAACACCTTAGTTATTATTTTGAAAATACTCGAGTAAGGTCAGATCATGTCTCCATAATATTATCTTGAATTTAAAAAAATATTTGGACTAAAATTTCGAAGAAAAAAATATAAAAAGATGTCATCATAATTGTAATTTGTTGAGTATTGGTTATAAATAGAGGAAAGGGTTGTTATACATGCGTCCGCTTCTTTTATTGGAAAAATGAGACATTTTCTATTTCGAAGAAGTGAAATTAATCTGCGATCGAACAACGCAATTCATTATCTCAATATAGAAATTTTTCCTCACTTTGAGGTTGACCCTTCTGGAATGCACAATAAGTTAAATATTTTTATTAGGTATTATCATCGAAAATACTGATCATTCATATGATTTATTCATAATTAACGCATTAAATAATACTTAACAATAACTTATTATATGAACAATAAAAATGCATGGCTCTTTATCTGTACCAACATGCACCAAGAAAATATCATATGCTCGCATTGAAGGTTTTTATCAAACTTTTCCTTCTCGTACGAAGTTGCCTAAATCTTGATTGCGATCAGATTAAGTTTATTGGTTACCTAATGTCTTTGTTGTCCTTTTTTAACCCCAGAGACATAATAATTTCAAAAATCGTTAACGATAAACTTAATTAGAGTGATTGATCTTTAACCTTATCTTCCGTTGCTATTTCACTCACTATTAACGCAACTTTATATATTTTAGTAGATTTATAACTATAACTTTAATTAAGTTTATTGATTTGTTTGAGTTAATAATGTAAATTTAATCGTTTAATGAAAAAACTGTGGCTTTCCCTTTATTGTAAAACCCTGAAAGAGATATTTTTTTTGCTCCTCCTACTTAGATAAGCGTTCTTTTTTTCATAAACGCATGTTAAATAAGCTTCTTCGGATACAGTATTCTCTCTCAAAGATACAAACGAGTCAATATTACTATTATTGGAAATAATTTTTGCGAACTTGATATTTCTTTACTAGATACGATAAATGATATCAACTACTTACTAGAAGGCTGGCAGATACGATGATGCAAACTTGATTGTTCAATTTATTTTATTATAACTTTAAAATTAGAAAGCGCTTCATAAAACGTTTCTTTACTTGAATGTGAATGTTTAAATCATTATGTCATGGTATCGCCCTAGCTATACTCTCATACATCTCAAATTCTGATCTCTAAAAATTCTCATTATGTAGAATTTGAGTAGTTGAATTCTCACGAAAATTTCTCATCCAATCAATGTCAGACTATACATTTCCAGAGATTCGTATGTAATATATTTGATTGAAGTACAACATGTCTATATATTGGTGATATTGTTCAATGTGGAAGAATCGATTATAGGTCATTTTTACCTCCAATTCAACGTATACTAACAAATAATTTAGCATCACAAAAGGAATTAGATGAACATAATGTTCCATTCTTAAACAGAGATCATTGTGCTTCTCATTTGATTAACTACTACAAATGTTTAGATAAAGGTACTAGTTTCTGTTCAACCACTAAAGATGAATTCTACAAATGTCAATATTATAGTTTGAAACAAAGATTACAAAAAGCCGATCCTCATTTCCATTAGATTAATATTTACCCATTTCCTGTAGGCTCAACAAAAACAATTCCCTCCTTTCAATAGACAGTGTCATATGGGAGTCATTCAAATAGAGTTAAGAGAAATGTGTAAATTGATCATAAAATCCAAAAATTCTCACAAGTCAGATCTTTTGTTTCTGATCTTTAATGTCATACATAGAAATATATTTATAAGTTATTGATTCTGATAGGTTTCTGGTCTTTTTGTGACCACCACTACTCTTAAAATCAACCATCTTTGTCTGATCAATCATATTCAGTGTTATGTTGATGAGCGCTCGAAAAAATAATCTTTCATTGGATAATGACTGTCACCAATTTTCCACCACTTTGTATGTAAACCGGACGATTCAGCAGGTTATTGAAGGGTATGGGCTGTTATGTGGATGTCCATTATTATGGGGTACCCATCAAGAGAAGAAATTGAGGAATGAAGAGAGTTATTTCACTACTATCATCTGGTATAGAGAGCTTATAAGGCCCTCTGAAAGCATAACTACAGGGCAAGCAAACAAGATCCTGTGACACACGAGTAAACAGTACTGGAACACAAGACTATATCATATCAAACCGTACACAGAACCAGATCCACACACCGAACCTTCAAAATTCAAAACTAATACTAACCTTTCTAGTAAGTGAAGATGATATGCAAAAATATAAAGTTCCATTGAAATGGAGAGATAGATGTGCTGCATACTTTGTGTTATTCAACACCTGTCTTATCAGACAAAGTGCTAATTCATCAGTTGACTGTTCAGGTGATAAACATAGTTGGGAAGAATGTGAAAACTTAGATTTAATCAGAAGAACTAAACAATTAAACGATAAAAAAGAAGAATTAAAAAACCAAGATTAGCATAAATAGATATTTATATTGAGTTTCTCCGTCTCTCTTTTTTTAGTATACCAGCTATGAGTTAACCAGAGCAGGTTCTTTTTGGGTATTCAAGAATCGGTGAAGAAGAGTTTCATGAAGACAACTGCTTTACAAGCCAACTCGTACGAGTTTATTCTATAAGATCTCTTAGGACCTATCAAGAAAGAATCCCCAAAGTCGTTGGTCGTTCCACTAACATGTCATCTCTTCACAAAACTGGGATGAGCTAGAGATTAGAAATTTGTAGGAAACCAAGATATTATAATAGTATTTGTAACAACTATTATCTATTTTGAGTTCCATCAATATTACTCTGGTGTCCACACTTTATAACTACAGTGAATAAATTATAAAGCTCTATCTAAATTCAGAGTCCACTGAAAATTTTCTCACTGATCACCATTCCAATTTATATCCTCGCGAAACCTCACGATAAGACATGTCAGATGAATTAAAAGTTGCTTCAACTGAACCTGTCGAATTGAATGACGATAAGACACCTTCAAAAACCGAAGAAGTTAAAGAAGAAATCAAAATTGATGAAAAACCTGAATCAAAAGATGAAAAACCTTTACCAATTGATAAAGATGAAGATGCACCACCAGCACCTCCAAGACCAGTTGATCCTGTAACTAAATTAAAGAAAGAATTGAAAGATGCTTTCCCATCAATTGACGATAGATTGATTACTGGTATATTGATTGCCTCTCAAGGAGATTTAGATTTATCATTTAATGCATTATTATACATTAGTGACGAATCAATGGAAGAGCCACCAATTGCTGTTAAACCACCAGTTCCAAGTAAAGCAGGATTAACTTCAAAACCAGAATTAACTGATGATGAGAAATTAGCTAGACAATTACAAAAAGAATTTGAAATGGAAGAACGTAGAAGAAGAAGAAGAGCTAAACGTCAAGAAGAACAACAATTACAAGATGATGAATCTCCTGATGAATTTGAACAAATTAAACAAAATTTCAATCAAGGATTAGAAGAAGCAAGATCAACATTAAATGGATGGATCTCTGGAGTTGCTAAAAGATTCGATAATGGTGGACAAGCATCATCATCATCATCAAATCAACAAAATCCTAAATTATTTGGAGCTTTAGGAGGTTCTCAATTTAAAAAGAATAGATTTGATGAAGATCCTGAAATATTAGATCATAATTTCCATGAAAAGATTAAATTGAATGATAATGATGAAAAAGTTCCTTCATTACCTAAGAGAAAGACTGATCAAGCAATTAATAGCAATCCTGCTCCCGTCAATTCCGACGCCTTTTTGGTTGATGATAGTGACGATGATGATGATAAAAAGGATATCAAATTATAGTGAATTTACATGAAGTTTTATCTGCCCTATCTCTCTTTATCTTTATAGCTTTTGACAGATCTGACCAATGTCGCAGAATGCGAAAATCCACCAGTCTGGCGATAATCACTGAGAGATAATTGTAATCTTTGAGTTATCGCATCGAATTTTCACCGTCATTAGTTGAAAATGACATATTATGATCCAAAGATTAATCTTAAATCATTGAATGATAAGATTCGACATGGATTTCAAGAAGATTATGATGATGAACAATTGAAAATATTGGCTAACAATTTCTATATATATTTCGATGATAAAAGACATAATACTAATGGTAATCCTATAACAGAAGAAATGAAACAACTGACAAAATATTTTAAGAATTATCAACCTATACCTGATTGGAAAATCATGAAAGAACGTCAAAAAACTATTAGTGCCATGTTAATGTTATGTTTAAATTTAGGTGTTGATCCACCTGATATCATGAAAACTTATCCCTGTGCAAAACTCGAGAGTTGGATCGATCCTTCGACATTTTCTGATACAAAGAAAGCCATAGAATCCATAGGAAAGAATCTACAGAGTCAATATGAAAATTTAACTTTGAGAACCAGATATAAGTTATCATTAGATCCTAGTGTTGAAGATGTAAAGAGATTTTGTAATACTTTAAGAAGAAATGCCAAAGATGAAAGAATCTTGTTCCATTATAATGGTCATGGAGTACCTCAACCTACCAGTTCAGGAGAAATTTGGGTATTTAACCGTGGTTACACTCAATATATCCCAATATCTTTATATGATTTACAAACTTGGTTAGGTGCTCCCGTTATATTTGTTTATGATTGTAATAGTGCTGGCCATATAGTTCATAACTTCAAGAAGTTTGTTCAGAAAAGAATTGATGATGATAATGAAGGTAATCATGATTTGAGTTCACCTTCTCCAACATCTAATTATCTAGATTGTATCCAATTAGCTGCATGTAAAAGTAATGAAATTTTACCTATGACCCCAGATTTACCTGCAGATCTATTCACTTGTTGTTTAACATGTCCAATAGATACAAGTATTAAATGGTTCATAATGCAATCACCTTTAAAAGCTAATTATTATAATCAATTACCCACAAATTCTATTGGTAATGTTATAATACCTGGGAAATTGACTGAAAGACGTACGCCTTTAGGAGAGTTGAATTGGATTTTTACTGCTATAACTGATACCATTGCTTGGACTTCATTATCAAGACCTATCTTTAAACGTTTATTCAGACAAGATTTAATGGTAGCTGCATTATTCCGTAACTTCTTATTGGCCAAGAGGATAATGCCTCATTTGAATTGTAATCCAATAAGTGATCCTCCATTACCTGAAAGTGTTAGATTCCATCCAATGTGGGATAGTTGGGATTTAGCTATTGATCAAGTTTTAAGTCAATTAATTCATGAACAATCAGTTCCTATTAAACAAGAACTTATCCCACCAACTCCCCAACCTACTACACAAAACCCTATGAATACCAATATCAATCCTGTTGTTTCAAATCCTCCAAATAATGCTTTAGCTGTAAATAATAATGCATTAAAGAATACTAATTATCAACATTCAACTTTTTTTGAACAGCAGTTGACAGCTTTCGAAATATGGCTTAAATATTCAGGTCCTTCAACTAAGAATCCTCCTGAACAATTACCAATTGTCTTACAAGTTTTATTATCCCAAGTGCATAGATTAAGAGCTTTGATCCTTTTATCTAAGTTCTTAGATTTAGGTCCTTGGGCTGTGTATCTTTCATTATCTATTGGTATCTTTCCCTATGTGTTGAAATTATTACAATCACCAGCACAAGAATTAAAACCAGTGTTGATATTCATTTGGGCTAGAATCATGGCTATAGATTATAAGAGTACTCAACAAGAATTATGTAAGGATAAGGGGTATAACTATTTCTATCAAATCCTCAATTCCAACAATGCTTCTATGATGGTTAATGATGATCATAAAGCTATGAGTGCTTTCATATTAACCTTGTTCATCAAGGACTTTAAAAATGGTCAAAGATTATGTTTCTCCATTGAATTGATCAACAATTGTTTAAAGTTCATTTCCTCAAGTGAAAACCCATTATTAAGACAATGGTGTTCTTTACTCTTATCACAATTATGGGCCAATTATCCTGATGGGAAATGGATCATCCATAAAGATGGATACTTGAATAAGTTATCTTTATTGGTTAATGATCCTATTCCTGAAGTTAGAACATCCATTATCGTAGCTTTGACTTCATTTTTAACCGACCCAAGTGTTAAGACTGTCAATTCTTCTCAACAACAACAATTGATGCAACAACAACAATTGAACAATAACGAATTGAGAAAAGATGAATTGAGACAACAGGATTTGAAATTGGCAAACATAATCTTGAATCTTATGGGTGATGGTTCAAGTATGGTTCGTAAAGAAATCATCTTTTTCATGGGAAAGTTCATTAAGAATTATATTAGGTTCTTCTTGGTGGTGGCTTTCAATCAATTAGAAGAAGAAATTGTTTTAATTGATAATCCTAATAATTTGAATGATTTCAGAAAGAAATCCCCTGCTTATGGATCAATCTTCAGTTCCGTTTGGAAATCTCTTTTGATTTTATCAGAAGATCCTCATTTAGAGGTTAAACAATTGGCTGAATTATTGATTGATTCAGTTATGGTGAAATTAAATGAAAGCGAATTGGGTCCATTAGTTAAAGAGACTCAAGATTATCTTTTAAGTAAATCTACTATCAATATTTCTGATAGTTTCAAACCAAAACCAGTGGTAAATAAGTTACAAGCTTCAGGTAACAAAAGACAAGTCTCAAGTGGATCAGTATTACAACGTAAAGAGAATGTGTTAATGATTAATAGTGGTAATGGTATTAAACGTTCTGTATCAACCAATGATGTTGGTAGAAATGGTAATTTACATGGTGATACTGATAGTATCAATTCACAAGAATCCATTACTTCTAAGTTGAAAAACTTATCATTTTCCAAGCTTATCAAATCATTACATATACCTGAAGAACCTGAATTTCCTAGAATTTTAAATTCTACCCCTGTAACTTCAAGTTATGCTAATGAATATCAACCTAAAACTCCTAGATTTAAACCAAGAGATCTTGAAAAATTCGAATTACCTGCAAATTCTGGATTCTTTGATTTCTCCTGTGAATACTTTCAAGAACCTCAAATGTCAAAGAGTGAAATCGATGAACCAGGATCAAAGGAATATATTGAAAGATTATGGAGAAGAAATAGAAACGAATCTATAATCCAAGAAACTCAACCTCAAAAACAAATGGCTATCAGAGGTGATTGGACCAAGAATTTGAAAGTTTTAGATAATAAAACTCAACCTAAGTTGATAAAGTTCACTCAATTCGAAAAGATTTTGGTTTCAAGTGACGAAAAAGATAATGTGACTGTTTGGGATTGGGAAAATTCAACACCTCTTCAAAAATTCTCCAATTTGAATCCTCCAGGTACTAAAATCACTGATTTGAAGTTTTTAAATGAAGATGATTTACCTCTTTTGTTAACAGGTTCATCTGATGGTGTTATAAAGATTTATAAGAACTTCCATACTCCAAAGAAGTACCATTCCTACACTAATGGAAGTTTATACAATGGATACAAGAGTATTGCTAATGGCCATGAAGATGAAGATGAAGACGAAATTCAATTGATTGCTTCATTCAGAGCATTGACAGATTTGTTATTAACTTCTAAAGGTACAGGGCTTATATCAGAATGGCAACAATCAAGAGGTTCATTATTAGTCAGTGGTGATGTGAAAATCATCAGAATCTGGGACGCCCCAAGAGAATTATGTTTGGTTGATATTCCTGCCAGGTCAACATCTTCAATCACTGCTATTACTTCTGATCAAGTAGCTGGAGATATCTTTGTTTCAGGATTCGATGATGGTTCTATTAGAGTCTATGATAGAAGATTAGATTCTCGTGAATCTATGGTTAAAACATGGCATTCTAAGAAAAATAGAGATCAATATCCTGGCTTTGGTATAGGTCCATCATCAGCATCCATTAGAAACGTTCATATGCAAAGAGGAGGCTATAGAGAGTTAGCCAGTGGATCATCTGATGGTACAGTCAATTTATGGGATATCAGATTAAATGAACCAGTTTATAACTTTACAACTCCAGAAAAGTCACTCCGTTACTTTGAAATCCATGAACATGCTCCTTTAATCACTACAGGTTCAAAACAATTGGGATTCTATACCACCCTGGGTGATAGTATTAGTAATTTGAAAAATCCTCATGAAGGTATATTAGGTATTAGAACTTCCAACTATTTATCCAACATTGCATTGCATCCTCATCGTATGATGATTGCTACAAATTATAATCAAGATGGCCACATTAACGTCTATACTTGTGCCGATATTATTCAAGAATATTAATATATACATATATTTATAGCATCTCTAGTTTTTTGCAGCAAACTGCGAAGACGATTGATCACTTTTGCAGCATTTCCGCGACACCGAGTACCGCAAAAGATCTCGATGAGTCTTAAGTTAATGAAAGAAGGTATTAATTTACCTCCACTGAATAAACCCAGTGTACCTATAGAGACTTCATTGACAGTATCACAAAGAATGATGAGTGCAAGCGCAGGGTCGATTTTGACGGCTTTTATACTAACTCCGTTTGACGTGATTAGAATTAGAATGCAACAACAAGAGATTTTACCAGATTCTTACCCATGTTGTGTTGATAAGATCAAGAATAACGAGGCAGGTGGCTTAACAGATTTAAAGAAAGTCCCCATATCTTCCTTCAAGGAAATTAAATCCCCTGAAACTGATTTATTCTGGATTGATAAAGAATATTGTAAATCAAGTAATAATTGTTCAAAGATAGATTCAACATATCAAGGATTCAAGATCATAGCGAAAAATGAAGGGTTGAAGACATTATGGAGAGGTATGCCCTTAACTTTGATCATGGCTGTTCCTGCTAATGTGGTATATTTCACCGGTTACGAATATGCTAGAGATCATTCACCTATTAAAGCATCATCAATAAATTCATTAGTTTGTGGTTCAATAGCGAGATTAGTTGCTGCAACATCCATAGCTCCTATAGAATTGGTTAAAACTCGTGTTCAATCCATTCCATCATCATTATCATCCACTTCAGCATCATCAATATCTAAATCAGTTATGTCAGATTTATGGAGTCAAACCAAAACTAGAGGTTTACATTCATTATTCACAGGTTTGTCTATAACACTTTGGAGGGACGTTCCTTTTTCAGGTATCTATTGGTCATTATATGAAACCCTGAAATCAAATATTGGTAATCTTTTGGGTGTAGACTTCAACAATACTACCACCGAAAACAATTGGAAAGTTTTCACCACAAGTTTTCTTTCTGGCTCATTAAGTGGATCAGTAGCTGCGGTGGCCACTCATCCTTTTGATGTAGGTAAAACAAGATTACAAATCACTCAATCTGAGAGTCATCTGAATGTTGGTAAATATTTATTGAATATTTGGAAAAATGAAGGATTTAGTGCATTATTCGGGGGTTTAGGACCCAGAGTTTTAAAGGTGGCTCCTTCTTGTGCCATTATGATATCTTCTTATGAAATTAGTAAACAATTTTTCAAAATGAATACGTTACAAACTTTATAGATTCATGTATATATTAATAAACGACAAAGCATTTGATTCAATACCATGATTCATTAGGTTGATAATCACCCAAGTTCAAATCAGGTACAATTCTTGTAGCTTGAGGGAAATCATAAGGATGCTTCTGATTATCACATTCAGCACATGGAGTACCAGGGAAATGACGATGTTTCTTCTTTGGAATATTATCATTTCTGATTTCAAAATCTTTAACTATATCAACTTGTCTTTGTTTCTTCTTTGGCTCTTCAAAGATGACAGGAGGAGTTGATTCTCTTAACTTTTTAGGAGATTCTTCCAGGAATTCCAGTTCTAGATTCTTCAACATGTCAAGACTGATTCTAGCTTCATTTTCTAAAGAGATACCAATAGATTGTAAGGTTTGTAAGTAATCATAGATAGAATTCTTTAAACCACCGGAAATAGCTCTTTCGTATTGTCTAGTGTGAATACTCTCGTTCCATAAATGAACTTCTACTTTTTCCCTTTGAGCTTCTGCATTGGAAGATTTAGGTCCTGTTTGGGCCAGAATTCTATTCAATTCATCTCTCAGGGCATTAATAGATTTTGTTATCTTACTGATCTGTTTTTCTCTCTCTTGAAGAAGATTCAAACTATTAAATAAATTTTCCACTCTTGAATTGACGAGAGTTATACTCTTACTCTGGAAAGCAAACATACTTCCGAACTCTTCTAATAATTGCTGGTTAAATTCATGGGTAAGGTTTTTACCCCATCTCTTGAAAGTAAATTGTAAACTATCTTCCACCAAGGCAACTTCTTTATTTCTACTTTGAAGTTTTTTAAGGATAGGAATGACTTTTTTGGATATTTCAACTCCTCTGTGTTTTTCTGAGGCTGCAGCATATTCTTCATCTTCTATTTCTTTAGGTGAAGAAGGGGGGAATAATCCAGTGAATCCTACCATTTTCTCAACTACTCTATGTAAGGCAGTTCCAGGTCTATCGAAGAATGAAGTTTTGATATCCGTGGAGGGAATATATTTAGCAGGTTGAATGGTGGATGTGAAAGGACCATTCATTGTTTCTGACATCTTTCTTGAACGATGCATTATTGAAGAATATAGTTTTTGTGGATTTTGACTGCAAAATTGAGATCTCGTAAATTTTGCAACTTTGTACTCTGGCCTATTTCTTAAGAAAGATAGCCCATTGCTCGGGGTCTCAACTGAGTATAACTCCGAAATTCCACAGTATAAAGAGGAAAACAAAAACTAGATCATATATTCTATTTATTTTTTGGTAGCTTCATCATCAAGATTTAAACCAGTATATTTCTTTATGGTAGTTCTTAAACTATCCATGGATGAGGATATGCTCTTTGAGCTTTGATCAGCTGTCGTTTCAATGGTATCGAGGAATTGTGATGATTTGTTTAATAAGTTTTCTTGTTGTTGGGCTATTTCTGGAACAGTTTTCTTTTCTAATTTCCAAACAAAGTTCTTAGTACTGTTGAAAGTTTGGGGTAAAAAGTATTTAAATGACGCTAAACCCATGAATATTGGGAAGGTTACTTTAGCAAGTATACCTCTTTGACGTGACATGACAGTTCCCGATAATGCACCAACTATAACATAAATACCATTAGGAACTAAATCTTCATTTTTGTCATGTAATTCACTGACTGTGGTAGTGACTGATCTTTCAGTCTTATGATATTTATCGTATCCATCATTGACATAATCTACTGAACTACTGTAAACATTATAAATTGATTGTCTGACTGATTTGAAAACTGATTGAACTGATTGAGGAGAATCTACCAAAACACCATTAACA
The DNA here is from genome assembly GCA_030570975.1 of Yamadazyma songkhlaensis. Lineage (NCBI taxonomy): Eukaryota > Fungi > Ascomycota > Pichiomycetes > Serinales > Debaryomycetaceae > Yamadazyma > Yamadazyma songkhlaensis. Next base: position 333,434 of record JAJLWX010000008.1, on the reverse strand, counting down.
AAAGTTTGTCCCTCAACAGGTTTTATTTCTTCATCTTCATAAAAATTACGAGCCATCTTATCTTTTGACCCTCTTTGAACTGTCTAATGATTCTCAACACTCAATATTTTCATTGGACGTAAATCTGCTGCAAAAAAAGTGCGACTTGCGACACTCATCACATTAGATCTTTAAGATGATTAAACATCTAAGGCTATATAGAGCAAATGGTGTGATAAGGAGAGGATTTCATCATAATTTAAGACTTCAATCCAATATAAATTCATTTAAGTTTGATTTTGGTGCTGGTGACACAAGTTTTGGTGAGTTAGTAGATAAAAACTCACCCGATGTCTCAGAACATTCACCTTATAGAAATGCTGATGGTAGTTTCATAAAAGGTTCTAGCAGTGAAGAAGCAAGGTTACATGATGATACCATAAGAGGAAGAGTAAACCATAATGTCATTTCATTACCAGATGAAATATCCAAAGTGATCAACAACAATATCCTCAGCTTAGTGTCTCCTGATAGATTAAGAACGAAGCTGGCGGAGATTTATAAATCCTTATCCAAAGGCCAGATGTTACAAGCTCCTACAAATTCCATAGAAACTGATGCCCATATCGCTTCTTTGTTTTTACAAGATTATGCCCATACATTTCAAGTGTTAGATGAACTCAAAAAGCGTACTGATACTAAACCCGATAGTATTTTGACTGTAGGGTATGGTCCAGCCACTGGTATGGTTGCAGCAAATGAAGTTTTTGATGACTTCAGACCAAGTGTCAAACATGCTTATATTGTTGGAAGATTCAATAGAGAAATGAAGAAAAGAGCAAAGATTATATTATCTAGGCAATTATGTGAACAACCATTAGAAGAGGAAGAAGTTGAGGAGGTCGAGGAAGCTTTCGAAGAAAGCGAAGAAGTCGAGGAAGAATTGATAGAGGAAGATGTGGAACCACAAACTCAAGAAAATGAATATGTTGGGCCGGTGGATACTTCAAGAATCAATATCGTTACCAAGATTAAGGATTCCTTACCCTCAAGAAGTTATGATTTGATTGTGGTTAATCACGCTTTATTAACCAAGGAACATCATTTTCCTAGAGACGTTGATATTAACATACATATGTTATTGAACTTACTTAATCCGAATGGTCACATTGTGCTTATCGAAAGAGGAAATCATACAGGGTTTGAAATCATTTCAAGAGCCAGACAATTGATGATTCGTCCTGAAAATTACGATAAAGAAATAGGTAAGATACCAAGACCTTATATCAAAGGTAGTAAGATCAAACCCCAAAAGTTAAGAGGTATTGATCAATTGATCACTGAGGATGATATTGAATTTGAAGAACAAATGTTAGCTGATATTGAGAAAGAGATTGCTGAAGAAGAATTGCAAGAAGAAGCAGAATTTGACGAGACAGAAGGAATAGAAGAGGCAGAAGAACTAGAAAATCTTGAAAAATCCATCATTGAGAAACATGGAGAAGTTAGTGAAGAAGAGTTGAAATTCGAATTTGAAGATGACGAAAACTTCGAGCTCACAGAAGTCGATGACTCCAAAGACATCGATGTTGAATATCATTTACAAATTGTTGCTCCTTGTGCTCATCATTCAAAATGTCCTTTACAAATGGGGGATCCTAAGTATTATAAAATCCCTTCTCACAAACATAAATTGAGTTGGTGTTCATTTGATAACATCGTTGAGAGACCTAAATATACCTTGGAATTGAAGAAAGGTAAAAGACTTGCTACCAATTGGGACAAGAGTGCTGAAGATGGATTTGGATTGGATAATTTGAATAAAGGAACTTTGAGAGGTTTACAGGGTAAAGGTAGACCTGGAGGCAAGAATACCGAGAATGGACAGTTTTCTTATTTAATAGCTAAAAGATCATCTAATTCTCCAGAAGATATCAAGAAAATTGACTATGAAAGAGAATTCAATAGTTCCAAAGTACTTGAAAATAATGAAATGAACTGGCCCAGAATCATTAGCATTCCTACCAAAATCAAAAACAATGTCAAATTAAAGACTTGTGCACCTTCAGGTAACATTGAAATCTGGCAGATCCCCAAAAGCATGGGTAAACAGATCTATCACGATGCTCGTAAAGTCAAACAAGGTGATTTATGGGCATTAGATAAAAAGAGTGTAGTAGTGAAAAATCAATTAGGTGATGCTAAACGTGAAAAGTTAGACATCCTTTCTAAACTCGAAAAGAAGAGTTTCGTTAAACAACAGAGAAAGAAGACTTGGAAGAAGTTAACCAGTCATTCAGAGGAAGATTTTGATGATATTGTCAAGTTGAGTGATTCAATTGCCACAAATTTAGAAACTTCTAAACAGTATAAATGGAAAGGTAAGAAGGCAAAATATGACGTTGATCCAAGGAACTATGACGGTAAATAGATGTAAATAGAATCTGTAAATAGAAATAATAAGAAATACTTATATTACCCATCGTTATCATTTTATCGTATCCTATATAATTACTTATAAATTATTTTCTTCTAAATGATGAACCTTCAGTTAATTTGGCTTTACCACCAGTTGGTGTACATAAAACTGTTGAACAGTCATCACAGGTGACAGCAGTTTGAGCATGGGAGAATACAGTAGTTATAGTTAAACAACCTTGACATTTGACGTCCATGAAGTATGATCTTGGAGATTGAACTAACTGTTTTTTCTTATGTGCTTGTAATTCAGATGCTGGGTTTGGATGTAATAAATCTTGAACTAAAACCATCTTTGATTGACTCCTTAATGAAAATTTTTCATTTTTACTTTGTCGTGTGAGAAAATAATCTACCGAGACATTTTTGGTGATGCGACACGAGGTTTCTTTTCGCGGTAGCCCGCGCTGATTTGAGCTATGCGGACTGGATAGCGGACTGCTTTCCTAATTAGGCAGTCATGAGTTTTTTGTGATAGGTTGCAAAAAAATAGAGATAAATCATATTCACCCTTAATCTTTGGAGTTGATCTTGAAATTTGGAATAAAAAGGCGACAATGAGTAAACCAAGTAGGAAAGGTAAAGACAGAAGTAAGATTGAAAGAGAACGAGAACTAGATTCGGTATTATCATTCAATAATTTTGATTATGATTATTCTAATCCTCGTTCTACATATTTAACATTATCTATAGTCTTGTTACCTTCGATTTTAGCTATAGTGATACCTGTGATTCCAAATAGCCCTTCAAATACTGATGTTGCAGTTTTAGTCACGGATACGTTGATAGTGATTCTAATAACATTTTCTGTCAAGTATGTGATTGAATGGCCATGGAACTGGTTAAGGAAGATTAGATCCACCAAAGAGAATATCTTTAACAATGTTAACTCCAAGTATCTCATTTACAATAAGGACAAATCTAAATTTCAGACCCAATTGAATGAAAAGATAATTTTGATACGAAAACTCATTAGGTATGAAATTATAGCTTTGGGAACAGGCGTTCTAAGTCATTGCTTAAGTTCATTGGTGATGCTATGGACCAGAAATTATATCATTGTGGAGGAATCAAGGAAGAACATTGTGTTTAGTAACTTAAATGTGAGTTTATTTTTCATCTGGGGGTGTTTCAAGATCATTTTAGTGTTCTTACAGAAACTTAAGGACGCTTCTCTATCAGGTGAAGATGAATACAATTTGATCAATGAATGGAATTTGGATTTATTTTATAGTGTAGAACCTTTTGAAGATTCAGTCAAAAATGGTGAAAGAGCCGAAGATGCGCCAGCAAAAGCATCCATTGAACGTAAATCTACTCTTGAAATAAAACTAGATGAAATGATGGAGCTTTATAAACAGTTCGTTAAAATGAACGAGGATAAGCAAAAGTCTTTTTCTTTGAAAATACATGGCAGTAGCACCCTAAAAGAACCCAGGAAAAGACAACATTTGCAGCCAGATGAGATTCAGAAAAAACATAATTCCATAGGTCATAGCTTAAGCACTATTTTCGAAGATCAAGAATTGAAACACGTTCAGCCTAAAAAGCCCATAACACTAGACTATTCCTTACACGGAGTTCCAAACGAATCAAGATTCAAACAAATTGTCACTCGTGAAGAATCAATTAAAGATTTCCTGGAAATATCAGATATATCTCTGGACCATCTTCACGAATTATTACAGGATTTCGTATCTATGATAAAAGATATCAGAGATGAATACAGTTTGTCTGATATTTTAGATCAGCCAGTAATCATTCGTAAGATATTTTATCATCATATTGCTCCCTTGATGTTAAAGATCGATAACTCAACGTTCAAAGTATTCCAGAAGACTATCATCATCAAAACTATCTTTTTTGAGCTTTTCGATAAACATATGGTAGGGAATTTCAGATCTGTCTTTTCCTATCTTTATTCTTTGCTAGAAAAATATTTAGGTTCTTGTAAGAAAATGGTGAAATTCTGGATATATGTGAATTTTGAAATTCCTTTGAGAATAGTTATTCATATCATTGCGTTAATATTCTTAATCCCTCGAAGAGCCCTTGAGTTCATCACTTATCCTTTCATTAAAATCAGTAAGGAAGAATTCAAAGCCAGAGAATTCAATTTACAACCAGCCGATAGAAACATCCAGAAAGCAACACCTAGGAAGTTAGCACAAAAATTGAACTTGGTTTCACCTCAAATATATCCACATCCCTTGGATCACGATATTTAGATCCAATGACACATATTGTTCTCAGCTCCATTTTTTTGCAGCCTCCGCTCTTAAAAGATGATCTTCGCGATAACGTTTATCATCTTACAAAATTGCCAATAAAAGAAGACCCAAGAAAATACGTCCTCCTTATAGGAGGTATGTATACAAATCCTCATACACAAAGAACAGCAGTGATGAAGAATCTGATGGTGAAGAGGAAAGAGACTTTCCCGTCAGTAAATTAGATGTGAGGTCGATTTATGTCTTGACACCATCGGAAAATTATGGTAAGAAATGGCCTATGTCACAATTCGAAAAAGTAGATGTTTTGAGGCATGCATTGACACCTGGAAGTCTAGAAGATAAGAAGGAAGGTAAGGTGGTAGAAGTGTCTTCAAATAACGTAGAAAGTCCTGATGATTTAATGGTATTACCCACCGAATTAATAATGTATATATTTGAGATTCTTTACTATAGGAATCAACTAAAACCTAAATTTTTAAGAATAAGTAAATTGTTTTACATGCTACTACTACCGATGATATACAACTATCCAGTGTTAAAAGCTACCAATTTCTTTGCATTTGTGGAAACTATATCGAATAATAAGAAAATTGGAGAATATATCAAACAACTTGATTTGTCATATATAATACAGCTGGGTAAAAACGCATTTGTAGCTAAACTTTTGAAAAGATCCAAGAAGAATTTAATCAATTTTGTAGCACCACAGACCAGTTTTGGTTTAGGTCCATTATTTGCTCTTAGGAATTGTGAAAAATTAAAGATTTTAGATCTTAGGTTAGTTTCAGAGACTTTAAATTTGAATGAATTATTCAATTCTATAAGGAATTTAAAAGATTTGGAGAAATTATCATTCCCTAGATCATCAATTGAAATTGACCCTGAAATGATATCACAAATCCATTGGCCACCTAAATTATCAGCACTTAGAATTAGTGGAGGTATTTCTGATGAATTCTTAGTTAAATCTGATTTACCCCTTTCAATAACTCATCTTGAATTCGCTCATTGTCCAATGATCAAAGATTATAGTGTAACCACCTTATTTGCTAAGTTTGGTAAGAATTTGAAAACTTTAAAGATAGAGTATCCAATGCCAAAATTAAAAGATGATTCTTTAGATTCGATATTCAGATTTTGTCCCAACTTAACTACTTTATTAGTCTATGTGGATTATATATCTGGTGGATTCTTTGATGATGATAACTTACTATATTATCCAGATAGACCATTAAAAAATTTATATATCGATAGTAGTGGGATGTTAGGAACATCAACTAAATTACATCCTTTAGATTTAGCATTAGCATTAACTGATGGAAGATTACCAAATGTTAAAAACATTCGATGTACTGCTAAATTAGGTTGGGATCCTCAATCAGAATATGTCAGCACAATTATTGAAATATTAGAAGAAAGAAATGGTGGACTTTACTTGGGTTATTGAAATATATTTATTCTCATTGATCTCTATAGAACACCTATTGAAAATTCTCAGGGTTTAACGCGAACTACATCAAATGAAACTACCATCGAACTATCATCAAGGTAAATCACGTCCCTTCTTTTCACCTTCAGAAAGACTCACAACCTTGACATCTAAGGATCATTTTGTACTTTTCGTTCTTGGAGCATTGACAATCTTAGTTCGTTTTTATAAATTACCAATTCCTGATGAAGTGGTTTTTGATGAAGTTCATTTTGGAGGATTCATGAAAAATTATAATGAAGGGAAGTTTTTCATAGATAACCATCCTCCTTTAACTAAATTATGTTATTATTGGATAAGTAAACTTAGTGGATGGGATGGAAAGTTTGGATTCAGTGCAATTGGAGATCAATATGTAAATGTTCCATTTATTCAATTAAGGTTATTCCTGACTATTTTGGGAAGTTTGACTATTCCTTTGACTTATTTGATCTTAAGAGCTAACCATTGTGATATTGCTTCTTCAATGTTTGGATCAAGTTTAGTACTTTTAGAAAATTCCATGATTACTCAATCCAGGTATATATTTTTGGACTCCAGTTTGATATGTTTAACTTCCTTGACTTATTATTTCTATAGTAAGTTCAAACAATATAGACAATTTACTTTTGAGTGGTATAAGTATTTGGTGTACACTGGTTTTAGTCTTGGGTTAACTGTATCTACCAAAATGTCAGGATTATTGGTATTCTTTTGGTTAGGTGCTGTGAGTTTATTACAAATGTGGGTTTTATTAGGTGATTTGAGAGTTGGTGATTTCTTATGGTTCAAACATCTTATTGTTAGATTCATTTGTTTGATTTTAGTACCTTTGACTATCTATTGTTCAATATTTGCTATACATTTAGACCATTTACCTTATTTAGGTAAAGCAGGATTATTGTCACCAAGTTTCAAAGCTTCATTCAAAGATGCTGAATGGTTAAGAAATGAACCTGTAGAAGTATCATATGGAGCTTCTGTTACCATAAAACACAATGAAATGGAAAGTTATTTACATTCACATCCTTATAAGTACAAGAATACTAAGTTACAACAAGTAACTTTATATGATTCTCACACTGATTTCAGTAATGAATGGGAAATTCATCCAAAAAACAAAAGAACCAATGAATGGTTACATGATGACTTTAGACCAATAAAAGATGGTGATGTGGTAAGATTATACCATAAATATACTAAGAAATTCCTCACTGTTAAAAGAGACGATAGACCTCCAATTACCGAAAAAGATTATGCTTTCCAAGTAGCTTGTAATGGATCAAGAGATATGTTAGCTGATATAGAATATGACTTTAAAATCAGAATATTGAATAAGAAACCTCATTCAAAGAATAACTTACCTATGTTAAAATTAAGAGCTACAGAATCTGTATTTCAATTAGTTCATCAAAGTAGTGGGTGTCATGTCATGAGTCATGAAGGTAGATTACCTAATTATGGATTTGGACAAAATGAAGTTTTATGTATTAAAGAAGCTACTATTCCTAATAGTTTATGGTACATTGAAAAGAACAGTCATCCTCAAATGAAGAAAAAGGATCTTGCTAAAGTTGATCTTTCAGATTATCCATTTTATAAGAAATTCATCGAATACCATAAGATCATTTTCCGTTTGAATAATGGGTTAACTAAACATCATCCTTATGAATCAAGACCAGAAACTTGGCCATTCACTATTCAGGGAGTAGGCTATTTTTCAAGTGATGCTCGTCCTAAAATCGGTGCTGAAGAAGGAAGTACAGTTTATTTCATTGGTAATGTGGCCATATACTATTTCTCCATAATAGCCATTGGATTGGTGATTTTGAAACAAGCCCTTTATTATATCGATCATTTGAATCCTTTCTCCTTAGTCAACGAATCATGGGAAGCAACCAACTTCTATCAAATCACCTTGGAAGTCATCTTGGGTTTCATCATCAATTATATTCCTTATTTCTATATGACAAGACAATTATTCTTACATCATTATTTGGTAGCCTTATATTTTGCCATATTAAATTTGAGTTTCGTGGTACATTATTGTCAAAAGAAAGGTTGGGTTATGATGATAACGATATTAGGATTATCAGGATTTTGCTATTATCAATTTTTCCCTCTTATTTATGGTACTGGTTGGACTCAAAATGGTTGTAATTCATCCAAATGGTTTGAAAGTTGGGACTTTGACTGTTCAGCCTATAAAGACTAAATATATTATACTTTTGCTGAAGATATTCCATTGGCAACATCTCCGATTAATTCCTCTGTCCATTTAACCACTTCTTCTTTCTCTTTGATTTTTTCAATACGTTTTTTCTCTACTTCTGCTAACTCTTCACTTAATTGTTTAATCATTTGCACTTGAGTCTCTTCACTAACACCAACTCCTGGTAATGAATCTATCAACATGGTTATTTGTCGAGACTTCAATATTATATCAGTACTTAACTCATTTAATGTGCTGGTGAAATCAGGACGGTTGTTTATTTGTGGAGTATTAGCATCTCCGCTTTTAATCTCCTGACGACTAATATCAGGTCTACTTCCATCATTAATACTTTGTCCTTGTCTACTATCTTGAATTTCAGCTTGTCCAGCAATAGGTGCTTCAGCTGCTATATTTATAACACTTTTAGGATCATCATCCAATAATGCTTGTTCACTATTACTGTTGATGTAATTCACAGCAGCATTGAACTGTTCAATCAATTGATCTAAACAAATCTGTAGTTGAGTTAATCTATCAGACATCGGTCTTCTCACAGTTTTCCATAAAAAATCATACCCGCATTTTAGGTGATCCCTGTCAAAAGTTTAAACATTTGTAAACCATGGACCTTAAATGGGAGAATGATTGGGATGTACTGAACTGCTTCTTATGTCATTCAGTGTTTAACTTTTTCAATCGTAGACATCATTGCAGGAAATGTGGGAAAGTCGTTTGTGGTAATTGTAGTAAACAAACCATTAAGTATTTCCCCAGAACGATGATTGTTGATAATGGATATGTCACCAGATCAAGTCCTTATGAATCATATAGAACTTGTGATACTTGTGTAGATGAGATCAATATGATCAGAAGAGCTTTAAATAATGATGATTCAGGAAGTTTGATTAGTAATAACAGTGTTACTAAATATTCAACTAGGATGACTACCAGAACTATTAGTTCATCCCATTCAAGTTTAAGTAATGATAATGTTAGTGATGATAATTTGTGTCCTATTTGTGCTAAAAACTTAAGAGATGTCTATAAATCTAAGGACGATTTTGAACTGTTTAAAGAATCGCATATTAATGAATGTTTAACAAGTTATGATTTCAGTTTAAACCATCAAAGATATGAAGGTAATCATCCTAAGAATAAAATGTTAGTTTACAACATTCCGCCAATTCCTGAACCAAAGTTTGAATCAATTGTTGGTTCAGTAGACACAATTAAATTAGACTCTCCTGATTTATACAGAGTTGGCGAAGGATCAAAACCGGAAACTGTTCAGAAATTTGAAGAGACCATTGGTTCATTGAATTCAAACAACACTACACAGACCATTAAACAATTTGATGAATGTGTTGTTTGTTTAGAAGATTTGAAACCCGGGGATAAAGTTGGTAGATTAGAATGTCTTTGTGTGTTTCATTATAAATGTATTAAAGATTGGTTTAATAAGAAAGGTTATGGAGAATGTCCCGTTCATTATCTCCAGAAATAGATATTAGAATTTTTCATTTCAATGGTATTGGTTAGGTTAAAGGTATTTACAGGCATTATATATTCGTTTATTTATCATCTCTTTTTCTTCTATCTCTCTTTTCATGCATATCTTTCAATTGTCTGATAGATTCTGCCATGGCACGATCCACATGACTATGTAAAGTATCTAAAACTTCTTTCAGAACAGGATCTTTAGGTAATTTCTTACCTAATACGGATTCAATCCTCAAATATAATTCCGCATCATATTGAGTAACTAAACTGATGGATTTACCTGATTTTCCAGCTCTAGCAGTTCTACCAACTCTATGAATATAAGCTTTAGAATCTGTTGGAATATCATAATTTATAACCATATCAACTGAAGGAATATCTAACCCTCTTGCAGCAACATCAGTTGCAATTAAAATATTGGATTTCCCAGACTTGAATTTATTTAAAGCTCCCAATCTTTGAGTTTGTGATAATTGTCCATGTAATGGAACAGCATGAAATCCTAAGATTTTACATAAGATAGCTGTTCTTTGAGCATGTACCACAGTTCTAGTGAAAACAATTATTGATTTCCCTTGATGTTCATTGAGTAAATGCACTAAAACAGTATTTTTATAACCATCACTTACTAACATCATAGATTGAACTAAATTATCAGCTGTTTGATATTTTGTACTGACTGAAACTCTTACAGGATTTCTTAAACTTGCTCTTTGTAATTTGGCAATCTTATTGGTCATAGTGGCACTGAATAAATATGTAGTTCTGTTTAAGGGGATAACTTTCAAGATTTTATCTAAAGCAGGACCAAAATCCATATCTAATAATCTATCAGCTTCATCCATAACTAAATATTTCAAATTCTTTAAATTGAAACCTTTGGTATGTTCCAAATGATCCATAATACGACCAGGAGTAGCTACTATAATATGTGGTTTTCTCATAAGATCCCTAGCTTGATCCATCATATCCATACCCCCTACAATACAAACACTACGCACACCCATTGAAGAACCTAAAGCATCGAAAGTTTCTTTGATTTGGAAAGCTAATTCTCTAGTTGGAGCTAAAATCAATCCATAATATGGTAATTTGTCTTCCCATAATTGATTTAAAATAGGTATAGCAAAAGCAGCTGTTTTACCTGATCCGGTTTGCGCTAATCCAATAATATCTTTCCCTTCCAAAGCATGAGGAATGGCTTCAGATTGAATAGGTGTAGGAGTTGTGAATTTCATTTGTTCAATAGATTCTAGTAATTCTAATCTAATATTAAGTTGATTAAAAGAAGTGAATTTACTTTCAGTGACAGCATTTTCATATCCTTCTTCTTCTTCAACATCTACCTTTTTACTTGGTTTTTCTTCTTTTTCTTCTTTCAGCTGTTTCTCCTTTCTTTCCTTCTTCTTCAACTTATCCTTGGCTTTTTCTTCTTTCGCTTTTAAAGCGTTTTGTTTGATTTTATCTGCTAAAGCTTTAGTATTAATCATTGATAATTTCGCATCGCATCTCATCGCAGATTTTCTCAAGTTTACTATCAACCATTGATTTTATTCTTACACTAATTAGATAATATGAAGAAGAGAACTAAAACCAGAACCCACAAGAAGTTAAGTGAAGAAGAAGAAGCATCAATCCCAAAATCTATGGTTATTCATTTGGGTGCTTCATTAGCAAATCATTCATTAACTCAACTTGTTAAAGATTTCAGATTAGTTATGTCACCTTATACAGCTATAAATTTAAGAGAACGTAAGAATAATAAGTTAAAGGATTTCATAGTTATGGCTGGACCTTTAGGTGTTACAAATTTATTTGTATTTAATCAATCAGAAAATGGGAATCTTTCGCTAAGATTAGGTAAAATGCCTAGAGGTCCTATGTTTCAATTTAAAATTGATCAATATTCTTTGATGAAAGATGTTGCTAAAGTTTTGAAACGTGCTAAATCTATTAGTAAAGATGGTATTGAATACATGCATCCACCATTATTGGTTATGAATGGTTTCCTGACCAAAGGTGCTCCTCATGAAAAATTATTATTGACAATCTTCCAAAACTTATTCCCACCAATTCAACCACAATTCACCAAATTGGGATCTATCAAAAGAGTTTTAATGATAAATTATAAAGATGGTAAAATAGAAATCAGACATTATTCTATCGATACCAAGACTATTGATAATTCTAGAAATATTAAAAAATTGATCCAAAGTCATCAACTCAATAAGAATTTACCAAAATTAGGTAAGAGTGAAGATATCGCTGATTTAGTTTTGGATCCTTATAATGTTGGATTAACTTCAGATTCTGAAGTTGAAGACGATGCCGTTTTTGATCAACCAACAAATGCCATTAAAAAGAAAGTCGTTGAGGAAGAAGGTGAAGAAAAGGAAAAGGAAACCAGAAAGAAAGCTATTAAATTAACTGAATTGGGTCCAAGAATAAACATGACATTAATGAAAATCGAAGAAGGTTTAACTGCTTCTAAAACCATTTATCATTCAACTATTACTAAATCTAAGAAAGAACAAGAACAATTGGAAACCAAAGCTCAAGAAAAACGTCAACTTAGAGAAGAAAGACGAAAAAGACAAGCTGAAAATGTTGAAAAGAAGAAAAAGAAGAAAGTTAAGATTCAAGGTCACGAAGACGATGAAGATGATGAAGATGAAGAGGAAAATAGTGAAATCAATCCTGATGATTATGAAAATGACAGTGATTTATTTAGTGATATCGAAAAGTAGTTAAGTAAACGCTATACATGTAATTTTTCTAGTAACTCTTGTAATTCAATTCTCTTCTTATGTAGTTCAATGGTTGTGGTGATGTTATCGATGAATTTCTGTTGTAAAGGTTTCATATTCACAAGTCCGAATTGGTCTAATGGATTAGCTATGGCGAGCTCTGGTTCTTTGATTTCTTCAGTTGAATCCTTCAGAATTGTGGTCTTAGATAATCGGTTTCGTATCAGTGAAATGCTTTTGTCCAAGTCTTCTGACGCTTTTGATTTTGGTTTCTCTATGTCTTCTTCTTTGAGTAAATCCACAAGTTTAAAGCCATTCACGTTCAAAGCTGCTAATCTTGGTCTCAAATCTATCACGAAATCATAATTCAATTTCTTCTTGGATAAGTCTAAGAAACTTTCTTGGAATCCTGTTTTAAAGGTTTCTGATAATGTTTCATATTCATCTAGTATTTTGAGTAATTTGATCACTAGTTCGTCTTCTTCATCGGTGTTGGCGTCTTTATTGATCTGAGGTTTCCCGGTCCCATGCTTCTCGTTTTCTGGCTTCTCAGTCTTTGGCACCTCGATCTTATCTTCAGACTTACTCTCTTCTAAGGGCTTGACCATGTTTCGCGAATATATTCATCTACTTAAATTTTATAAATCCTTTTCAAATCATTGAATTCCTGACGACTCATGAGTTCATTGAACCCTATCTCATCCAGGATCAACTGCTTCTCGGTGTCATTACGTTCTTTCATATAATTGTTGTTGAATAAAGAATAGATCAATTCTTCTTCTCCCATTTCTCCCTTAGGCTCACTATATGCAACTACTGCTAAATCATGAATAATGTTGGCAGTCAAACCCCAAACGTCGAATATTTTACCAGCATCTGATTTTGAAGATCCTAATCTTCCCCATTGTTGTAATCTTTCCTTCTTTGATAATTTGTTTTCCTTATTTGGTTCAGGTATCTCCTCCAGATAATTGGGATCAAGTTCCATATCTGATTCACTTTCTTCTGATAAGTCAATGACATTAGAAATCCAATCAACGTCATCATCTCTACTTACCATATAACTTCTTAATTTCCATGGTATACCTCCCCATTTAACAGGTCTGAAATCTCTTTCTATCAAAGTGGTCTTGTCGATAGTAATATCAGGAATCATCTTCTCTGGCCAGGTGAAATCTTTCAATGAAACACTAAAAACACAACTTGTTTCTCCTGGATTAAGTTTAAGATCAAGACCTTGAAATCCTTCAAAAGTTCTTAAATATCCAATACAGGGTCTCACACAACTTAATGTTCTAGATAGATAACTAGGCATGATATTTATCTTTTCAATTTCACATCCAAGTAATCTTAACCCATCATTAGATCGAGGAATCCCCAATTCTTCTTCCATCTCTCTTCTACTGGTCATCCATTCATCTTCTAATGGAGTATCGGCTCTACCACCGGGCAACAGAACATGTCCTGGAAATGATCTTAATTTCGATGACCTTTGGGATAATAACACCTTCAAATCATCGTTGTGATGAAATAACAAAATGAACACAGACGATCTTCTATTCAAAGGTAACCTATGGTAGATTGAATGGGTTGAACCTTGGTAATTCTTGAATTGATAATTCTTTATCTTTGTTAGTACGTCCATGATTCGCACTTGATTTTCAAATTGTTGCAAAATTTGGGGTTAAGAGAGAGTGAGTAATTGCAATGTAGATATCTATAAATCTATTATATACCTAAACCAAACTAACCAGTAGACTATTAAATGCTGTAAAATTATTCTAAGAAATGAGGGAATTCACGAACATCGGCGTTTTCGTAAATGACATTATAAGTAGCTTCAAATAATGGGAATTCTGATTGTAATTTATAATTTTCCAATAATTCGTGAACTTCTTTAGCAGTTAAGATACCTTGGGATGATTGACCGTTTAATAAAGCTTTTTCGGCTTCCCAAGCATCAACATTCTTTTCAACCATATATTTGGCAACTTTAACATTTCTACCACCTGAACAAGTAGTGATTAAATCAGCAACACCACAAGATTCTTCAGTGAAAGTAGCAGATTGAGGAGGTAAATTGGATTTAATACCGAATTTTTCATAGTATGATGCAAATTTGATAGTTTCTTTGATACCAATTCTCATGATGGCAGCTTTAGCATTATCACCCCAAAGATGTTCAACCCATCCAGCAGCAATAGCAACGACGTTTTTCAAGGCACCAGCAATTGAAGCACCAATAACATCATTTATAACTCTGACGTGGAAGTATGATCTGTGGAATAATTGTTTTAAGATATATTCATCAATATCTTTACCTTGACCTCTGAAATCTTCAGGGATATTATAGGCAATCGAAGTTTCTGACCAGTTTTCTTTGGCAACTTCATTAGCAATGTTAGCACCTGATAAGACACCACAATAGATACCTAAAGTATCAGTAATTGAAGTGGATAATAATTTGCATCCGTTAGAATCAACTTCTAAACCTTTCAAACATGAAATGGCTCTGACATTTGGTTTAACTTTACCTACCAATTGTTTACAAACTCTTGGTAAGAATTGATGTGGAATATTGAAAATCAATAAATCAGCATCTTCGACGGTAGAAACCACATCTGGGTTGGCAATCAAGTTTTCAGGTAATTTGATTCCTGGTAAGTATTTAACGTTTTCATGTTTAGTATTTATGATTTCAGTTAATTTTTCACCATCAATTTCTTCTTCAAACACCCACATATTGACTTTTGGTTCGAATAATTCAGTCTTTTCTCTGGTATTTTCGGAGATTATTTTTGCAACTGCAGTTCCCCAATTACCGGAACCAATGATGGCAATTTTGAATGGTTGTAAAACTTTGTATGGATTAGTCATTTTAATATCTTGTTCGTGTTTAGTATCAATACTCATGGGGATTTCAATTCTTTTATAGTTTTTTATTCCTTAAAAGAAAATTTTGGGCTATTTTTGAGAACCCCTTTTTATATGCAGGAGGCGTATAGAAAACGTATTTACTTAGTTAAAGGCTTAAGACAGTAGCAATCGGGGGATTGGGACAAGTAGGTGGCTAACGATGCTTTAGGGATGGTAGTTTAACGAGAGTATGGTTGAAGTAATGTGGATTGACTGTAACAATGCCAACGTTATAGGTTTAGATTAGAGGTTTCGGTGGTGTTACCGAAATCGATCTTACCACTATTTTCTTTTACTTTTAAGATTATTTGCAGTCTTAATGTCATAAAACACAGATACTGCAGACGGGTAAAAAAAAGGGGATAGCCATCTTTTGTTTATGACGTCAGATGAGGGTTTTAATTCCATATTCCTATTATACTGAATGTAGATATTCCTGATTCCACAACTGTTTAGTATGTATATGATGTCATTGATAATTGTTAGGAAAGATTCTCATATCTTCAACTATAACTAATAATTAATCCGTCAGTCCATCTACGCTAATCAATGAGTCAACTTCGTCTTCTGATCCATCCTTGGCTACTAAGTTATACTCTAAGCTTCAAACAAAAAGCAATTGGTGTCACCCAATACGGAAACAAAAGAAAATTTCTACCCAAAATTATCTGTGAGATGTTGGTAGCGCCACGCAAATCCATCTTGAAAGGAGGGGGGAGTTAAGAGTACCTCTTGTATAATGAGACAATGGCGTGGTTAGTATAGAGTAATGTCGTAAGTTCAATAAGACATGACATAATCTACTACTTAATGCTACGTCATGGATTAATATTTTTCCTTGGATCCCAGACCAAATGGAATTAGGATTTGCTCAAATTTGATTACACGAGACGGTCAATTTCGGAGAACATGGAAGAGAAGAGTGTTATTATATTTCCATTAAGGCTAAACTAATGGTAATCATCATCATGTCTATAATCATCGTAAACCTCTTGCCAATCACCCATTATATTATTTCTTGGTGGTGGAACGGTATCCACGGAGTAATCTTCAATCCAATCATTGGAATTAACTTGGTTACCACTTACGATTCTTGCTGCTAACAAAGGTTCGTTAGCATCTAATTCACCTTTTAAATGAGCTAATGGATCAGGTAAATTATTTTGAATGGATTCTCGTTCACTTTCCTTGACTGGTGGGTGCATATTTTCACCAATCTTATTTCCATAATGGTCATATTGGAATTGTGGTTGATCAGGGATCTTATTTTCGTATTGAGGTGTGAATTCATGAGGTGTTTGGTGATAATCTATATGTTCTGAGTCTATTCTATCAGCTTGAGATGTTTGTTCATTGATGTCGGTATCCATTTCATCTAAATTGACTTCATTTCCTTGTTGATCAACTAATTTATCACCTTGTTCATTCAATTCTACTGTCTTGTTAGATATAGAGCTCATCAATTTCAAGAAATTGGAATTTTTGAACTTATCATTTGCTTCTAATGTCTGTTTAATCTTTTTAGCAGCATCTGCAAATTGCTCATTATCTTGATTACCTACTTTACTTTGAGCTTCTTGATGTTCTTGTTCAAGTAATTTAAATTCTTGTTCAAACTGTTGATCAGTCAATTCATGTTCTATTTCTGGTCTATGTAATTCTTGATGTTCAGTCATTCCGTTTTGACTCATATTCATTTGGTTCATTCTGTTGAGTTGCATGGGTTGATATCCAGTATTCATATACATGCTATTCATATTATTCTGAGTCATGTGGTTCATTTGGTTCATGTTACCTACTTGATTCATTTGGTTAATTTGACCTACTTGGCCCATCTGACTGTCTCCATGTTTTATGGAAATCTTGGAGAAATCTTTCACCCAATCATTCTTAAACTGATCTCTTGATTGTACTTGATCTCTAGCTGTGTTTCTTTGGACATTATGATTCTGAAATTGTACATTATTAGGAAGTCCTTGAAACTGTGGGTTAAATTGGAAATCTGGTTGATTATTCTTAAAATTTTCAAACTGTTGATTATTTACTTCATTTGTTGGTTTAAACTGACTAAACTGAGGGTTGATCTGCTGATAGGTTTGATTTCGACTAGTAAAAGAGTTCAAATCCTTCAAAGAATTTGTACTACAATCCATCTTTGATAATCTTTAAGTGTAATCAGTCGAGTGCGCATCCGGGGGTCATTACCTCAATTTGGTCATATGCTCCAGAATTCATGTGACTTTGACCATTCCACTAAATTTGAACCTAGAGAAAGATTAAGTGTTTGGAGAAGGTTGGGAGACTGCTTAAACGAGTATGGGTAGTTTAAAGGGTAAATATCGAACTCATGAAATTTTTCTTCTGAAAAATCTAACCATCTCCTAGTTCTCATAGATTTGTAAAAATCACAATTTGTTAGAGACATCACCTTAGGAAAAAATTACCCATTCAGCATAACGAGTAATATTGGCATAGAAATTGACACGTCATTTATGACTTTGTAATGCAAACTCTGGTACTACTTCCTACCGACACGTCGAACACACCTAAACTCAAGTCCAAACATTCCTAAATTCACGTAATACTAAATCATTCCCCACGTCAAACAAAGCCTTTAGTTAAGCGAGATTGCTCTCTCAAGTCTAGATTTAGTGTAACATAAGAGATTGCAACACGAACTTAAACAATTTCAACGGTGAAAAATTATCGCAAAGAACCCGAGTCTTATTGTTCATCGTTTCAAATGTACAATGACAGTTAAAGATCTCGATTAGAGTTTTGAAATATTTTCATTTGGAACTAATTTTCTAGATCTACCAAATTCTTTTATATCAGGTATTACCCCAACTTATCTCTAACAAACCTCTAACACCACCCTAACTCCCTCCTTATCCCTTCACCTCCTTCCTTCTCCCTTCACCATTCCTATCACATTATTGTTTCATTAAGTAATTGATTACATAAGCGAGGGTTGTCGATGTTTTTTTTCTCACTTTTTTTTTATCGATAAATATTGATATTGTTAGTTGACAGTGTTTTAAGAAATTATACCGTTTAAAAAATTTATTATAGTAACAAATTAATACATTATCGGGAAGAACAAAGTAATTTTTTTTATAAGGAGAGAACAAAGTACATTTTAAGATATTTTCTCAGAAGAAATAGTTGTATTATAAATTAAAGATGACGATGGATAATTTATATTTATGTATAAAACAGTTTAATTCACGATTAGGAGATGAATTAAATTTAAAAGTAGGTGATAAAATCGAAGTGTTAGCTGATGACTCTGAATATAATGATGGATGGTATATGGGGAAGAATCTTAGTACAGGTGAAGCAGGTTTATATCCAAAAAGTTTCACTCAAATACTAGTTACTGAAGGACCACCTCAACCAAAGTTACTCAGATCAAGAAGTAGAAGATTAAATAATTTGAATAGTCCTAACTCAACATTTGATGAAGATAGTAGACCTAATAGTGTATTAATAACACCTAAACAATATGGAGAAGTTAATAAAACCATGGATGATATTGATAAAGCTTTAGAAGAATTACAAGTATCTGTACCAGCCAATCAAAGTTATCCTCAAGTTGATAATGATTCAAATGCTAATATTTCAAGTAGTTCCATTAATAATCAAGGTATGGATACTACTTCAACTATTGATAGATCTTCAATGACTGATTTAAATCCTAAAGATGCAAAGAATTGGAATCCTTCACAAGTTACTTCATACTTTGCTTTAGTTTTAGGTTTTGATACTAATATTGCAGGGAAATTTTCAAGACATAAAATTACCGGAGAAATCTTATTTCAATTGGATTTAAGTCATTTAAAAGAATTAGATATTGATTCTTTCGGTACTAGATTTGAAATCTTTAAAGAAATTGAAAAGTTGCAGAAATTATCCAATGGATCAAGTGATGATGTTAAAGAAACTCCTGCTTACAATGATGTTAAAACCCCAAAACAAGTTCAACCTGATCTTTCAATGGAAAGAGATTCAAGAGGACGAGATAACATTAAAAGTCATTCTCGTCAAAGATCCCAATCATTAGATAAATTGAATACTAACTTCAAATTTGGTGAACCAACTTTAGATAGACCAGCATCCTCAATTTATGATTCTGTTCATTCTCATTCAAGACAACATTCAAGACAACAACTGAAAGATGTTGATTATTATCATAAAAGAAACTCATCAATCTTATCCAACTTGGATTATAATAATTATCATCATCGTAAGAATTCATCCAAATTCTCTTTTGGTAAAGAAGAGAAATTAATTTCTCCTGCCAAGATAAGAAAAGATCCTTATGCCAATGAAATAGGTCAAGGGTATGGTAATAACTCAAGTAATGGTAACATCAATACTATAGTTAGTATAAGTGATAGTACAGGAGATAGTAATAAATCTGAAGATGTTACAGCTATTGATGATATTCAATTATCACCTAAAAAGAATTCAATTTCAAGTCCAATAGTGACAAGTTTACAATCTAATAATTCATCACCAGCCATTGAAAATAAGAATATTTCAAGATTTAAAACCTTGAAAACTGCTTCCACCCAAAATTTCAAGAATTTTACCAGTTCTAAGAAACTGAAAACTTCAGCATTTCAAGAAGGTATTAGAAATATCACTCCTGATGAAGCTATTAAAACTGCTAATTATTCAGGATTTATGGCTAAAAGATCAGGAAATAATTTATCATGGCGTTCAAGATATTTTACTTTACATGGTACCAGACTTTCATATTTTACTAGTTTAAAAGATAAAAAGGAAAGAGGATTAATTGATATAACTGCTCATAAAGTTATCCCTATTTCTACTGAAGGTGAAGATAAATATATTGCTTTATATGCTTCATCAACTGGTTTAGGAAGATATTGTTTCAAGATTGTACCACCAGCACCAGGATTCAAAAAAGGGTTAACTTTTACTCAACCAAAAGTTCATTATTTTGCTGTTGATACAGCTGATGAAATGAGAGGTTGGATGAAAGCTTTAATGACTTCAACCATTGATATTGATGATTCTGTACCTGTAGTATCATCATGTTCAACTCCAACTGTTAGTTTAGCAAAAGCTCAAGAATTATTAGCTAAAGCAAGAGAAGAAACTAAATTAAAAGATATTGATAATGAATTTAGTGAAGCTCAATTAACTAATTTTATTGGTAATTATACTTTAGATCCTAATAGTAGTGGAGAAAATAGTCCATTAGTTGAAACAAATGAAGATAGATTAAGATATCAAGCTAGAATCAATAATAGCCATAGTAATTTATCTAATTATACCAATGGAGGTGGTAATGATCCATATCAAAATCATCAAACTCATCAAACTCCTTTACAACCACCTTTAAATGTTAATGTTAATATTCCATCATCAAAAAATATGGATTCTCCAAATACTCCAACCTCACAATCAGGATTTGCTTCACCTTACTTATTGGCATCAGGATTATTATCACCAAAAAGTGAACTGCAATCCAGAGTTTCCACCATTAATTCCGCTCAACATCCTCATCCAACTAATCGTATATCATCATCTGCAAGTATTGGTAATTATAGTACAGGTACTAGTATTATTCCAAGTAGTGATCATGGATCAATTCCTGGAAGTAATAATGGTAGTGCTTTAACTACTCCAGTTGAAAGTAAAGATTATTTCGAAGTTAGTCCTAAAAAGAAGAGAGGTAGTGAAAAATTAATGGCTTATTCAAATGATGGTAGTGGTAATCATACCTTTTTCATCAAACAAAAGAAATAACTTACTTAATTTTTTAGTCACGTGACTGTGTATTATAATGTGTATTATCGCGAAAAGTGTCTCTTTATTTTGATCTCTGTGTGAGTAACTTACAAAGATGGAGTTTGTAATTCAACAATTGAGGTCGGTGATAATTCATTCTATTGATACCTTCAACTATACAAATGCAGAATTCGCTGGCGAAAGATTATTAGCACTTGATAATAGTTGTCATTCTATTTATTTATATGCTATTGTACTATTTCATCAAGGTAAACATAAGACAGTTTATTCTAAATTATTGGATATTTCCGATCATTTAGGATGTGCTTACTTATTTGCCAAAGCATGTTTGGAATTGGGGAAGTATAAGGAAGGGATATATCAAATTTTAAAGCAAGGAAGTTTAGATGATGAAACATTTTTCACTAAACCGGAAATGAGATTTAGTTATGAAAACAACAGATCAATGACTCCTGATGCTTCAGCAGTGTATCATTTATTGGGAGATTTATTTAATAAAGTTGGAGATGTTAAGAATGCTAGTTTAAATTATAGTTCAGCCTTAAAATTCAATCAATTTGATTTTGAAGCATTTACCAAATTATGTAAATTAGGTGTTGAAGTTAAAGTAAAGAATTTATATAAGCAAGATATTGTTGAAGAGTTTTTACCTACATCACCAAATACTTTTTTACCACCTAATAATTTAAACACTCCAATAAATATTCATGTAAATACAGCCACTCCATTACCATCACATATTGGATCACCTTTTAATGAAGATATTTCAACACCTCGAATAAAATCAACAACTGTACCTATGGCACCTAAAAGAGAATTCATAAAACCCAAGTCCAGTTACTCAAAAGTTACTTCAAGATTAATAAACCCTCCAAAGAAACCAGAATTGAAATTTACTACCAATAAAGATATAGAGAATAGTAATAACTATTTAATTCAATTATACATTGTTTTCGCTAAAGCTTATAAATGCTTCAGTAAATATGATTGTTATAAAGCCATTAGAATCCTTGAATCCTTACCTGATAATGAAAAGGAAACCCCTTGGGTATTATCTAAATTAGGTAGATTACATTATGAAATTGTTAATTATAAGCAAAGTGAATATTTCTATAACAAATTAAGACTCGTTGACAGAACAAGATTAAATGATATGGAATATTATTCAACATTATTATGGCATTTACATAAAAAGATTGAATTAACTTATTTATGTAATGAATTATATGATTTAGATAATTCTTCACCTATAACATGGTGTGTTTTAGGTAACTTATTTTCATTAAATAGAGAACCAGATGAAGCTATAAAATGTTTTAATAAATCAATCAAATTAGATAAAAACTTTACTTATGCTTATACATTAAAAGGACATGAATATTTTAGTAATGATAATTATGAAATGGCCTTAGAGAATTTCAGAACTAGTTTAATCATTGATAATCGTCATTATAATGCTTTGTATGGGATTGGTATGGTTTATATAAATTTAGGAGATTATGAAAAGGCAGATTATCACTTTAAAAAGGCAGTTCTGATTAATCCTATTAATGTTATTTTAATTTGTTGTGTGGGAATGGTTTTAGAGAAATTAGGTAAGAAAAATCTTGCATTGAGACAATATGAATTAGCCAATAAGCTTCAACCATTAAATCCTTTACCAATATTCAAAAAAGCCCAATTATTATTCACTATGCAACAATTTCAACAATCATTACAATTATTTGAGATTTTGAAAGATTTAGCACCAGATGAAGCATCAGTTCATTTTTTATTAGGTCAATTATATCACCTCCAAGATGATAAATTTCTGGCGATTCGTGAATTCACCATCGCTCTTAATTTAGACCCTAAAGGGAATTACCTCATCAGAGAAGCTATGGAGGCTTTACAAGAGAAATAAAATTTTTTGAAATTCCAATAGTTTAAAACAATAGAATTTCATACATTAAACAATAGATTTCATAATACATAAGAATTTTTTTCCTCAATTAAACTACTACAAGGCGTAAATTTTTACGTGTTTGGATAACACTTGATACCTCTATTTTTTTTTGGTGCGACTGGACGATCTGCAATCAGAAAATCGTCAACGGCCCATCGAGATAAACTTCACAAGGAGAATAACCCTTTGATACCAATTTTTTTGTATAGATGTTGGGAATACTCGTGATATTTCAATTCATTATATATGCATTAGCCTTTGATTTTGGATTATCACCAAGATATTATAAAATTGGTGAACCAGTAGATTTGTTGGTTAATAAGGCTGAAAGTGATCATACTCAATTACCTTATGCATATTATGATCTTAGATTTGTTTGTCCACGTCTGAAAGGTAAAAAAGCTTTACATTTATCATTAGGAGAAATTTTAAGAGGTGATAGAATTTATGAAAGTGATTATAAGTTAAATTTTGGTATTGATAATCATTGTACAAGATTATGTGATTTTAAAGCTAAAGAAGCTCAATTAAAATTTGCTGATCAATTGATTAAATCAGGTTATGTAGTTCATTGGTCAGTTGATGGATTACCTGGAGCAACAACATTTGTTTCAAATAATAAGAATTCAAAATATTATGCTGCAGGTTTCCCATTAGGTTTCTTTAAAAAAGATCAAAGTTATTTATATAATCATTTTATGTTAGTTATACGATATCATACGGAAAAACATGATCCTAGTTTACATACAATTGTTGGTTTTGAAGTTTATCCCAAATCAGTTATTGATGAAACATGTCCTGGATCACTGAAAGATTATAAGAACTTAGCTGTTAATTTAAAGAAAGATTCTGAAGGTAAAATAGCTCCGGTTAGAATTCCTTATACTTATTCCGTTTATTGGAGAGAAGATAATTCCGTTGATTATCAAAATCGTTGGGCGTTATATTATCAAAATGATAATATGGATCATTCAAGAGGTATTCATTTAGTTTCATTCTTAAATTCAATTGTTCTTTTATTTTTAGTTTCTTTAATTGTGGCTATTATCTTATTCAGAATTTTAAAATCAGATTTATCAAAATCTTCAACTTTACCAACAACTGTTGATGAAAATAATGGTTGGAAGAATTTAAATAATGAAGTAACTAAAAAACCTCAATATCCTTTAGTTTTATCAATTTTCGTTTCTTCAGGTTTACAATTAATGATTGCAACCGTTGGTATAATCTTTACTACCATCATTAAATCCCAATTCGAAACTCAACCTCAAGGTTCTCAATTTAATAATTATCAAGGTGCTTTTACATCATTTGCTTTATCATTTTTCGTTTTGTCAGGTATAATACCTTCATATATTGGTATAATCCTTTATAAAATCTTTAACAATGATGGTATCAATAATCCTTATTCTAAAAAATCCACCTACAAATTATCCATATTATTCAGTGGATTTTTACCTGTTCTTATTTTAGGGTTTATGATTTTCTTTAATTTCTTTGTTTTTGCTAAAGAATCTTCAAATGCTTTACCTTTTGGTACTATTGTTGTGTTACTTGTATTATTTTTATTAATAATGTTACCTTTAGGAATCATTGGAGGTTATTATGGGAATAAAACTAAATTTAAAGAATCATCATTTTTCCATTTTGCATCATTATCTAAAACCACCAAATCTTTAAAACCTTCAATTATCACCAATACATCTAGTAGAATCATTAAAAATACTATCTTTTTAATGATAATGTATGGATTAATACCTTTCGGAGTGGTTTATGTTGAATTATCATTCATTTTGAATTCAATCTGGTTAGAAAAAACTAGTTTCTATTATATGTATGGATTCTTATTTATTACTATAATCATGTTAATGGTTATAATAGCAGAATCTTCAATCATTGGAATTTATATTAATTTAATTGTAGATAATAATCCTTCATGGCAATGGTTATGTTTTAGAATTGGTTGTAGTATTGGTTTATATATCTATGGTTATTCATTTTATTATTTTTTCAATCATTTATTCTTCAGAGATTTTGTTTCCATACTATTATACTTTGCTTATATGGGATTAATTAGTTTATTAGTTGGAATAACTTGTGGATCAATTTCTGTTATAACAGGATTAATTTTCATTAAGAAGATCTATAGTTCAAGGAAGTCTGATTAGGCTTATGATGATGATTTTTATATTTATAGACTTTCATAATGTATTTTATCTAATTGCACGAAGAGTTGCAACGCAGTTGTAACTCTGAGCTCTTACTCTGAGCCGTTATTCAGCTGAGACTCTGTGTTCATCTGACAATGTACCATCTAAGAGTCTGAGCTGTTACTCAGTCGTGACTCCGGACTGTAGCTATTTAAATCTGCAGATAAGAGCTGTAACTACTAGCTATAACTACAAGCTATAACTAAAAGCTATAACTACAAGCTGCAACTAATCGCAACATCAAGAGAACAAAAACTTCTAAATTTGTATATTTTATATGAGACCGTTTAATCTAATGATGAAGCACCGGTAATGATATCAACTAATTCATTAGTAATAACAGCTTGTCTAGTTCTGTTATATAAAATGGAGTAAGAGTTAATCATTTCACCAGCATTCTTGGAAGCATTATCCATAGCGTTTCTTCTAGCTGAAACTTCTGAAGCATAACCTTCAGCCATAGCAGTTAATAATGAATTAGCTAATGAAAATTCACTGATTATTTCACTGGTTTCTTCAGTTTCAATTTCATATTTGGATAAACCTGGAGCTGAATCAATAGCTTCTTTAGCGAAAACTCCAAAAGTAGTTGGTTCAAATGAAACACCTGAAACGAATTTGTTGTATAAGATTTCGGTATTTTCGTAAGTACCTAATTTAACAATTTCATCAGCAATTAAAGCAACTTCATTGAAATTTGGTGCTTCTTTACCAACTCCATTAAATGATAATTTTAATTTATCATCATGAGTTCTTAACATTTGAGTTTTAACTTTATCACCAACAGTGACAACATCAACATTACCACCTAAAGCTTCGATTCTCTTTCTGGCAGCTTTTGAAACTTGAGTATGAATTGATCCACATAAACCTTTATCTGATGAAACTACAATTAATAAAGTTTTGTCAGCTTCTTTTGGTTCAAGTTCAGCATTTTCAATGAATTCAGCGTCGGATTCATGGAAAACTCTTGAAGCTTGCATAGCTCTTTGTGCTTTATTTAATCTAGTTGATGCAACAATTTTCATGGTGTTGGTAATTTTTTCAATGTTTTTAATGGATTTTAATCTCATTTCAATTTCACGTAAAGTAGCATAGTTTCTACAATTGTTAGTACTAAATTCGAAATCATGGTTCTTCTATTGGTTTGGAGGTTCTTGGAGGTTATTTGAATGATGAATTGTGGGAATAGTCGAGATCGCAGGTATGTTCATTAAAGGTGATAAAAAGTTTGGGATTTCCGTGGTTTTTCCCACATTTTTCTTGATAAATACAATAGTTGAACTGACAAAATGATCTAGTCTACATACCTTGCTCCAATTGGAGTCATTTGCTTTAATCCTAAACGAAACATATCAATTGAATATAGATTTTCAGTTTTTTTTTTCAACTGTCCGAGTGCTCGCTGTTTTTCATTGGCCCAAAAAGGTGGTCCATACACGATCCTGGTTGATCTCCTAAGAGTGTTTGATACTTAGAGCAGGTAAGGGGGGGAGATCCATGACTTCACGGGTAACACAGACCTCTTGAAAAGCAGACAAATAGTACCAAAGAAAACAAAATTCCAGAGAATCCAGTAGAGTCTTTGTGCTGTGTATATTATGCAAGAGCACTATTAATCAATAAATACGGTGCTTTGTTACTTCTAAGTAATTTGAAAGTAAACAGGTATATGTCTAGATTGAAACTAATTCTATCATACAATGTAATTTGTCTGTTATCCAACAGGAATTTCTCTATTTTGATGGATCGATTTTTTGATAACCTAAATAACCTTCTAATGGAGCCTTTTCAATCATTTTCATATATTTTAACAATATTGGTCTACAGTTTCTTTGGGCATCAACTCCATGATATCTTTTACATTGTCTTAAAGCTTCATGAGTAACTTTAATTTCCATCGTTTTAATCCATTGTTCTCTAGTCATTGAAGCTCTAGCTTTTTGTACTTGTGCTAAATCATCATAATTAATATCATCAAAAGATGTTAATTCTGGTCTTTTGTGTGATTCGTAACTCATAACTAAAGATATTTAAATTTATTTGATTGTCTTTTGATGTTGATAATGAAAATTTTCTCAATTTTAACTGGTCGCATTTTGTCTAATGAGATTTGGGATGGAGTAAGGGGAATTTGTGAGGTCAGGGCGAGAACGACGAATTACTGGTGCGTCAAGGCTTACATAAAAGAGATTCCAGGATACAAGTTCAAAAAGAGATCAGTTCCTATTAACTGAAGATGTAAGATAAACCAATCAAAATATTTGTAACCAAATAATTGATAGATCAATCTATTAATATTCCAACGCTCCGTTAGTACTAATTCTCTAAATAAGAACAGTCCTGCAGTCCAAGTGACTGCATCGTTGGGTGAAAATTAGGTCATGTAGATAGAATCCAGAACGATAAATATTCATTAACATAACCCAAATCCATAATCTAAATCTCTTTATTCGATAGCAGCAAGAGAATCAAATAATACAGAAATTGATTCACCAAAATGATCTCTTCTGATACATTCAGCAAAAATTGGGGAAACATCAATAACAATTAATTTTTTATTCTTTGAAAGTCTTTCCTTAGTAATAGGATAAGTGTTAGTAACAACAATTTTATCAATACAATCACAATCATTTAAAATTTCTAAACAATCGTCATTAAAAACTCCATGAGTTCCTAAAATATAAACTGCATTGGCACCACAATTTCTTTTTAAATGTTCAGCAGCAGCTATAAAAGAATTTGGTTTATCAATCATATCATCTAATATAATAGCTGGTTTATCATGAACATCACCTACTAAAGTGATTAACTTTTCAACAACACTTGAATTTAAGTCGTCTTCATCATCGGAATTTTCCGCATCATAAGAACCTCCTAAAGCATCAGAATCAATGAGTGAAGGTTGAGTTAAATGTGATCTATCAGGAGTTTGAGGATTAGTAGGTTTCTCAGTAACACCATTTTTATAATCGTCATCAACAACATGTCCTTGGACAACTCTAGCTGTTTGCATTTCACTAACAATATTATCTTCTTCTTCTTCAT
Organism: Yamadazyma songkhlaensis; assembly: GCA_030570975.1. Classification (NCBI taxonomy): domain Eukaryota; kingdom Fungi; phylum Ascomycota; class Pichiomycetes; order Serinales; family Debaryomycetaceae; genus Yamadazyma; species Yamadazyma songkhlaensis. The sequence goes on along the minus strand of JAJLWX010000008.1, from coordinate 304,910 downwards.
CGTCACTCTTGACTTTAACTTTACTGCTTAAAATTTTCTTTTTATTTTTACTAGAGAAGTCATCATGAGTTCTTCTTCTATCAGTATGAATCATAGCAAAATTGATCTTTAAGGAATCAGCTAATGCAGTAACTCTTTTAGTACCACCAGGATTTTTGGAAACTACAACAGCTTTTTCCCAATCTTCAATATTATGACGAATCCATCTAGATAATGTTGGAGCACCTAATAAATTATCAACAGGTTTGGTAAAGAATCCTTGCATTTGACTAGCATGTAAATCCATAGAAACCACATGATCGGCACCAGCCATAATCAATAAATTAGCCAACATTCTCGCCGTAATAGCACCTCTATGCTTTTTCATTTTAGATTGTTTGGAGTATGGGAATTGGGGTATAACAGCAGTGATTTTATTGGCTGATCCACCTCTACAAGCAGATATTAAGATCAACAATTCCATGATGTGATCATTAATGGTTGGAGAACCACTTTGAATGATATAAACATCTTCATCTCTAATGGAAACTCCAATTTGGACTGATGTTTCACCATTGGAAAATTTCTTTAAAGTGACAGGTGCTGGGGTAACACCTAATCTTTCACAGACTAATTGCCCGAGCTCTGGATGGGAGGTACCAACAAATACTTTACACTTTCTCATCCCGTTATTTGAATTAATTGTCGACACTTTGAATTACAAGGAAGAGTCCCTAATTAATTGGATGAAAATTTTGTGCGATGGATTTATCCGCTGGGTCACGTGATTAAGTGGGATATTTTTTGTTAGTTAAATAAGGAGGAAGGTATTGTGCTGATAATGGGAAACAACAGGGGTTAGGACTTTGAGTTTGGTTGTATGTAGTTCCTGAATTCTTTGGAATAAAGCAGGGAAAACTCTGGTATTTATGGAGATGGTTTTCGCATCCAAAGGAATCTCCAGACTTTAGTTCATCGGGTTGATAACAAAACCATGCCGAAGGAACAAGTAGAAGTATCTCCCAAGAAGGAGCTACAAGATGATAGAATGAAGATACGACAGAAATTGAATTCATATAAGGAAATTATTATCAAGACTAATGCATATAACCAGACAATAGATAAACTACCATCTATAAAGATATTGAGATGTTTAGCTTTAGGATCCCCTTCAGATAGTAACATTGCTATGTACCAATTAGCATTTTTGGTATTATTACAAGAGAAGTTCAAATTTCAGATCAGTGCTTTTGATCCCGTATTTAATGATAACGACCAAGATTTATTCAAAGAACTAGATATAAAAGTGGAAGAGGAATTCCAATCTCCATATGAAGATACCTTATACTACTTACCCCATGCACCATTGGACCTTACTGAAAACATCATCAAAGGGAAAGTCAAGTATATGTTAGGAAATAACATTGCCAAACATACTGAGAGATTAACCAAAAGTAAGCTACATCAACAATATCCCACATTATCTCATCTAGTCAATCTAACCACCCCCCAAGTTAAGAAAGATGAGTTTGTTACGGTTTCAAGAAGAAAGAAATACGTTCCTCCAAAGATCGAATATGATTATTCTACTACATACTTTAAGACACTTACACTAACCGAATTTGATAACGATGGCCCTTTGAATTGTTTTTCTGATATGACGTTACATATAATAGAATAGACATCCCATAAACCTGTTGATAGTACAATTATATTACATATTTACATTACTCTAACCTCTGTTTTTTTAATACTTGATCATCACCCAAAAATTCATTATTTATTCCCACAACATTAACTGGTTCATTACCTAACAAATGTTTAGATAAAATTGAATACAAATCATCTTTAGTGAAAGGTTTAGCCAAAATATCACTCATACCATTTTGAAGATAAGTAACTAAATCATTTTCTTCAATATTACCAGTCATAGCAATGATTGGAGTCTTAGTATCAAAAGATCTGATAACACTGGTGGCTGTAGCACCATCCAAATTAGGCATAACAATATCCATTAATACCAAATCATATTTATGATTTTCAACTGTTGAAATAGCATTCAATCCATCAGTAACTACTGTGACTTGACATCCATATTTAACCAAAAACTTTCTACATAACTGTATACAAACATTATCATCTTCAACCAATAAGACATGGAATTTTGGATTTGGAATGTTAGTGGTTAAAACAGATCCATTAGCAGTTAAATCATGAACACTATTACGAGGAGATTCCATTGGAGATTGATCATTTGAATTAGGCGTACCAGTAGCAAAAGTTGCATTTCCTGAAGTTTGATTTGTAGGTACGGGAGTTTGGGAAGATTGTGGTACAGGTTGTGAAGTTGATGGAGGAGGAATTTGTGGGGATTGAGTGATGATTGGGGTAAAGTTTGAGGAATATTGACGTTTATGTTCTCTTGGTGGTTGTTGAGGAGTACCATGAAGTGGATCCAAAGGAGGTGGTTGAATAGGTGCTGGTTTTAACATATCTTCATTAGGATTAGGAAAATCTAAATGAGGAATCTTCATACCTCCTTGTCTTAAACTATTAAGTAATATGGTTATTGAATTATAATATCTTTCATTCAATGATTTTACCACCACCAAATTATCCACAATAGATTTATTTTTCAGTTTTAATATATTAATCTCTTGATTTATCCTTGAATTTTCCTTTTTTAAGAATTCAAAATTTTCCAGTAAAATCTTATAACTAGTAATCAATTCAGGGTTGGAACTAACAGTAGAACTATCAGCACTTGAAGGAGGTTTCTTAGGATTTGGACCTTTCCTTTTAATATTATCCAAGGCATTTCTATCATTAATTCTAAATTCAGGATGTTTAAATTCCCAAGCATCATCACCATATTCATAATTTTTCTTTGCATCATTACTTATCTTGACTTTATGGAAATCATACTTATTCAATTGTCTTACAAAACTTGCAAAATTAGAATGTTTAAAATGTCTTGGTAGTATATCTTTAGTAAATTCATTGGTATCTATCACTACAAATGAATCACCATTTTTTGTCCATCGAACTATATTTTTATAATTATCTTGTTGTAACATTTGAAATAGTTTCTTAACAAAATCATTACTACCACTTTGATTAGAACTTGCATTAGTATGCAAATGATCTAATTGGTCTTCATTCATCTTTGGGATTGCGGACTGATAATTATACAATGAATTTTAAGAATTCCAAAATGAAGAAATTCTGCTATATCTGATTTTTATTTGTTGAATATGCTATTAATCTTTCTACGTATTATAAAGCTTTATAAATTATTAATGAAAATAATTTAACAAGATGTTCGTCCAGTTGCCAATGGTAATTAAACTTCGCACATCTCGCACAGTAGAGTTTATATTTAGATCGCAGGGTCTGTGCCTTGTTAGTGAGGTATTACCGGAGGAAATGTATGAGACGCCTAACTTTTATGGAGTTTATTTATTAAAATCAACGGTTAAAAATGCTTATTACATTGGATCTACCCCAGATCCTCAAAGAAGGTTAAGACAACACAATGGAGAGATAAGTAGTGGAGCATTTAGAACTAAACGAAAAGGTTATAGACCATGGGAAATGGTTATTATAATTTGTGGATTTCCTTCAAAAATTCAAGCTCTACAATTTGAACATGCCTGGCAACATGGTTATCAAAGTCGTCATATAGATGGGTTAGGTAATAAGTCTAATCATAGTATTCATTATCGTTTGGGTAACCTAAGAAAATTATTATGTTCGGATTATTTCAAACGGTTAATTTTAGAAGTAAATATTTTTCATGATGAAACAGAGAAATTTTGGCATTTGAATAAATTTGGGTGTCCCAACTACCAAATCGCACGTCCTTTATGGAATGATTTCATAGCCCTCATCGATGATAATCAACAATTTGATGAAATTAAACGAGATTTGTTAAAAATAGTGCAATGTAAGAACTGTGGTGAAGATATTGATATGGTAAATAATCCTCAATTAATTACCAAATGTGTATATTTTTATCATTTACGATGTTTGTGTAATGATTTCCTACCGTCTACTGTAACGGTAGATGGTAAATCTTATCATTGGCGAGATTTAGTAAAGTTATCTACTAGATTACGTAATTATTTTAACGAATAAACCTATAATTCATCGTGAACTAATTCCTTTTGAGGGTATTTGAAGGTGGAGTTGGTGTTTAGGGTTAGTTTGACATTGAAGGTTCTAATATCCTTACCAACGATGATAACTTGATTAATGAATTTATCACTCCAGGAATATTCAACAATTATAGACATTTCTGATTCATTGGCTTCAACATGAACTTTCAAAAATTGGCCGTTTTGGTAATTGAATGATTCTCCATCGTCAGCGTAAAGATCACCTTGAGCTCGGTTTTTCTCGTCAAGGAAAATAGTTATCGTATAAGGATCATTGGACATTAATTTACTTGATCTTCTATATCTAGGTTGGGTGAAAAGGATACTTCCTCCTTTGACTACCATAGGTATATCATTCAAAGTAACAGGCATGGAAATGGTTTTCCCACCATTGTATGTGGTAATTGAAGGTTTACCATTCATAAAATCATAATATATCCCTGATTCTGGAAGAATCATCTCTTGTTGAGTAACATCAGGTTCAGTTACTGGTTTAACTAAAATCCCAGAATTCCCAATATAAAATTCATCTTCAACACCAAAGAATTTCCCTGTATCATAGAAAACTGGTTTTAAAACTGGGGTACCATTTATAGATGATTCATAAAATGATGTATAAAATATTGGTAATAATGCATATCTCAATTTGATAGCATCTCTAATGTATGAAGTGAAAGGATCTCCAGGAATCCAAGGTTCACGACGACGTGAATCTATATGTGCATGGGCTCTGAAAAATGGATAGAAGATTCCTGTTTGATACCATCTAGTTAACAATTCTTTAGAAGGATCTCCAAAGAATCCTCCTACATCAGCACCAGCAAATGGCATACCAGCTAAACCATTATTCAAAACCATAGGAATGGAGATCTTCAAATATTCCCATTTACTCATATTATCACCTGTCCACATAGCTGCTGTCTTTTGACTACCAGAAAAGTAAGATCTGGTTAAAATAAATGGTCTTTGTCTCGAAGTAGATTGTTGACGTTTGATCAAGGAATCATAAGTTATTTGATGGAATTTCATACCATTGATGTTATGAACTGATCTATCTTCCCAACCACCATAATGTAAATTATCTCTAGGACTTGAAGTTTCAGGTCCATCGAAAACTGAAATTTCATTCATATCATTCCAAATATGAACATTAGATGAATTTCCCATGAATCCTGATGAAGAATGTAGATTATCCCAATATTGTTGAACTTTAGGATTAAGAGAATCAACCCAAACGGATTCTCCTGGCCAGCAATGTCCATAATAGGTGGAATTTCGAGAATTCATGATAGTCAATTGATTTTCAACCAAATAATTGGAAACTTCGTAATCTTTCTTGATATGAGGATCAATGATCACCACCAAATTCCTACCGGTATGGTCTAAAGTCTTGAGCATTCTCGTAGGATTAGGGAAATTCTCATTCCAGGTGAAATATTTCTTATTATCAGTATATTCGATATCTAACCAAATAGTATCATAAGGGATTTGATATTCATCGAATTTTTCTGTTATATCCAAAACATCCGCTTCATCATTATAATTCCATCTACATTGATGGTAACCTAAGGAGAATAATGGAGGTAAGGTGGTAAATCCGGTGATATCACCATATTTCTTTTGTATATGACTATTAGTGTCTTTGGTGAATACAATAAAGTCTAAGACACCATTTTCACTTATCCAATGAGTTGAAGTATCATCATCTGAATGTTTGACATCAATATAGGTATCAGCAGAATTAATCCAGAATAATCCTACAGATGATTTTTCATTCATAGCAAGCATGAAAGGAATAGACCCATACATTGGTAAGGTTGAATTGATTTCATATTCGAATATATCAACATTGAATAAACGATACAACTTATCTCCCAACTCTAAACTATCACTATGTTCTGGTAATCCATATAAATGTTGATACCCTTTAAATTTGAAGTCTAAAGCAATTGATTCTGGACCTAAAGGAATTTCATCATCTCTCGAGTCCTTGAAATCATCTTGGAACATGTTAAAGTCAGATTCAGGGGGATTCATTTGCCCTTCATTATTCATACGGTAATGTTCAAAATTCAATAAATTATCACCATTGATCTCCATAGTGAGTTCTTCCTGATCATACACTTCTATCTTGAACTCAGGAAACACTTTAATCACTGTTGAATTGTAGGAAACTTGTAAAATATCTGTCTTTCTTATGGATACTTGATTCTTTGGTAAATACTCAATATTGAACTCTCCAGCTGGACTGAATCTTTTCAGGTTTACAATACCTTTCACGTGTCTTTCTTCATCCACAATGAATCTAAAACCTCCATCAACCACGCCCAATTGCCATTTCAATGATATTTCTCCTTCAGGGATAACTTTAATCAAATCTCCAGATATATGGGCTTTGGAATCGTGTATATTGAAAGAATCAATTGTGTAGTAATTATCATGAATATGCTCAGCATAATGAAGATTTCTTTTACAGAATCCTGACTGTTCACAGGTTTTGAATAAATAATGCTTAGCTCCTAGAGCTAGATGATTTTGTAGAAATAAAATGAATATCAAACAAAACCATTTCATTATAAAATACTCAGATTCCCCAGTGCGAAAAAAAATTTATCGACAACATGAAGAGAGTTTACGATGAATTAAGTGAAGATGGACCAATAACTCAAGAGGATGTTAAGTATTTCAAGAAGCAAGCCATATGGAGACAAATGAAATTCTACAAACAGAAGTATCAAGTTTCTGAGAAGTTATTGAAATATAAGGAAAATGGTGAGAACTCTGAGAATGCTGGTAATGATGACGATGTTAATAAATTGAAGTTTGAAAATGATAAATTGATCAGAGAGATCGAAGAGTTGAATATTTTGTTAAAACAACAAGATAGGGAAACCAGTGATAGCGTGAAAAGGATTAATCAAGCTCAAGTTAAAGAAGAGGTTAAGACTGAAGTTATAGAAAGTAAACCGGATGATAACAAAGTCAAAGCATTAGAAGAAGTCATCAAGAGTTACGAGGAGAAATTAAAGAGTAATGAAGTGAAAATAGAAGAAAAAGTCGTTGATGTAGTGAAAGTTGAGATCATAAAGGATTTCAATGTTAAGTCATATGAAGAATTAGATAAATACCTTGAAGGGAAGAGGATTTCTTTTGAAGAGTTGATTAACAACAAATTAAAAAGTGAAAATGATGAATTAAAACAACTTTTATCCAAAAACGAAAAAGATTTAGTCAGAATAAGAAACATAAGAGATGATTTAATAGGTAAAATTAACCAATATGAATCAGCAAAGACTAATGAAGAATTAATCAAATTAAATGAAGAATTAAACAATAAACTTGATTTCCAGAGTAAGTTGAATGATAAAGAAAATGAAGATATCATCAAAGAATTAGAAGATAGTTATAAGAATTTGATTAGTAGTATCAATGTTAAGATTATGAATAAACTTGAACAAGATAATTTAGTGAAGAAATACCAAATTGAGAAGAGTAAAGCTGATCAAAAGTATTTCCAAATCATGAAAACCAAAGATACCTTAACCAACGAGAACAAACTCTTGAAGTTGAACATCAACAAATTAAATGATATTATAAGTGAAAAGCTGAACATTGAGACCAGTCTTAATGCGAAAATCAATAAGCTTCAAGATATCGTTAAGGATTTTGAGAAAGTTACAGCTAATTTGAACATCAAAAACACCCAGTTGATCGAGAAAGAACAATTTAAAGGTAAAGAAATGAATAAATTAGTGTCCAAGATTGATAGTTTAGTTGAAGAAATCAATAATCTCAAAAAGAAAGAAGGTGACTTCAAAAAACAATTGAACTTGAAAGATTTAGAATTCATCAAATTCAAACATGGATTAACTAGTTCAAGTCCTGTGGACAATAATGAAGAATTGAATGGTTTCAGATCAATGGTTAAATGTTCAGTTTGTAGTAAAAATTGGAAGAATATGGCCATTACTGTATGTGGACATGTTTTCTGTAATGAATGTGTTAAAGAAAGGTTAAATGCTAGATTAAGAAGATGTCCAAGTTGTAATAAAGGATTTAGTGCCAACGATTTATTAGGTATCCATTTATAGTTACACCCCTTGTATAAATTGTATTTTAATTGTAATATATAGACTTTATAATTTTTTGCAACCATAGGAGACATCGGTACCGCAGGAGGTTGTGTCTTCCGGGTAATCCAGATCTTTTAAATGTTCTAGAAATGTCCGGGTAAGGTTGCGCCGCAATGCCCAGAGCAACTAACCACGACATCGCGACATATGACTAACCCGGATAATATTTCATAATATCATGAAAAAATTTTCAATCCTTGAAAATACTAGCTTAAGTACGTGTTGAAGAGTCTAGAGGGTTGAAATCGTGTAATGAGTAGTAGTCACGGTCATATAACGCGTGAGAAGTTTAATTCAAACCCCATTCAAAGTTAGTGGCAAAAAGTGCAATCTATCGTTAAAATGAGGATGCTCGTAAGGTCATCTCTTTACTTCTCTACTTCTTGATCACATATGACCAGAGTGGTGAACATGAACAAACTACACTCTCTAACAATCAATAATTGCCTATTCCCACTATTCATTTCCGAACATCAATTCATTATTATCTCCTCTAACCCAAGTGAAAATTTCACAAGTTAGGGGTAATTTCTTGCTTTTGATACCCTTCACCCTAAACCCCCCTAACTTCACTTATACCCCATCCTACATATATATACCCCAAATAGAAGGTAATATAACCAACATCTTATCTATCACAATGTGATAAGTAACAAAAACGAAAAAATTCATCCAGCGTAAAATGTCTCAAATGCTGGTGAATGAAAAATTATTTAAATAATTCGATTTCCTCATTTTTCAACAATTTGGATTGCAAAAAAAAGCTGATTGCGTAATCACAGCTTGAATTTTTTTTTTAATTTTATTGTTTAATAAAAGGTAAGGATTGATTTAAAGATGAGTGACTTTCAACAACATCCTTTAAGTCCACCAATTCCATCGCCTTCACCAAAAAATGATAAATTTTTATCGCAAGAGATTGATCCTCAATTGAATGAATTTAATGATAACGATAATGAGCATAAAAATGATGAGATAAAGGAAGAACCAAAAGATACCCAACCTGGTGTTGCGGTACCAGGAGGTCCTTTACCTACCGTTCCTGCTCCTACCCCACCTCAAGAACCTGATATGAATAATTTACCTTCAAATCCAATTCCAAAACATCAACAGAAATTTGCTTTAAATATCATTAAAAATGTTAAAAGATTGAAAGATGCTTCACCATTTTTAAAACCTGTTGATATTGTGAAGTTAAATATTCCATTCTATTATAATTATATTCCAAGACCAATGGATTTATCAACTATTGAAAGAAAATTAAATGTTAATGCTTATAGTGATAAACAACAGTTAATTGAAGATTTTGATTTGATGGTTAGTAATTGTGTTAAATTTAATGGTGAAAATTCATCTATTTCCAAGATGGCTAAAAATATTCAAACTTATTTTGAAAAACACATAATGAATTTCCCACCTGATGATATTTCATTATACGAAACCACCAAAAGATCATCAAAATCTCCATCTCATGTTGATTTACAAGATCCTAATTCAATTGCTTCTTCCAGACCAAAAAGAGCAAGTCATCCACCAAAATCAAAAGAATTACCTTACGATAATAGACCAAGAAAGAAGAAATTTGCTGCAGAATTAAGATTTTGTAATAATCTCTTGAAAGAATTAATGAGTAAAAAACATTTTAGTTATAATTTCCCATTTTTACAACCGGTTGATCCTGTAGCCTTAAATATTCCAAATTATCATGAAATTGTTACTAATCCAATGGATTTATCAACTGTTCAATCTAAAATTTCAAACAATCAATATGAAAATGGTGATGAATTCGCAGCTGATGTTAATTTGATTTTTGAAAATTGTTATAAATTTAACCCTGAAGGAACTGATGTTAATATGATGGGTCATAAATTACAAGATATTTTCCAAAAAAAATGGGTTAATAGACCAATTCCAAAAGATGTTGAAGATGAAAGTGATCTGGATTTTGATTCTGATTTAGATAATTCTGATATTGATGAACAAAATTTAAGTAATGTTCCTGCTATTAAATTTTTAGAAGATCAAATTATTAGAATGACTCAAGATTTAAAGAAATTAAAACAAGATCATTTAACTAAATTAAAACAAGCTAGAGAAAATAGAAGAGCTAAATCTCAACATAAGAAGAGAAGAAAAGGTTCAATAAAGAATGGTTCAAAACCTAAAAAAATTAAAATAGCACCAACAATTCATGTTACTTATGAAATGAAAAAGAAAGTGTCTGATACCGTTCCAACATTAAGCGATAAAAAATTGAATCAATTTATCGAAATTGTTAAACAAAACTTAGATGTCGTTCCTGATGATGAAGAATTAGAATTAGATATGGATTCTATGGATGATAAAACTATTTGGAAATTATATAATTTCTTATTCCCTATTGATGAAGGTTTTGATAAAGTAAAGAAGTTAAAAGATCAATTAAGTTTATTTGATAGTAAAGTAGAAAGTAGTGATGAAGATGACTTGAGTAGTGAAAGTTCTGAAGAAGAATAATCATTTAAGTAATTAAATGTAAATAAGATATCAGTTACTTAATGTGTATTATTAATGTATATTATAGAGCCAATCTTCTATTAAACACCTAATTTATCCATCATGGCTAAAATATCTTCTTCTTCTGTTTCTTGTTTCTTTTCTTCTGCTTTGGGAGTTTCAGTAGATGTTATCCATGCAACTACTTTTTCTACATATAATTTGGAGTTCGGAACAAAATGACCTCCTGGATGTTTAAGAACATCACCTCCAAGAACGTCGACTAATGATAAGGCTCTGGATTCTTCTATAACTGTATCTAATTCCCCAATTACGTGTAGTATATTTCCACCAGGTTTTTCAGGATAATATTGTTTCAAATTTTCGTTACCGGAGGCTTTTGAAGTATCTAATTTGAATCCGGAGTAAAGAATAGAAAACTTCAATGTATAACCAAATAACTCTTCAAACTTATTATGAATCATTCCACCTAATGCTGCACCTTGAGAGAATCCTATTACTCCAACAATATCTTGTTTTTTGGTTTCTTCTGTTTGTTCTTCATCAACATACTTCTTAACAGTATCAATAGCTTCACTAATATCAATCCCAGCATTGGTTTGACCAGGTTTAATCCACCATGCTCTGAAATCATCATCACCACTTTGAAACTTTCCAAGATCTTCACCAGGGAAATCTGCTGGTGTTAAGAGTAATGGTCCATTCAAATAAACTGGTTCATAGCCAGATTTGATAAGTTTCTTTCTTAACGCCGACGTCTTTGCATAGAACGTCTGTGAGTTCTGAGTATACCCATGGATGAACAATATTCTTCCCTTCATTGGTAAAATTTTCGCACCTCGTATCAGAAATGTTGAGAGATAAGGAATCTATCTAAGCATGTTTTTCTAACTCTAAAATATCTCTAAGGATGATAATCTTGTCGTCACCATAATATTCATCGAAATCATCTTTGGCTTTGATTTTTTTAAATTCTTCATCAATTTCAACATAATGATAAACTTTACCCCAACCTAACTTGAAAGCGGCTTTAACATTAATTTCACTATCATCAACAAATGAAATCTTCTTAGCATCTTGACTACCAGTGATGTTAACAACGTTCTCAAAAAAAGGTAACATTGGTTTACACACAATTGGAGATTGTGAGTAATCGCAATAGGTCAAACCATCAAATAAATCACCAATTCCAAGAAACAGGATAACTCTAAGAGCATGGTTCTTATAAGCATTGGTTAATAACCAGAAAGTATCATATTTGCCTGATTTCTTGATGTTAATCAACATGTTACGTAACTTTTCATCATAACTCAATACTGAATTTAAATCTAATGCATCATCTACTACAGAATTATACTCTAAAGCATCTACCTTATGATTTCTGACTAATCCTTCTAATGCTAAACCATAGGTTTTGTAATAGTTCATATGTAAAGCATGAGCATCGTCATCACTTAAATTCAAAGTCTTGGTGAAATAATCGTGAATTTTCACTTGCATCATATCATGGATTTTAGTTGATCTTTTGTACAAGCAATTATCGATATCGAAGAAAAAGATACGAGGAGATTTCAAATCCACAGGACCAAACCCATGAGGTAAGCTAACAGTAGCCCCTGGATGTGGAGTGGTGATTTCAGGATTGGTATAAGTAATTAATTTGGACATGGTGCTAATTAATTTCCTTCGATGAATCATAGCTACCACGATCCGCATATTCGCGGGTAGAGATAAGATCACGTGAGTTTGACAGTTATACGTCAAATTGAAGGGGGTTCATTATTCATTAATAATCGTAGCTAGGGTTAGGGTTTTGATATTGCTTGAATTTGATTTCGTAATAGTTCAAATATAAGTAATCTTCGTGGAGTAATTTGAGGAGATCTTGTTTTTTATCATTAGATCTACCACCAAAAGTAACTGTACTCATGAGTTCTTGATACTTTTTCTTTAACTTAAATATGTCGTCTGAATCATTCTTGAGGTCTTGTACATCTTTGAGTTCTTCTAAAGGTAATAATCTCAAATCCATGTGACGTTTATGGATATTTTCGAGTGTGGGTTTGAAGGAAAAGAACTGCGTCAAGTCGGTATTGAGGAAATGTCTTATGGATATTTGGGCTTCAGGAGATGGATGGAGGTTTAAAATTTGTAAGATATGGAACCATAATTCGTATTTGACTTCATCTATATCGTTTGTTTCGGATTCTTCACCAAAGTATTTCAAGTCCCATCCATTCACTACTTCACCGATGTTTTTGGGATGTTGGCTGGATAATTCAGTGAACATTTGAGAAAAATCAACAAGAAGTTCATGGGAATACCGATTAAGGTTATAATCACACAATGTCCAGAAAAAAATATCATAAACTTGATCATCCACTTGCCCTTTGGAGATTCTATCCAAAATGTACATCTTTACACGTAAGATATTAACATCCCCAGTTGAGTTGTAATGATTGTACTTCAAAATTGGAGTAAATCCTTGGATCATACCCAAATCGAAACTTTGAGGAATAGGTTCACTCAGTTTATTTCTTCTTTTTATGAGCAATTTGAGTACCCTGGGGTCAATTGAAGTATCCCATCTGATTCCACATCCCTTGGGAGGTTCCAATTTCAAATCTCTATATACAAATAAAAACTTAGAAGCTCCATGATTCAAAATATCTTTAACCTCCTCATCACCTTCCTTGAACTCTTTGTGTGCCCCATTATCATTCAATTCTTCAACTACCTTTACAGTCCTCATATCTACCACCGGCGTACTCTGCTTCTTCAAAGCACTTTCAATCAATTGATCGTTTATCTTCCGTGTATCCTTCAAGTAACCAGTATCTATCAAATCCATCTCATCTTCAGATACCAGACTTCTTCTCCGCTTAGAAGATCCACCTCTCACCTTATTACCACCCATCAGTGTCTTAGGTGGTGGTAATAGATCATCAGAATCAGAATCAGTGTCTGAATGTGACATCCGTTGTTACTTTCCAAATCTCAAACTGCCATATGTTCGCGGGGCCATCGAGAACTCCTGAAACCAAATTGGGTAAAGATTGGAAGATAAATCTCATCACTTTACCATATTTATAAGTTATGTCACAATTAGATTTAGATAAGTTATTCGATAAGATCGATGAATTAGGACCCAAATTCATTGAAAGATTAACCGAAGCTGTTGCCATTAAATCGGTATCTGGTGATGAAAGTTTAAGACCAGAAGTAGTTAAGATGTCAGACTTTTTAGTCAAAGAATTAACTGCTTTAGGTTTCAAAGACATTGTCCAAAAGCCTTTAGGTACTCAACCACCTCCAGTCACTAATCCTGATATTCAATTACCTCCAGTTGTCTTAGCTAGATCAGGTTCCGATCCTTCTAAAAAGACTGTCTTAATCTATGGACATTATGATGTTCAACCTGCTTCAATTGAAGATGGTTGGAACACTGATCCTTTTGTTTTAACTCACGATAAAGTTAAAGATATCTTATACGGAAGAGGTTCAACTGATGATAAAGGTCCAGTTATGGGATGGTTAAATGTCGTTGAAGCCCACAATGAATTAGGTTTAGAATTACCAGTTAATCTTGTTTGTTGTTTTGAAGGTATGGAAGAAAGTGGATCTTTAGGTTTAGATGATTTAATTGCCAAAGAAGCTGAAGAATACTTTAAAGGTGTTGATACTGTTTGTATTTCTGATAATTACTGGTTAGGTACCAAAAAACCAGTTTTAACCTATGGTTTAAGAGGAGTCCATTATTATGAAATTGCTATTAAGGGTCCAGGAGCTGATTTACATTCTGGTGTTTTTGGTGGTATGATTGGTGAACCAATGACTGATTTAATTAAAGTTATGTCATCATTAGTTGATTCTCAAGGTAAGATCTTAATTAAAGGTATTGCTGAAATGGTTGCCCCATTAACCCCAGAAGAAGATAAATTATACGATACCATTGATTTTTCAATTGATGAATTAAATGCTGCTACTGGTTCAAAAACCTCTTTACACGATAATAAAAAAGATGCTTTAAAACACAGATGGAGATATCCTTCATTATCTTTGCATGGTGTTGAAGGTGCTTTCTCAGGTGTTGGTGCTAAAACTGTTATCCCAGCTAAAGTTATTGGTAAATTTTCTATCAGAACTGTTCCAAATATCGAACCAGCTAAATTAGATAAGATTGTTATTGATCACTGTAATGAAGTATTCAAATCATTAAATTCTGTTAATAGTATTGATGCTCATTTATTACATGATGGTAACTACTGGGTTTCTGATCCATACAATGATTCCTTTGCTTCAGCTGCTAAGGCCACCAAACACGTTTGGGGTGTTGACCCTGATTACACCAGAGAAGGTGGTTCTATCCCAATCACTTTAACCTTTGAAAACGAATTAAAAACTGGTGTTTTATTATTACCAATGGGTAGAGGTGATGACGGTGCTCATTCAATCAATGAAAAATTAGATATGTCTAATTATATCAATGGTTGTAAGACTTTAGGTGCTTACTTACACTATTACTCCAAAGTTTAGGTGAATGTATTTATTTAAGAACTCTTTTTGCAGCCTCTGAAAAGTCGCGATGTCAAAGCTCCATACAAACAGTAAGATATACTGTCCTTGTAGTATACATTCGTCCCAATATACTGATGTACTTCGACAGGACTTTCATCACCATAATATCAATGATGCTTACTTTTGTCCTTCGTGTCAATTGGTCAAATGTAAATATTGTGTACAATCAATCGTAGTAAAGAAATACTGTATAAACTGTATGACAGATTACACTAATTCAAATGAGGTTCATTGCACTAGAAATTGTTTCAGCTGTCCTGAATGTGAATCAATGCTATCTATCAGGATAAGTGATGACTTTGTGGGAGAGAAAAAGGGAAAGAAATTTGAGTTTACATGTACATTTTGTGATTATACATACGATTCTCAAGTTATACTAAAACCCAAGTCAGTTTGGAATATTGTTAAAGATGACCATAATCAGAAGGTCAGTGATGTCGAATCTTTCAATAGGGTAAAAGGTTATTATAAGAATCTAGTAAACTACGAAAGTTTGACAGATCAAATGGTGAAAGACTTAAAGGCAGGAAGAGAAGTGACTAGTCCTAGGAATCTAGAGCATTTAAAGGCTTACAACTTGGATATTGATAATGCTGGAGAATTGGATAAATTAAAATATCTCCTAGATCATTTGGAACTTGAAGAAGATCGGTATCAACCTACAGAGCCCCTGAACAATGGTATAACTATCCTACAAAAACCATTCCCAGTACCAAGGAAACTTTTAACTAGAGAAACAATTAAATGTTGTGATTGCAGTCAAATTTTACAAATACCCAATGATGAAATGATCTCAACCAAGTTTGTATCTAGATTTTCAGCTTCTGATTATATTCCCAGTATCAATATCTCTCCCATGATAAATCAACCATGGCCTGTTTGGCAGAACGGAAATTATACATTACTAGTAACGATTGTCAATCCATTAAAATCATCAGTGGTAGTAACACTTTCAGCCCCCTCAAGTATACCCAACAAGGGAATTATCCACAGTACAATACCAGTCTCAGAAATTACATTAGGACCTTACAATGACAAAGATCACCCTATTCGATCAATACCCACGGTTCATTTGACTAAGAACACAAAACTCTCACGGGCTGAGATAATTATGAGAACAGGAAGAATAGGCCCACAATCTACTAATCAAATTGAAAGTTTAATAGAGAAAAGTGACAATTGGGGTTGTTTACCCATCGAATTAACCTTGGAACAAACCGAAGATATCACCATACCTATTTATGTTTCAGTAAAGACGAAATTGCCTGATAGTATAAAATCGTTATCACTTTCCAGATCAGAATTGTCCTTTGGATTCTGGACAGTAATTGAGTTACCCAGAGAGCATAATTAACAGCATAATAGAATATACATTAATGAGATCTTGATTCTTTAGGATCGATTTGGAAGATTTTATCTGGATTTAAGATCCTCAATGGATCTAAATTCATTTTGATATTCCTCATCAAGTCCACAGCATCACCACCAACTTCTTCAAGTAAAAATTGTCTTTTTCCTAAACCGACTCCATGTTCTCCGGTACAAGTTCCTTCATAAGTGATAGCTCTTCTTACCATATTATCAACAACCTTTTCAGCTATTTTGTATTGATCAGGTTTATAAAGAATGAAGCTATGAGCATTACCATCACCAATATGTGCAACTAAAGTGTTATCCAATCCATTGTTTCCAATATCTTCTTTGGTTTCTTCAAGGAATTGAGGTAATTTGGATATTGGAACAACAGCATCTGTGGTCCATAATTTAATGGAAGGATCTGTAGCTCTCCCTTGATTAATGGTTGACCAAAGTGCTACTTTACGTGCAGACCAAAGTTCTTCAGTTTCTTCATCATTACTTGCAAATTGGAAATCAAGAGAATTATGTTGAGAACTGAGGAGTTGAACTTGGTCAACGGTCGATTGTACCACTTGATCATTCAGACCTCCAATCTTCAAGAATAATGTTGGAGCTTCTGTCCATTTTCTTGAGGTTTCTCCAGAAGCATTAATACAACTCATCATTTTATCATCAAGTAATTCAATGGCATTTAACTGCATACCATTTAATAAGTAACTATTTACAGAATTTGCAGCATCTTGAATTGATTTGAAAGGTACCACAGCTACTCTTTCGATCTTAGGTTTAACGTAAAGTTTCAAAGTAGCTTCAGTGATGATTCCAAGGGTACCTTCACTTCCAATAAATAAACTGTTCAAATTATAACCAGCACTAGACTTTCTTGGTCTATTTTTCGTTCTAATGATAGTACCATCAGCCAATACTACGGTTAAACTAAGAACATTCTTATAACATTCACCATATCTTGAAGCATTAGTACCTGAAGCATTATTAGCACATATTCCTCCGATTGAAGCACCTGGACCGGGATCAATGGGGAAAAGAAGATTATATTCACTTAAATAATCAGCCAAAGTTTCCCAACCAAGTCCTGCTTGAACCTTTATATCTAGATCTTGTTGATTCAATTCAATGACTTCATCCATCAAAGATATATCAATACATACCCCACGTCTGGTATTAATGAAATGACCTTCAAGTGATGATTTACCAGTAATTGGAACAACAGGAACTCTATATTTGGTACAGATCTTCAATACTTCACTGACTTCTTCTGTCAGACGAGGATAAATGATATATTGAGGTTCTTCATTAGGTTCAGGATGATAAGAATTGAAATAAGTATCTGAATGAGAATCTTTATCTTCTTGGGTACTATTGATTATGAGATTTTCATCGTAAACTGGGGTGTTCTTACGGAATACTTTCTTAACTTCCTCAATGGCTTGATGTAATTGTTCCTTATTGGCATATTCTGGGGTCGCGACTTGATCAATTGGTAAAGTTGATTTGGTGGATGGTTGTATTTCACTCAGGTACAAATATCCTCCAACAATAGAACCTGCAGTAAAGATTAAGGACTTAATTAAGATATCAGTACTTGGAGGTTTAGGTTGAGTAGAATAAAACCTTGACTTTGGAATCTTTGTCAATGGACTAATCCTTCTAACAAATCTCAACATCTGTGCGGAATCTTGGGGTACTGCGGAATTTAAATAGAAACCGTCAATTGATGTTGCATTCGAGGATGCGATAATACTTCGGGATCTGATGGCGATGGAGCAGAGATTTAGTATCACAACCTATACATCACGTGATCAAATATATACATAAACAATAAAATAAAATATTTACAAGTAGAAATTTAAGTAACAATCACTTGGTATGGTCTTCAAGACTGCCAAAGATTTTATCTTCAAAATGTCTTCTTCTTTCTCTTCTTTCTTTAGTTTCAGCAAAATGGTGATAAACCATACAACCAGCAATCACACCAAAGAAAGGAACAAAGAATCTTCCACCTCTATGACCACCATATCTCCAATAATGGGCATTATAGGTTGGGAATCCTCTCATACCATGGTAACCACCATATTTACGTCCATGTCTTTGCAAATTGTGGTATTTCTCTAAATCTCTAAAGAAACTTTTAGATAATTCGTCGTAAGCTTTTTTATATTCTTCGTGTTGCATTCTGGGTAATTGTTAAACTATTCTAGAAGGTAATTGATTTATGAATCAACAATAACGGAAATTTCAGTATTTAAATAGTTGAACTTTTTGGCAAAAAAGTCAAAAACCTGACATCCTGCCTCTTCGGTGATATGTCCCAAAAGGGTAATGAGGGTGATCTAAATCCCGGAAAGAACCATCTAAGAAGAAACCAAACTTTAAGTGTAATTGTATATTAAAAACTAATTATTACCGTTATTACCTTGATTATTCATAAATTGATTAGCCATGTTCTTTAACATTGGATTATTCATTAATTCAGACATATCTGGCATTTGACCGTTTTCACCACCTAAACCCATATTTTGAGCCATATTTTTTAACATTGGATTATTCATTAAACCTTGTAAAGCTTCAGGATTTTGCATCATTTGTTGAGCAGCTTGCATGATTTGAGGATTATTCATCATACTAGCTAAATCTGGCATTCCACCTCCACCAAACATTGATGAGAAATCTGGTAAACCTCCAGCACCTGCACTTGAACCTGCATTTGCACTGGTACCTTCAGTTGATTTTTCAGTAGTAGCGATATCAGATTTTGGAATAGATTTTTCTAATTCTTCTTCATATCTCTTTTTAGCGGTTTCATAACCTCTAGCCATAGCATCAGATCTTTTATCACCTTCAATATCTAAACCTTTTTTATAAGCTTCCATAGCAGATTTGGCATCACCTAAAGCATATTTAGCTAAACCTAATCTAGAATAAGATTTTGAGAAACTTGAATCTAATTTAATAGCTGATTCAGCATCAATGATAGCTTTATCATGTTGACCATTAGATGAATATGCAGCAGCTCTGTTGGATAAGTAAACAACATTTTGAGGGTTTAACTCAATGGCTTTGGTATATTTATCAATAGCAGTGGCAAAATCTCTACCTGCCATGGCTCTATTACCTTCTAATTTAAATTCATCAGCTTTAACTTTATCAGATTCATCAACAGTTACAGATTCAGTTTTTGCTTCTGATACGTTAGATCCTCCTTTAAGTAATTCTTTTAATGATTTACCTTTAAATTCTTCATCCTTATCGATTTCAAAAGCATCTGCAATACAATCAATAGCAACATCCATTGAATCGATGTAATCTTCAGAAATAGAATTATCTTTGACGGATGATTTTAAGAAATCAATGATTAATCCGGCAATTTGTTTATTATCAGACATATTTAAAATGTTAAGGGATTTCGTTGACTTTACTGCCTTTTTAAATTGAATGTCAGTGCGACTTCTGGAAATTTCCATCACCACGATTTTGCAACTTCAAGCCTTGGATAGTCAATTGAGTGAACTGTTTGAAACTATAAAGAACGAAGTTGGACTTGAAAGTAAGGAAGTTTGATATCTCTGAAGCAACTAGTTCGTGATCATATTTAATTTCCAGGTTAAGATTAATGATGGTTTTTATCTCATCGTTCTTTAATAGGAGTAATCTCTTATATCTCAGTTTCTTATTTTCAAGACCAAAAGAGAAAAATGATGATTCTACTGGACTCTCAGGTTCTTCAACTGGTTCAAGAAGTCCTTCATTCAGATCGCGACGTTGTAGATCAGGTGATGTAACGGGAGTTATATGATCATGTACCTTATTCTCATATCTGCGAAGTTCATCATTGATACATTTGATTCTACCATAGACTTGTTTCCATTTCTCTAGTTTTGTCAAGATCTCTTGAATCTTCTTGGTCATCTGATTATTGGAGAATTGTAAGAATAATACAGACTGTCCTAGTTTGGTGTAGTTACTGGTTTCTTCTTCTTCACCTACCCATTTGAATTTAGTGTTTGGAACTTCACTGGTGAATATTTTACCTAAGAACCTATCATGAACGATTCTAGCATCTTGAGATTTCATGTTATACATGGTGAATAGTTTATATAGTTTAGTTAACTTGATATCATATGCTTGTAAGTCAGTTAAGGAGTAACTGAGGAAAGTTTCAATCTCTGATATTTGATAGATTGTTAACGTGACTTCTCCCATCTTTCTCTTGATTAATTCCTGATCTTTACTGATTTGTTTCATTATATCTAAAGTCAGATTATTATCTTTGAACAAGGAGTAGAATTCTTTTAGTCCATTGGGTGAATATAATGATAACGCTACAAGGTATTGGTTAAAATCATGAATGAACCTATTGATTTTGTATTTGGAATAAAAGGGTATGGACTGTTGACAGTTATAATTTATCCAAAGATCTTCTTTGGTTGGTAATCCCATGAAAGGATTCTTCAATTCAAATAATTGGAAGATCAGTTTAAGTTTACTGAAACTTTGGAATACAGTAAACCTATTTTCATTCTCCATGACTTTGAAGAATATTATCCATTCTCTTAATCCACTATCATACCTACCATTGGTAGCAAGGATCTTCAACGGTTGGTTGGAAGGGAAATAATTCTCAAATGCAAAGTTGTAGATCAAAGACTGAATCTTCTTGAAGTCCTCACTATTAGAAGTTGGTTTACTGGCCAGGAAACTAAGATAGTCAAACACATTATAAAAATTCTTAGGTTCTTCATTCAAAAAGTTCAACGTCTCACATTGTAGTAAAGTACCAAGATTATGTAGTCTATTATACTTGACATAAATGGTCAATGGAGACATCGACTTATTATTGAATTGGTTGACATCCACATGATGGTCTAACAATTGAGATCTATCTAATCCTTTCAAAATAACATGCAATAAGGTATTACCGAGTTTATCCATATGATCATCAAGATCAATGGTTTTATATTTTTGAAAATAACTTTTGAATCCTGTTTCAATGAGTAAAAGGTAATCCTGATGATCATAGCATCTACAAGTACTGAAAAGTGGAGTGTGGTGATTGGTATCTTTCAATTCCCAGTCTATTAAATGACCGATTTGCTGCATGATTCCCGTATCATGAAATAGATAATGTCCTACTGACCTACCCAAGAAATCTGTCAGATTCAAATATGCTATTTGTTCTCCTTCTTCCATAGATAGAAGAATTTCGACTATTTTCTGTGATATGGCTGGTGTTTCTTCAATCAAAGACACCATTAGTAAGTTTTGACCAGTGGTGGTATTTCTATCAAAAAGAAGTTCTTCTATAGTGAACCAATCTTCATTGGAATCCACCAAAAGCTCGAAAATTTCATAGTTTTTCGCTTTTATGGCAAACATTAAACAACTTTCTCCATGAATATTCCTACTCTTGATAAAATGATTGGCAGGCAACTCTCCTGGGAACTCATTGAGAATGTCAGCTACCATTTTCTTTACTATTTCCGTATCTTGTCTTTGAATACTGGCCCAAAATTCATAATTTTGCAGAGAAAGTTCAACTAAATGTCCAAAATCACCAGTGTTTGAAAGGTGATAGATCACTGCATCTAAATTACTAACAATGTAACTGAAATACCCATCACGTGATTGGTCTGAAGATTGAAAATTTCTTATATAATACAAATGAGCTTCTAAGTTTTCAACTTTAGAATGGATGATTACCATTATCAACATTCCCACTAAGGTATCAGCATCAACAACAAGTTCTTGGGATTTTTCATCGATAATTTCAGTGGTTGTTTCAGTCAAAACCTCGATAGTTTGCATCAAAATGTCTCTCTTAGATGCTTGACTGATTACAGAAGAATCATCTAACTTAGAAAAGATCTCAATGGCCAATGATACTCTCTTCAAAATTAAGTTGATATTCCAAGGCTCATAAACTGGGATATCTAAATGATTCAACAGTACACACGATAACAAACCATATTTCTCTGTAGTTAAGACTTTGAATGCTTCTTTATCAAACTCTTGTTTATCGGCATTATCACAATTGAACTGGAACACCAATTGGGACCAAATCTTATCGTACAAATTAAGTTCCACGTACTCATAGACCAACTTATTCAAATCAATTTCGGGATTACTATTGAGTAAGTTTTGAATGAGATGATAAGTTTTCTCAGATTCTGGATTATCTTCTTTGATACTTTCCAGAATGATCACATATGCTTGATCTACCATTCTGTGAAACTCTTCTTTGATAAAAGATAAAGACTTTCTCGTCTGAGTTCTTAAATCATGGAAATCTTGGTTGTTATGGTGGAATAACTTGTAGTATTTCTCAGACACTAGTTTCAGTAGTAAAGGTACACTTCTCAATAACATTTCGAATGTAACGTAATCTTTCTTTGTATCCACACTTTTACTGTTCTCTTGAGGTGTCGGTGGCTCTGGCAAAAACTTCTGGTCTATGTAATCCACCATATTCAAGAAATTACTACCTATCAAGGTATCTTCAATATAAATGATCATAAACCTACTACCTTTGGGGAAGTAATCACAAAAGGAATGGAATTGGCCTACACCCAAGATATTCAATCTTAGACTTTTCTTAAACCCTCTTCCAGTAAAAACCATTCCATTCTTGATCAATATCTGTTTATGGTTTAGGGTATTATATACAATCAGGTGAGTTTTGCCACTCGGCGTTAATACTGGATTACTACTTCGTATTATATGAGATCGTATGAAGTCTTCACTGGTGTAACATAAGTCTTTAAGGAACAATTTAATTGTACCTGAAGTATTTGGATCATAAGCATCATTCAAGATATATGAAGGTGGTAAAAGAATAGTGAAGTCATTATGTTCAACTAAGTCGGCTATGGTGTTTTTGAACGGGGAATTGTCATGCTGTGGGTTATTGAATAAGGCATTTAGTAGGGGATTAAATAGTAATGGTAAGTGTTTGGACATCCCCCTAACCAAAATGTGCGATAGCCTGGGATTAGTGCGGCGGAGGGAAGAAGAGAAATAAGTTCAGAGCTTGTAGACGAGCTTACAGATTCGGGCTTGTAGAGTCCCCAGTCCTTCAATCTTAGCCAGAGCCTGTCAATAAATATATACATTATGTTATTAATTTTGTTCTTGCATCATCTGTCTCATAGCAACAGATCCAGTAACATTATTACTGGTTGGTTTAATATTATAATCAGCTTCAGGTTCAGCATCAACTTTACCGAACCCTCCACCTCCAGGAGTTTGAATAATAACTCTATCACCTTTACCTAATTTGACTGAACATAATCCTGATAAAGTAACAGGTTTATAACCTTTATCAGTCTTTTTCAACCAAGTATTCTTACCTCTAGCTCCTTCTTTACCACCTAATAATCCATATGGAGCTGATGTTCTTCTACCCATAAGACATGAAACTTCCAAATCTGGATATGTGAATTCAATATCTCTTATAACACCTTCACCACCTTTATGGAAACCATCACCTCCTGATCCATGTCTAACACTAAATTCATGAACAATAACTGGATATCTTTTTTCAAAGATTTCTGAATCAGTCATTCTAGTGTTAGTGGTATGACATTGAACAACACTTTGACCATCCCAAGTAGCTCCAGCTCCTGAACCACCACAAATAGTTTCATAATATCCGAATGAGACATTATTTTCTTTATCAGTGATACCGAAGGTGAAATTGTTACAAGTACCTTGAGAACCAGCAGCTGCTTCGAAAGCTCTTAAGATAACATCAACAACTCTTTGAGAAGTTTCAACATTACCACCAACAACAGCTGCTTCATAAGATGGGTTAACTACTGAACCTTCTCTATTGATTAAGTTAATAGGTCTTAAACAACCATTATTCAAAGGAATATCACTACTAATCAAACATCTTAAAACATAAAGAACAGCAGAGTTAACAATTGCAGGAGGACAATTCAAATTACCATGGATTTCATCACCACTTTCAGTAAAATCGAAATCAGCAGTTCCTAATTCTGGATCAATGGTGATTTTAACAGCAATAGGAGTACCATCTTCTAAGTAATCAATAGCTTCCATTGGTTTACCACCAAATTTTTTGTATGCTAATTTCAATAAATTGTTAACAGCAACTTCAGCAGTTGATTGAATGGCTGACATATACAAATCAATGACATCTTTAGTATATTCGGTAACTAAAGCTTTCAATAGAGAAATACCCTTGTAATTGGAAGATACTTGAGCTTTTAAATCGGAAATATTATCACTTAAAGCTCTAGTACCTGAACCACCAGGATGTTTAGCCGGTTCTTCCAATAATAATCTGGTAATACCTTCTTCATCAAATTTACCTTCAACACATAATTTATGGGTTACAATAGCAGCACCTTCATCGTAGATAGTTTTAGAATTTGGTGGCATTGAACCAGCAGAAATAGACCCAATATCAGCATGGTGACCTCTTGAAGCAGTCCAGAAAATAGGTTCATTGTTTTCATCCAAAACAGGAGTAATGACAGTAATATCAGGTAAATGAGAACCTCCAGCACTTGGATGGTTGGTAACTAAAACATCACCTTGTTTTAATTTACCTTTCCACATATTAGCTTGAGCTTTAACAGCAAATGACATAGCACCTAAATGAATTGGAACATGAGGAGCATTAGCTACTAAATCACCATTCTTATCGAATAAAGCACATGAGAAATCCAATCTTTCTTTGATATTGGTTGAAATAGATGTTTGTTGTAAGGTTCTACCCATTTGTTCGGCGATAGACATAAATCTATGACCAAAGACTGATAATTGAATTGGATCAACAATAGTTGAACTTAAAGTAGTTTGTTGTTTGTGAATGACTTCAATCAAAACATGATCATCTAAGATGGTAGCAATCGATTCAGGTTCAATGATTAAAGTTTGAGTAGCATCAATAATGATAGCTGGACCATTTACTAAATCACCCTTTTGTAATTCACCTAATCTATAAATACCAGTTTCACACCATTGTTTACCGAAATAAACTTGTTTAGTGACTGAAGGTGATTTGGTGGATTTAGTAGCTATGGCTTTGAACTCTTCAAATGGATTATAATATTTCTTATCTTTACTTTCAACAGTTAAGATAACTTGAATATCATCAACAACAACTTCTCTACTTAAAGTGAACCCAAATTCATTTCTATGACGTTCAATGAATTTCTTATCAGCATCATCATCTCCTTTAGGTATCAATAAATGAGTATCTGAACCAACATATCTCATATTAAGTAAAACTTCAGTCTTGGTATTGAAACCTGATAATTTTTGATTTTCATAATCTTCATTAGCAGCTTTGATCAATTCTTGACATTTTTCGTTCAAGAATTTGAAGGTTGAAGGTTGATAATTGATAGAAATTGGTGATTGTTTTTCAATGACAATATCAGCTAAAAAGATCCCATAAGCTGATAAGATAGATGAATATTTATGAATGGCAACATGTTCAATACCTAAATTTTTAGCTAAGGAAACAGAAAATTGACCACCTGATCCACCAAAACATGCTAAATTATGTTCAGCAGTACCATAACCTTTAGCTTCAGTAATAGTTCTAATTGGTCTGGCCATTGATTCAACAGCAACATTCAAGAATCCAATAGCAACTTCTTCAGGAGTTAATTGAATACCATCTTTAGCTTTATCTTTGTTGATTTTTTCAGTTAATTCCATGAATTTAACTTTAGTGATTTCGACATCTAAAGGTTGATCTTGATTTGGACCAAAAATTCTAGGGAATTCTTCAGGAATTAATCTTCCTAAGAATAAATTGGCATCAGTAACAGTTAAAGGACCTCCTTTTCTATAACAAGCAGGACCAGGATCAGATCCAGCACTTTCGGGACCAGTAACAAATATACCATTTTCATAAAATAACATTGATCCACCACCAGCAGCAACAGTAGAAATATCTAATTGAGGAGTTTGTAAAGATACTTCACTAACTACAGTTTCATAAATATGTTCTAAATGACCAGAATATCTAGCAACATCAGTTGAAGTACCACCGGCATCAAATCCAATAGTAGCCTTTTGTCTAGTACCAGTTTGTTTATCATCATAACAAGTAGATCCAAAACCTACCATACCACCAGCAGGTCCTGAAAGAATAGCTTTTAAACCTGTAAATTTATACCATGGACATAAACCCCCATTACTTTGCATGAATAACAACTTATTACCAAAAGAATCTAAACCTCCTTCAAATCCTTGAGCGAAAGATTTTAAATATTCCTTGATAACTGGTGATAAATAAGCATCAGCTACAGTTGATGAAGTTCTATTAACTATACCAATCATTGGTTGAAGTTCATGAGATACTGAAATAGTGAAACCGATTTTTTTACAAATTTCAGCTATTTTAGATTCATGTTCTGGGAATGCATAAGAATGTAATAAACATAAAGCGATTGAATCGACTTCTCCGGATTTATATAATTCCTCCAACTGTATAGCGATTTGATCATAATCTGGTTTCTTTAAGATTTTGATTTTATCACCTGTAACACCTTCAATTAATTCTGGATCGTCAATAGTTAATTTATCACCACCACCTTCAGAAAATCCTTCAATAGTTACTCTTTCATCGATTTCAATGACTTTAGAATATAAATGACCTAATTTCTTAGCAGTTAAATCAAAAATATGAGGTCTTGTTTGGTTACCAATCTTTAAAACGTCTTTAAAACCTTTAGTTGTTAATAAACATACTTTAGCACCTTTTCTTTCTAATAATGCATTTGTGGCAACTGTTGTACCCATTCTAATACTTTCAATGGAATCCAATTTCAATAATTCCCCTTTAGGAATATCTTTACCTTGAACGAATGATAAAATCTTTCTTATACCTTCAGTTGGAGCATCTTTATAATTATTTGGATCAACTGAAAGTAATTTAAATACTAAATCTTTTTGTCCGGGGATTTTAGCAATGAAATCACAAAAGGTTCCACCTCTATCAACAGCAATCTGAATCCCTGACATTGTTTTTATAATTCTATGACTTTCAAATAAATCTTTTGAGAACTGTCAGAACTTTATATCAAGACTGATCGGTAGATCTTGATAAAGTGCCGATGCGATTAATGAGCCGCATTATTAAAACTTTCGGAACTTTTATAGTTTTTACCTAACTTAAGGTTACATTATTGGAGAGTTAAAGATTATGATAAACAATCGGAATTTGTTTTATCAGATATTATTAGTCACGTTATCAAAAGATGCCTATATATTTAATTTTTTTAAATTCTCATTCACGTGAAATTCCGTCCCTTCGGAATCATTATCTTCGATTCCATCCTCATCGGTTTGCGCAATAGGTAATCGATTACCTAATGCGTCATAATGTTCATCATCGGACTCTTCTTCTTCATACTCTTGTTCTGATTCTTCTATTATATTCCCAAATTTATCTATCTGATTACCTAATGCATCATATTTTTGAATTTTATTACCTAATGCATCATACTCACTTTCGGATTCTTCACTTTCTTCTGTATCTTCTTCCAGTGAACTATCATCTTCCGCTACTCTATTAGTATTACCCATCATCCAAACATCTTCAGTTTTAGTTTGTTCTTTTCTAGCTTTACTCTCTTCTGCTAATTTCTCCAAGTATTCATCTTGTGCTTTGGTGACACTTTCTGCATCACTACATCCTTGATATAATTCTATCAATTCTTTATTTACTGATAAAAAATTGAGACCCCAAGTGAATTTCTCTAGAATCAATTCCGCCCAATCTTCTCTTCCGACAATTGCCAAACATGCAGCTAATGCTTCTACACAATTAAGCCTCCAAGGTCTTCCATAATTTACAGGGTTAGTAGCAACAAAATATGGTAATAATCTTTCATGTTTACCACCAATCTTATTAAATGGTACTTCATCAAGTCTTGCCCAACTACATTCAACAACTGCAGCTCCAAATTTTTCCACTATTTCTTTATCATCAGGACAAACAACACCTTTCCCATTTGGTGAAACCACAATACCTTGAAATTTCTGTCCTATTCTTAAATTCTTAATATATCCTAATCTTTCAAGTTTCTTACCTGAACATCTTTTAGGATCACAATGATCAAAATCCCACATTGCTAATTTAAAAGGTAACTGAGAATCTACATGGTTCTTTGTTTCTTGACGTCCCTTACGAGCATGATGAAGTTTTTGTTTATGACCATTTGAAGTTCTTTTGGATTGACCTTTTGATTCCTTCATCGCGATGAGAATTTTTAGAGATCTCAAACTTCCTTAAGAGTCAAACTTCCTTAAGAGTCAAACTTCCTTAAGAGTCAAACTTCCTTAAGAGTCAAACTTCCTTAAGAGTCAAACTTCCTTAAGAGTCAAACTTCCTTAAGAGTCAAACTTCCTAAAAGAATCGTATATTACAAACATTAACACATCAAGTGTAACTTTTTTTTCATTACCATAATGATCTAAAAATCTAAAATTAATCTAAAAATCTTCATCAAAAGCGAAAGTGTCTTTTTTAGCACTATCAGTTGAAGCCATAACACCAGCTTTTTGATAATCTGAAACTCTCTTTTCGAAGAAATTAGTTTTACCAGCTAATGAAATATTTTCCATGAAATCGAAAGGATTAGTAGCATTATAAACTTTATCATTACCTAAAGCAACTAATAATCTATCAGCAACGAATTCAACATATTGACACATTAATTTACAGTTCATACCTAATAAACTACATGGTAAAGCATCAGTAAAGAATTCTTTTTCAATAGCAACAGCTTCAGTAATAATTTTTTCAACAATTTCTTTATTTGGTCTATTTTGTAAATGGGAGAATAAAAGACAAGCAAAATCAGTATGTAAACCTTCATCTCTACAAATTAATTCATTTGAGAAAGTTAAACCTGGCATTAAACCTTTCTTTTTTAACCAGAAAATAGAAGCAAATGAACCGGAGAAGAAAATACCTTCAACAGCAGCAAAAGCAACTAATCTTTCACCAAAAAGAGCATCATCATCATTAATCCATCTTAAAGCCCATTCAGCTTTTTGTTTAATACATGGAATAGTTTCAATAGCATTGAATAAAAATTCAGATTCTTTTGGATCTTTAATATAAGTATCAATTAATAATGAATAAGTTTCACTATGAATATTTTCCATCATAATTTGGAAACCATAGAAACATTTAGCTTCAGGAATTTGAACTTCAGCAGAGAAATTTTCAACTAAATTTTCATTAACAATACCATCAGAAGCAGCAAAGAAAGCTAAAATTCTTGAAATAAAATGACGTTCATTATCATTTAATCTATTATTCCAATCATGAATATCTTTACCTAAATCAATTTCTTCAGCAGTCCAAAATGAAGCTTCAGCTTTTTTATACATTTGCCAAATTTCATGATATTTAATTGGGAATAAAACAAATCTTTTAGTATTTTCAATTAATAATGGTTCATCTTTTTCTAAATCTTTTAATTTATGTCTGTGAACTTGATGTTTTGATAAGAATTCTTTGTGTTTAGCTTCATCTTTAGCATCGGTGGCTTCACTAGTTAATAAAGCTTTACCTGGAGCAGTAACAGCAATATCTTTAGCTTCAGCAGCTTGAGCTAATTTATCAGTTAATGAATTACCTTTCATTGATGACATATCTAAGTTGGAGATTTTACCAGTTAATCCGTTGGTTGGTGTTTGTTGAACTGACATTATAAATCTATTAAGTTTTTTTGGTTTTCAAAAATGTATAGAATGATTTTATACAAGGGAATTAACGTGTTTATATAGTATTCACGTCTTGAAATATCGCGTTGACTTGCGTTTATTTTACGTGATGACTTGAGTTTCGCATTTTCCATCTTTTGCATATTGAAACTCCTTCAAAGATATAAGTTATTTACATCGATTGATTCCTCTAATTAATCCGCAAGTTATCCGAACATTACCATGATGAAGCTATGGTGAATATTAGAGGTTTTACTAGTTAAAAGTCCAAAATCTCGTACCCAAATTTCTAAGGACGTGTAACGCGATTTCGTGTTTATTTACTTATCGATTATCACACAATTACTAAATTCGAGTGTTTGTTTTTCCTATTCATAATGAAATTTTCATATTCGATTCGTTTTTACGGTTGATTGGATACAATGAGATATCAATTAAGGTTTAACTAGTGAAAGCAATCGGAGGTTAAAACAGGGTCTAATTAGCTAATTTTTTAGATAAATTGAGATCCATATACTAACCCCTTTTAAGCGCCTTGAGTGAGAGGGTAGGCTTATGAGTATTACCAGTAAGAGCATATACTGATTATGTAGGTATATCACCTCATGGGTCCTCAGAGTAAGTTCACTAGAAGTCAGACCATGTCAAAACATGTGGACTGTCTATCAACCACATCAGAGACAGACAGAGACAGAGACATCAGACAGAGAAACTCCATCAGTCTATAAATCAAACAATCTATAAAACAAAACAAGAACTAAATTTATGCAAAGGTATCTCTATTCATCAAATCTTCCTAAACTTTGAACTGGACTCTTAAGTTCAATATTATTTAAATTTTCAAAATTTTCAAATTTGAACGAATGAACCAGTTTAGGAGAATTTAATGTGGAATCTAAATTGTTAGGAGTAGAAAATCTGTCTTCAAAATTTGAAGGTGTTCTTTGTGGAGTAGTTGGAGAATCAGGATATGCTGATTCAGGTAAATTAATTGAAGGTACAGATTTAATACTCTTAATGTCATCATCATCTAATTCCAAACTTTTATATAAATCCAAAATATTACCACTACCACGATAATCTTCATTATTTAACTTATATTCTAAAACAGTCTTAATTTGTTTATACCAATCATCAAATGACCAATTTTCACTAATTGAATCTTTTAAAAATAAGTCTAATAAAGCATAAATTTCTTCGCTTGGTAAGTATTGATAACTAGGTAAACTTGGTAATCCAAATAGTAAACTTTCTTTATTTAATTTATCAGAAATCAATTGTTTTGGTCTACCATATAATTTAAAACAATCCATTATAGGTATTAAATTTCTTATCATAGTTTCAATTTCTTGAACACCCGGATGATGATTTGGCATCAAATAAATGTAGTTAGTCTTTATGAAACGAGAAGAATTCTTAATTTTTGGAGTTGAAGGTGGTGAAGAAGAAACTGAAAAGAATGATGATTGAGATGTAGTTCTTCTATGTCCATTATAACCTGGAGGTGGTGTAACTTTAACATCTTCATTTGAGAAATTTTCATCAAATAAATGTTCAAAATCTCTATTGATGAAAACTTCACCATTCAATTTCATAATTGAATTATATTCAATCATATTTGGGTTTTCAGGGAAAATATTATAAATATTGGTTAATGATGAAATATAACCAACCAAATTCTTCTTACCTAACTTATCATTAACATAAATTTCGATATTTCCATCTTTTTTGGATGTTGATGGGTTGACTATGATAAATACTTTTAACCATTTATGATTAACTTGAGGTAATCTTATATTATACCAATCGGATTTTGGATATTTTTTCTTGGATAATAAGGTATGAATATCTGATAATTTAGATCCAATCAAGGATAATGTAACAGCAGTAAAACTTTCATTTAACGAGATTCTTTCAAAATTTGATAAGTAGAAATTACCTAACCATTTAATAAAATCTTCACGATTACCTAATCTGATAATTAAGTTATAGAAATTTTCATTAAAATCATTAGAAAACTTGATCACAAAGTTATCTAAATCATAATTGATGTTATAATCGAATAAATTAAAATACTTCGGATTAAATTCATCATTGGACCAAATAGCTAATTCATTACCTGTTAATTTAGCTTCAACAGAAACCCATTGTTCACCGATTTTAATATCAAAGAATCCATTACAATAATGTCTGAAGTTATGGCAATTAAACAAGGTTAAGATTGGTGATAATTCTGGTGGTACCTTGTTAGTCTCATTCATTAAATTGGTGAAACTATTCTTGTTTTTACTCTTAACACTAACGGAATTGTTAGTATTGAAGAAATTACCCAAGTTGTCACTATAAATTGAATTTCTAACATAATGGGAAGGTGTAAATTTCAACTTATTACTGAGCTTTCTAGGAGAAATCGGTTCATCTAAGGAATTTGAACTAAATGATTCACTTGAAGGATTCTTTTCTTTAAGTTCATCTTTACTACTCTCTTTACTACTATCGGAAATGCCTAAAACTGATTCTTCACTAGCAACTAATGGAATTGATCCAGTTTTCTCGTTATCGCCATACTTGGCCTTAATACCCCTTTTATAATCGTTGATATTATCAGTATCAACTTTCAAGCCAATCTTTTTCTTTAACCTATTGGCACTAAACATAATGGTTTGTCTATGATAAAACCGACTTAGAAATCACTATAATTGGAAATAAGATGACTTCAAAAGGTTTCTTTTAAATGGAATTTCTCACTGGAATTGATGGATAAAAAAAAAGGAACAATTACCTAGTTCGGTGTTAATTGAATAATGAGCTTTTCGATTTAATTTGGGATTCCCAACGTTTTTTCAAATTTTGAAGTTACAAAACCTTTAAGTTGACAATAATTTAGATATCTGTAGAATTTCCAGGATTTGAAAAATCTTAAGTATTACAAAATTTCAACTCTTTTAGGACTGAGCCTCAATGATGTAATGAGATAATGGAAAAATCTGATTTTTTAGATATTTTTTTGGATCTTTCGACACTTAACTGAAACAAGTTTTGCAGGCTCTTGGACCAAGTTAGTAGTTATTTATATACTTTTTTATGTCTAGGACTGTCTAGAAACAAATATTTATAGAGTTCTGAGACAAGAAACTTATCGTATAAATTCTTGTCATCGGAAAAAAGGGCAAGGAAAGCTTTTTTGCAGCAAATCCCATTAAGCAACTTAATGGTTTGAACCTTTTCATGGAACCACGAGTTATTATAAACGAACAGTGATAGAGCTTTGAAGGTTTAGAGAGATCTATCAGGCTTGTATAGTCAGCCACCTCTATAACAATAGTAAGTATCTCGTGAGACATTGCTTATCGCGGAAGTGGTAAGATCCTTTAATGTTCCGTAAGTACCTAATCAATGATATTTGACATGACTATATCATCTCCTCGTTTGTGAGCCACTGACTTGGCCCTGAGGCTATGACCATATTCTAAGAATCTTTTATTAGTTAGTGCTTTTCTTAGTCTACTTTTCTTCGCTTTTCTTAGTGGTTATGGAAGTCTTGGTATTGGGATTTTCTGGGAAACGTTTTTCAGGAAAGGCTTATTGACAAACAACTCGTACACAAAAGCTTATTGATTTGAAATGTGGAGATATGTGATATGTTGGCTTCATCGCAATATGTTATGATCCATTTCAAGCAATAGTACTAGTTGCCCGACTGGTCATGTGACCTTTTTCGATAATGAATTAGATCTTTCTTTTTGATCTATTAGATCATTTGATCTCTTGCTATTTCTCTGAACTAGTGTGCTTAAGTTAAATCTACTCATGGGAGATAATCAGTAGATAAGGGCTTATTTAGTATAATGTGCGAAACTCACATATCTCAATGGATGTGATTCCTTTTGATAGTTATCCCAAATTAGAAAACCACCAGGATCCTGAATTCAATTATCTAATCACTGAAGTCTTTGAACCAATAGATTATATATCATTATCTCAATCTAACAAATTTGATACTAAAACTGGTAAAGTATTTGCTAAATTCAATGAGTTCATTAAAGACTATAGAATTCATATAGGTCCTGATTTATATCCCAGTGCTAGATTGATCCTTCCTGAACAAGGAACTGGGGTTTTATATGTTAGAGATGCTACCATCATAAACATTGTTAAACATTTGTACAATATACCTAAGAAAGGGGTCCATGCCAATAAATTGAATCATTGGAAACGAAACAAATCAACTAAATATAGACAAAATCAAATATCCCTCCCTCAATTGATTGCTCAAACAGTTAAGGATTATAGAGATACGGACTTTTCCCTAGAAGGTAAAGTTCCTGTAACCGTTGGTGAAATAAATAAGTTTCTTGATGAATTACCTTTGAGAACTAAGGTTGATAAACAGGTGGAATTATTTAGGCCAATATTTGAAAGACT
This sequence comes from Yamadazyma songkhlaensis, assembly GCA_030570975.1. Classification (NCBI taxonomy): domain Eukaryota; kingdom Fungi; phylum Ascomycota; class Pichiomycetes; order Serinales; family Debaryomycetaceae; genus Yamadazyma; species Yamadazyma songkhlaensis. The sequence continues at coordinate 270,046 of JAJLWX010000008.1, read as the reverse complement.
CGATATCAGAGGTATTCGGTGGTTAGTAACGATCATTTTGAAGGAATCTACCATCCATGGATACAAGAAAGTGTTCCTCAATTGTTATCATCCACAGGCTCTTTCCTTATATGGAAGTTGTAAGAAATTAGAAACAGTGATTAAGTTTTTGCATGATCCAAACAAATTTTACCCCCAACAACAATTTAATCCTCAATATGGACATCCTTTCAATCCTATGACATCACAAAAGTTGAAGAATTACCAGGAAATTGTCAAGTCTATGCCATCAGGATTCTTCATTGAGGAAAAAGTTGATGGTGATAGAATGATTCTTCATTATAAAGATGGAAAGTTCCGATGGTGGTCTAGAAGAATAAGAGATTATACTAATTTATATGGAGATTCATTAAGTCACGGTTCGTTGACCGGGAACCTTAAACATCTGGATCAGAAATTGTTCTTTGAGGGAGAAACTAAAGCGGATCAAAGTGTTTTTGATGGTCCGTTTCATAAAAAGACAAAATCTATTATCTTGGATGGTGAAATGGTTGCCTTTGACCCAGAAAGAAATATCATTCTACCCTTTGGGACTTTAAGAGATGCTGCTGTCCAAGAAGGAGTAAGACAGTTCTCAACAACCGATATGTATAAGAATGTCAATGCCCATCCGTTTTATCTTGTTTTTGATGTGTTGGAATTTAATGGTACGAGTTTTATCTACGATAAGAAGAAGTCTAGTGATAAAGAATTGAAGGGGCATGGACAAACATTGGAATGGAGAAAGAATTTCTTGAAAAGTGTCATAAATCCTATCTCGACAAGACTTGAGCTTTTACCTTATACGAGAGGTAACACTGTTGTTGATATAGAGAATGCTATGAGAAAGATTATCAGTCAAAGGTGTGAAGGTATCATGGTTAAATCCATTAAAGGTGTTTATAAAATTGATACGAGAAGTTTCAATTCCATCAAAATCAAACCCGAGTATTTAGAAGAATTTGGTGATAATTTGGATTTACCTATAATAGGAATCATCAAAGGTAAAGAGAAACACAGTTATATGTTTGGATTGTATGATGAAAATAAGAAGGTATGGAGAAGTTTCTGCACTGTTGCCAATGGATTTCGAAGAACAGAATATAATACAATTGAAAACCTTTTAAGACCTAAATATGTCAAAAAGTGTCCTGAAGGAGTAGTTTTTGGATCTAAGAAACCAGATTTATATATTCATCCTGATGATTCAGTGGTCATTGAAGTTAAGGCAAGAAGTTTGGAGAGTACCATTGATGGTAAGCATAATACCAATACTACATTACACAATTCTTGGGCAAGAACTATTAGAGATGATAAGAGTGCTGCAGATTGTCAGACATTTCAAGATTTCTTGAGGTTAAGACAAGACCATTCAACGGATATTTCGAAAGATCAAGAGAGTAATAAGAAGAGAAGGAAGTTGAGCTCTCTCAAAGAAACCAAGGTCACTGTTAAATCAGACCTTTTCAAGAATTACAGTTTTGTTGTGTTATCAGATTATTTAGAATCAGAAAGAATTGATATAACGAAAGTCAAAAATATTATCATCACTTATGGAGGGAAGATAATTCATGATCCTAAAAAAGGAGATAGAGTAATAATTTTGAGTAACTTATTGACTCCCATAGTCAACAGGTATCTAGAAATGGGCTTTGATATCATCAAACCTCGTTGGGTGTTTGAAAGTATTAGAAATATGACTATTCTTCAATTAGACGAAAAACTCATCTTCAAAACCAAGAATGAAAAATTACTCCATAAGAACTTAGATGAATTTGGTGACAGTTATTTCGTAATGCCTAATTCAGTCACAGATTACCTAAATAGTATAGAGGCTAATTCTTCGGGCGAGAAGCAATCAGACTCGCCGATTCCTTTACTTAAAGACCTTTTTCAAGGTTTATCGTTCGAGATTATCGGATCTCCTATGGAAAAGAATTTAATGACGAAAAAAATTGAACAATTTCACGGGTCAGTCCATGGCAATCCATCATTCATCGTGGTTGTAAGTGATAATGGTGACGTTGATAGAGTACTGAATGATTTGAGTAAAAAATTCAAAGAAGGTGATAAAATCCCCAGAATCGTCAGTAAGACCTTTATTGAAGATTGTATTGAAAATGGAACTTTGGTTGATGCAAGAGATCATTTGTATCATCGGAGAACGTGAGATGTTATCAGGTATTATCCACGAGACATCAAATAACAAATACCATCTCACTATGTCAACGCATCAACCCAAATCACAAGACATCAAACCATCTCACAGATCAAATCATATTCTTCAGGTCACCATAACCATATTCCTAAAATAAACCGGTAAACCTAAATCAATGTAAATATCTATGTAAATTAGCAATGTATAATATGGGGTAGCAGCAAGCAGCAACGAAGGACCCCTGACACATCGAAAAAAATTTATAACGCATTACACCGAAATTGCTGCAAAAAAAACTATTTTTATTGATCTGTTATCGCACAATACACGCAAGTTTGATAACGCATTGATAACGGAACGATTTGTAACCATTTACTGCAGAAATTTTTAAGGAGCACCGGTTCTAAACATTTGAGGATTCTTTTATTTATAATTTACTTATCATTCACATTTTTTTACAGCCATTTATTTATTCATAGCTATCAAATCATAAACTGAAAAATTTTTCATGTTACTGAGACAACCATCATTTGATTTCTTAAATCATCATCATTCCTTGACCTTTCATTTGGCTTGGGCTACAATCGTAGCTAGTATAGGAACTTTCCAATTTGGTTATCATTTGAGTGAATTAAATGCTGCATCATCAATTATTTCATGTAAGTTCCATCGTCCTGGTCCACATAAAAGTTATGATCAGACGATCTGGTACCAATTTGGGTTAGATCAATGTATACCGATGACAGAACAAGAATCTACTATGATGACAACTATGTTTACATTTGGAGGGTTAATCAGTTCAATAATTATATCCACATCGTTTTTCCATTCTTTAGGAAGAAAGACTACTTGTATAATGAGTTCATTATTTTTCATGTTAGGTTCATTTTTCATGATGACTTCCAATAATATTAGTCTTATGAATATCGGGAGATTATTATGTGGATTGGGTGCAGGGATTTCAGTAGTTATTTCACCAATTCTCATCAATGAATTAACTCCAATTAACCATAGAGGATTCTTAGGTTCTTTCTTACAAGTTTCATTATCAATAGGTATTTTGGTATCACAATTAATTTCTATCCCCAATGCCAATGATCAAAATTGGAGATATATCTTCCTTGCATCATTCATAATCTCATTAGTACAATTTTTATTATTATTCACCATAGTCGAAAGTCCTAAATGGTTGGTTATCAACAAAAACGATACTAATAATGCTACTGACATTTTAACATCTTTAAGATCAAATGTTAGAACTGTACCATATGAAATTAATCATTGGAGAAGATTATCAATTACCAAATCAGAAGTATCAGAATCAACTCCATTAATTGAAGATTTATCAACAGATTTCCAATCTTTACAACCTGTTAAATCTCGTAGAGGTTCAATTGATCCTTCAAACTTATCATTATATGAATTTTTGACCGATAGAAAGTATAGGAAAGAATTGTGGGCAGTTATTATAATTATGAGTGGTAATCAATTATGTGGTATGAATTCAATCACTTTCTATGGAGTTTCATTTTTAAGTAAAATTGTCCCTGACACTACAAACATTTTATATCTTACATCATTATTAGGGTTATTCAATGTCCTTGGAGCTGCTGCAGCTACTCCATTATTTGACAGATTAGGTAGAAAGAAACTTTTGTTATTATCATGTTTCACTATGTCAATAACATCATTTGGGATCTCATTAGGTCTTGTAACTAATTTTGAAATCTTAGTAGCTATTGCATGTTTCATATTTATTCTTGGTTATTGTATTGGAATTGGTCCAATTGTCTATTTAATGGTACCTGAATTCACTAATCATAATGTTGTTGCCATTGCTCAATCTTTTGGTACTACATTAAATTGGATATCTAATATGTGTATTGCTTATTGGTTTCCTGTTTTACATGATACTTTGGGTGGTTATGTCTTCTTCGTATTCACTTTCATCAACTTATCATATTTAATCTTGATTGTACTTTTTGTACCTGAAACCAAACTTAAATCATATGATGAAGTATGGAGACATTTCACCTTCATATAGATTCCTGTTAATAGCACTAAATAAAATACCTCTTTTAACCATTCTACATTATGACGTGCATTAATTCCGGTTAGCACAAAAAAAAAGGAAAGCAAACCAGGATTACCTAAGCTCTTACATAATCAATGTGAAATTTCGTGTCAAGTATTTGAACTGGGGCATTGGACGAAATAGTACAATTGAATTTTATATCAATTAAGAACAGTAATAAGAGAAAACAATATGGTTAACTATAAAAGATGGATGAATGATGTTGATGAAAATACCAGCATTGGTAAATTATCAATTCCAGGTACTCATAATTCAGCAGCTTGTCATACTGCTTTACCATCAGTTCAATGTCAAGGGGAATCCGTTACTGAACAATTGGAACATGGTGTTAGATTTTTAGATATCAGATGTGGTAAATTATTCTTAAAAGAAGGTGATGAAGCTAAAGATTTACAAGTTATTCATGGTAAATTCCCTGTAAAGATCCCATTCCCAAAGAAATTGAAGGATGTGTTAGATGAAGTTTATGACTTCTTAAATGATAACAGAAGTGAAACTGTTATTGTTTCATTGAAACAAGAAGGTACTGATGATTGGAATAATGATCAAGATGAATTTGCCAATTGTATTTGGGATAATTATGTTAACCCAAATAAGGATAAATGGTATTTAGAAGATAATGTGCCAAATTTAAGAGATGTTAAAGGTAAAGCTATTTTATTCAGAAGATTCGGTGTTAAGAGTGATAAGTATAAAGGTCATTTCGGTTTTGCTGCTGCTTCATGGAAATATAATACCACTCATGATGATCATGATAAATTTGCAGTTCAAGATTTCTGTGAATTAGAAAATGTTGAAGCTATTGATAAGAAAGCTGAATATGTTAAGAATTTCATCAATGATGCTAAGAACTATAATTCTTCTAACAACAATCCTAAATTGTTCATTAACTTCAGTTCAGGTGCTAATTTCTTCAATACTGATTGTTGGCCAGAAAAAGTTGCCGATAAAATGACTTCTGTCCAAATCGATAGAGATTTCGGTAGGGGTAACGGTATTGTTGTCTTGGATTATGTTGAAAAAGATGACTGGAAATTAGTTAAGAAATTAGTTGATCAAAACTTCTAAATAGTTAGAAATTTGTAGTTTTATGTGCAATATAGTTTGATTTGAAACCTCTCTTTTCTCCATATTTGGGAACCCAGAGATTTTCCGTGCGGAAGATGTTTAGACTACGGTTGGTTAGATTCAATTCGACTCACTCTGAAGAGAAATTACGTAAAATTATCGAGTCTTCGAGTATTAAATCACCTCCAAAACCTGTTTCTTCTATACCTATACCTCCAATTCAGAAAAATCGGGAGATTAATGAAAAACAGCTGTTAGATTTTGAGAAATTTAGAGTTGATCTTAAGTCCAAGATTGAAGATCTTCCTTCACAAAAGGAAGCCTTAAGAAACAATGTGACCAAAAACTTGTCTAATTATATGGAATCTTTCCAACAAGCTATCTTCAAAGCCACTCGAACATTAAATGATGTAACAGGATATTCATCGATTGAAAAATTGAGATCTGACGTAGAGGAGTTAGAGAACAATTTGAAATCTGCAAAAAATGAAGTCACTAAAGCCAAAGAAGCTTATTCCCAAGCCATTCAAATAAGATCACAACTGCAAAAGGACATTAATGAATTATTAACGAGAAAACATAATTGGGATGCCCAAGATTTAGAGAATTTCACTACTTTATATAGGAACGATCATACTAATGAACAAAATGAAGTCAATGCCCAACAGAAATTAGATGAGTTAGAAAGTTTGGTGGATTCAATTCAAGTTAAACTCACCCAATCAATATTAACGAGATATCATGAAGAACAAATATGGTCAGATAAAATCAGAAGAGCATCTACTTGGGGGACATGGTTATTAATGGGATTCAATATTATGTTATTTTTCACTGCTACGTTCATAGTTGAACCATGGAAAAGAAGAAGAATGGTGGATTCCTTTGATGAGAAAGTTAAAACTGCGTTATTGGCTTTGAAAGAAGGTGATACCAAAGCATTGACTCCCCTGACTCCTTCTTCTCTGGTATCTTCCGAACCGACAAAAGATGTGTTCAATGTAACATTACCTGTGAATTCTTGGGAATCTTTTAAAAAAGGTATACTAACAACTTATCATGCGATAGTAAATCCAGAAATCACCGATTTGAATTTCAATAAAACTGAATTAGGTTGGTTATTCTCCATTTTCACCTTATTTGCCACCTCCCTAGGTTCATTGATCACTTTTTACTTCAAATAAACACCCCCATCTAGTAATCAATATTCTTCAACTCTCACACTTTCGCAGCCTTTTCTGAACCTTAAGTTTTCGCGATCGCCACTGAAATCAAATAATGGAAGACTTGGGTATTCACGATTCAGTTGCAACACAACTCCCTACTCCAATCAAATTCAAGAACTCTGTTGATGAAAGCGATGTTTACTTGAAATTAAAGAAATTACAAAAAGAATTGGATTTATTATTATTACAAGAAGATTACATTAAAGATGAACAACGTCACTTAAAGAGAGAATTAATAAGAGCTCAAGAAGAAGTTAAAAGAATCAAATCAGTACCATTGGTAATAGGTCAATTCTTAGAACCTATTGATGAGAATACTGGTATTGTATCATCAACTACAGGATCAAATTATGTGGTAAGAATTTTGAGTACTTTAGATAGAGAATTATTAAAACCTTCTTCATCAGTTGCATTACATCGTCATTCAAATGCTTTAGTTGATATATTACCACCTGAAGCTGATTCTTCTATTTCAATTGTTGGAGAAGATAAAAAACCTGATGTTACATATGCAGATGTTGGTGGTTTAGATATGCAAAAACAAGAAATTAGAGAAGCTGTGGAATTACCTTTAACTCAAGGAGATTTATATAGTCAAATTGGTATTGATCCACCAAGAGGTGTTTTATTATATGGACCTCCAGGTACTGGTAAAACTATGTTAGTTAAAGCAGTTGCTAATTCATCAACTGCTTCATTTATAAGAATAAATGGTTCAGAATTCGTACAAAAATATCTTGGTGAAGGTCCAAGAATGGTAAGAGATGTATTCAGATTAGCCAGAGAAAATTCCCCTGCTATTATATTTATTGATGAAATTGATGCCATTGCCACTAAAAGATTTGATGCTCAAACTGGTGCTGATAGAGAAGTTCAAAGAATTTTATTGGAATTGTTAAATCAAATGGATGGTTTTGATCAAGATTCTACTGTGAAAGTTATAATGGCTACCAATAGAGCTGATACTTTAGATCCTGCTTTATTAAGACCTGGTAGATTAGATAGAAAAATCGAATTCCCTAACTTAAAAGATAGAAGAGAGAGAAGATTAATTTTTTCAACCATTGCTTCCAAGATGGCTTTAGCTCCTGAAGCTGATTTAGATTCTTTGATCTTAAGAAATGATCCTTTATCAGGTGCTGTTATAGCTGCTATTATGCAAGAAGCAGGTTTAAGAGCTGTAAGAAAGAATAGGTATATGATATTACAAAGTGATCTAGAAGAAGCTTACACTTCCCAAGTTAAAACTGGTAGTGAACAAGATAAATTCGATTTCTATAAATAAATTAATGAACAAGTTAAAACTTCTATAAAAGTTCGTAAACTCCTAAACCTGGTTGAAGACACTTCAATGAAGTGAAGTTCAAATGGTCGAGATCCAAGTGGTAATCATATTTCCACAATAATTTCAACTCTGGACCGATATAATCACAGTTTATGGTAGCTATTGGGGCTATCAAAAGGGATTTATCAGTTAAAAGATCGTTAATGGTTTCATTGTCACTTCCCATAGCATCGATAATGAGATTATCATGGTCAATTATATTATCTACGGTAACCATTTTCACGGTTTTGTCTCCTAAAATCCAAGTAGGCGGTGAGTAAGTCCTCCACCAGATCTGTCTGGAGGTTTGGATAGTTCTTAAATGATCCAATGTTGGTACAACACCTCCTTGGTGTAAGATTCCCATCAAGATACACATAAAGAAATTGAAGATATACCATGCCCATAAAATATAATTACCCAATTTGGAAAATGATGAAAGTACAGCTTCGGGTTTGTTAAACAACTTCTTTTTAATCTTATCATTCTGTTGTTGGTTTGAGGGTAAATAGTTGAAATCAAAGCAACATGTAGCTACTGGTAATAAAGGAATTAAGAATCTTAATTCTTGATGAGGTACCACTGACATGAACAAAAGTCCTGAGACTAGTGTTAAGAACGGAGTCGTTCGGTAGTAAGTGTTCTTAAACTTATATGCTATGAGTAAAATAGAAGGTCCAAGGATTTGGGGTAAGTTGATAATGAGATGAGTGTAATATGGATGAATTCCATGTTGGGATAAGTTCTCCATGTTTGAGTTGTATTTTAAGTTATTCCATGGAGTAATGATGAGATTATCCAAGTCCAATTGTCCAGTAAACTCATAGGTATCGATGGCAATGAAACTAATGGTAGGAATCAAAAATCCTAAAATTCCAGCAAAAACTCCCATTTTGTATTTCCAAATGTACTTGAAAACATAGAATGAAGGTATAATAAAGTAACATGCAAAGGTGATTCTGTTGAATATCCCACAAGCAACTACAAGACCAAGATAAAACAATTTTTCAAAATCACATTTTCCAGATTTCTTCACTTCCAAGTCGAACCTTAAATCATTGACCAACATGAGACAAACCATGACCAAAGGAGTTTCTACACTGTTACTAAAACAATGGGATTGATAAATCAATGTTATATATGAAGTCAGAGTGAAAAATACTGACTTTATTCTCTCAGGTTTCGTAGGTAAGATTCTATATAAGCACATATCAACCACCAACCAACTTACAACAATAAACTCCACTCTTAACAAATACCAGATCCCTAAGGGTGTGATATTCACGTTAAAGTAGGATAAAAACCATAATAGTGGACCATAAACCATATATAACGGACCTAAACTTCTCAGTGGTAGATCAGAAAACTCCCATGGAATTGTGGTTGAAAATCCAAAAAATTTCGATGTTAAAACCTCAAAGTTCTGGAAATGTTCGTCAGGATGAATGTATGAGTTGGATAATCCAAAGACGAACCTTAAGATTATCGTTAACACATAAACCTGTCTCCAATTTGGTCCCATAATTTTTCACAAATTTGGATGCGAAAATTGCAGCTAAAAGATATTATGTCTATTATTTATACAAAGAGAGGAGTGTAGTCGCATGATTCAATCTTCATCAGATTCAACATAATCATTGGTTATCATACCAATTTCTTCGTCATCTTCTTCTTCTTCGTCAATTTCTTCACTGTCTTCGAGTTCCTCATCGCTTGAACCTGCAGGAATATCATCCATCATTTCATCTTCAATATCTGAACCATCATCTAGTTCTTCGATATATTCAACATCAGTATCTTCATCTTCTTCAACGCCATAGTTCAAATTCTTCTCGTAACTTTTGATCATTTCATTATTTTCGTAAATAACTTCCATCTTGGATTTTAATTGCATTAATCTTGGTAAAGTATCGGATTTCTTGGTTAAAATACCATGCAAGTTGGATAACTTAGAAGTTAATCCTGGTAATGATGCTAATACACTTCCATGGATTATAATAATCCATTTTATCCAATAAATTAATTGATCGAATTTGGTAGATTGTCTGGCAAGTTTTTCCGATATTCTGTCTAATAATAATATGGCTAATGATGAGTCCAATCTTAAGATGGTATTTTGAATGACTTGTTGATCTCTGTTACCTAAAACAGTTTCTAACAAAGCCATATCATTATTTCTTAAAGATTGTGATAAGATTGTGGTTAAGGTATTATTACTTAATCCTTTTTTCTTTTTGGCAACTGAAGGTTTGACTTCAGTTGATAACTTTTCTAACTTTTCAGCAAGAGTTTCTGAACTATCTTCATCATCTTCAACATTATTCAAGTTGAAACCGTCACTTACTATGGTATTACCTTCATTATATTGACCAATAGATGAGACATCATTACCATTTAATGAATGATGAGGAGTATTGATGATTGTTTTCTTTTTTGTCAACTCCACGTTGTTGATAAGGTAATTGTCAGCTTCATCGATCCATTGAATTTGATCAAATCTAACATCACTGACATTTTCCAACCATGAGTAGAGGATTTGGTTTTTAACTAATTTGATGGTTGTTATACTAATTTCTTCTGTCATAGTACCTTTAATGTCTTCAGGATGTTTCTTTAAAACCACGGTAGCATTAGGAGAACGTGATTTGGACATTTGTTTTCTCTTCTTTTTAGAATTAGTTGCTGAATGATCTTCTGATAAAATAGAATTGAAAATTTCCAATTTCTTTTCGGTTTTGGCAACTAAAACAACATTCTCGTTATAATTCCCAATCTCTATGTCAATAACAGGAGCTTCAGCTACGAAAACCGTCTTGATGCTTTGAAGTTTGAGGGAATATAAATTTATGAATCTATCACCTGAAGCACTGGTTATGAAAAACTCTTCATTGACGTCAATTATTGATTTTATAGGTTGAATATGAGCTGGGAATGTCTTTATTAATTCCTTAGTCTTGAGGTTTAAAAGATGAATGGAATGAGATCCAACTAAAATATGGGGAGTTTGATCAAAGTTGATGATTTTCAAATTATTCACAGATTCGTTGGTTTCCAAGTATTCATTGATAGAAATACTTGTTAATAAGTTATAGTAAATGTCAAATTCATAGATTTCACCTGAATTATCTGAGATCCATAAAGAATCAGTTATGGTAGAATATTGAATACTTGTGATTAACGAATTCTTACTGGTGGCTATGGTAGTGATGAGACTCTTGGTGAATGGCGAATATATCAAAACTGAACCGTTAGTTAATCCAATACCAATGAATTTTTGTTCATTATAATCTAACCAGTTTATTACTGAAACCTTATTATCTTTGTCTAAATTGTATACTGAATCGAAACTGTCAGTGGAATTTTCAGTGGTGGCAACTCGAAGTTGATGAGTATCTAAACTAACTATCACACTGGCATAGTAATTCCCTGACTCATCGTACTGTGAAGTTACTAAAGGTCCTGACATTATTTAGGTCTTCTCAAAATTTTTCAAGATGAGATAATGTACAGTATATTCTCACTATCGCAGAAATGATAAAATATCTGTGTGGAAAATGGCATAAACTACCGAACTTGAAAGGGGTTAAGAGCTATAGGGGTGGTGATGTATTCAGAGGACGTTCTTTGGGTATATCCAGCTTTAACAAAAATTTTAGAATTGCTTTACACAAACAATCTTCCAGATCCATACATTACTCCATACCACCAAGAGAAGGTCCGCCAGTATCAATGAAAGATATTGATTATAAAATAAGTGAATTACATTTGAATAAAATCCATGCACCAACTGAAAAGGTCCCTATCACGTTACATCATGATATTCATGGTAAAAAGGGATCTCCCTCACCCATAGTGTTTATCCATGGATTCCTAAACGATGGTAGAATATATTCATCAGTAGCTCCTCAGATTAGTACTAAAACTGGAAGAACATGTTGCACTTTCGATTTAAGGAACCATGGTCAATCAGCTCGAAAGTTCCCTCATGATTATGAGAGTATGGCGGAAGATGTAATCTATACGATGGAGAAACAAGGTTTAAACGATGTATCACTAGTAGGACATTCAATGGGTGCAAAAGTTGCTATGTTGGTAGCTTTGAAGAGACAGGATCTTGTATCCAAGCTTGTGGTCATTGATAATTCTCCAGTGACTAATGATGTATCTAAATTAGACCGTATGATAGAGAGACTCTTGATTGGGTTATGTCATGTGGAAACCCAGCTCACTGCTAAATATGGCAAAGAACATGTTGATATCAAGCTTTTATATGATGATACTGTTAAGATCTTAAGACAATTCAACATCAATGACATGGTCATTGGCGCTATTCTTCCTAACATCGTCGTTGGGAAACCCCATAAACTTACTGCATCTGTTCTTCCTTTCTTGAAATACGATATCAGAAACAAAATGGGACAATGGCCAGAAACTTATCTTGGACCACAATTCCAAAAGTACAATAATCCAGCATTGATTATCAAAGCCAAAAGATCAAGGTACATAAATGATGATAATCTCAAGAATGACTTTCCTAAATATTTCTCCAACTTCACAATGACGGAGATGAACACTGGACATTTTGCATTTGTAGAACATCCTACACAATTTGTTAAGATTGTCAGTGAGTTCCTTAAGTCCAATTAACTCGTATAAGTACATTTCCTCATTCTGGGATGGATAATTCACCCGTTTCAATTCTCAAATCTCATCTGTTTGCGGCTTCAATTATAAATAGCATCTTCACTAAATAAATTCATCATCAATGACCAGCTCATTCAACCTCTTCATAAACCATTCCCACCCTTCAATCCAATAAACCAAATTACCAAACCCACCACCCCCGGATCAATATAAAACTACCACAAAACCAAATAAACAAACGTGTCTGCACCAGAAACATAAATAGAATATTTAAACAATTGGATTTCTCACTCATCTTCAGTAATGTCAGAATATTCTGGAGGTGAAGATTTATCGTTGCCGAAGGCAACAGTACAGAAAATCATTGGAGAAATCTTACCCAAAGATATTGCCATCACCAAAGAAGCTAGAGAAGCAATTACTGAATGTTCAATTGAATTCATCATGATATTATCAACCCAATCCAATGATATCGCAGAAAAGGAAGCTAAAAAGACAATAGCATCGGATCATGTGGTAAAAGCATTAGAAGAATTGGGATTTCACAGTTATTTGGAAATAATAAATAAAGTGCTAGAAGAACATAAAGAATTATTAAAAGGTAAAGAAAAGAAGAATAATAAGTTTCAAAACTCAGGATTTACAGAAGAAGAATTATTAAGACAACAAGAGGAATTATTCAAAAAATCAAGAGATAGATTACAAAACACCAGTTTCAATGCCAATGATGATATCAAAAGTGAAGTGAAACCTGAAATAAAGAATGAGTTGTAACGAATTATGATTGTATATTAAAAGTATTCTTTTTTGACGCCCTTTCATCTCTGATCCCTATGACTTTCTTAATAATTATCCCAAAAGAATTAAGTACACTATAACCACCATATTAAGAACAATTAACGGGAATCTCAGTACAGTTCTGGTGGCATTGATTAAACTTATTAATCTTTCTTTAACACTTGATCCTCCATATTGATTATATCCTGTTTGTGAACTTTGTGATCCCCATCCTATTCTTTGTAGAAATCTATCTTCACTTAACACAGCTACGGCATTGGTCAACAAAAGCCCTAAATATAAAATATTAGAAAATCCAAATAACATTGATGATTTTGATGAAAAATCGCACTGTTTATATTTTCTCAAATCTACACACAAATCCCACATAATGGAGGTAAAGACTAAGGGGAGGAAGAAAGATTCTATTGAACAGTTTATAAGTCAGCCACAGATGTTTGTTGAAAATGGACTTTCTCAATTACGTTATATGATATTAATTGAAGGTTTATCAATACCCAAAGGTTATGATCTGTGCCCTTATAGAAATGTGGTATGGACTATATTGAGTAGAATACCTGTGATCTCAACCCAAGAATACTTATCTTTGATATCTATGGCGTCAAAAGATTTAAGTTCAGAGATTCAACAAAAGATTCGTAATGATACATTCAGAACATTGATGAATGATAGACAATTTCATAATAAAGTACTGGAAAACTCATTAATTCGTATATTATCAGCCATGGCTATATCAACTAATCATTCTACAAACGGTAAAGGAGGTTATGTTCAAGGTCTTAATGTGTTATTGGCTCCTATTGCTTATACTTGTTCAAAATCTGAACCTCAAGCTTTTGCAATCTTAAATCATTTAGTTACTAAACAAATCCCTTTATATGTTACTCCTAGCTTAGATGGAGTCCATACAGGATTATCATTGATTGATGTGATACTAAAGATCATAGATCCATCATTAAGTGAATTTCTTGCTTCAAAATTCTTGAAACCTGAAATCTATGCTTTCCCTTCGGTTTTAACTTTATGTGCATGTACTCCTTCATTGAATTCTGTGCTAAAGTTGTGGGATTTCTTATTTGCATATGGAACTCATATGAACTTATTATTCATAGTAGCCCAACTAATCAAGATGAGATCAAAAATCTTATCTTCACCTCAACCTATGAAATTATTGAGAAACTTTCCAAGTTTAGACGAAAATGAAATCATTAAATTGAGTTTAAGTTTTGTTCCTGAGTTACCTGAAGATCTATATGATCTTATAGTGAGACATGGATTCGATCCTAATGTTCCTGAAGAACTTAAAACTTTCCTCAAAAACAATAAAATCTAATAGATTCCATATTTGAAATCTTCTGCATCATAATATGAACATATAATAGTTCTATCATTATAAATTCTACCTGAAGTTCCAACAATTGCATTGAAGGCAATATCTTCAGTTTCAAATTCAATGAAAATTCTTCCTAAACCTGGTTCACTGAATTGAGATAATCCTGGAGTGAAATCATTGGCAGGTCTAGGGATTTTGATTGTCTTCACAGTTCCGAATTTCTCCATTTCACTCAAAATATCCTTTTTAATGAAATCGAAATTCCCATCGTCTACTAAATCTTTAGCTGTAACGGTATTGATTAATTGAATGACTGTCAGTTTTTTGGTATGAATGATGAATTCATTTTTGACGAGTTTCTTTAAAGTTTCAAAATCACTAGATTTTGTTTGTATAGTAGTCTTATTAGGTATAATACATGAGAATTCAACATTTTGAAACATTTCATGAGTTTTCAATTGTTGAATTACACCTTCTAGATTCTTGATGGATTCTGTAACTTCTTGAGATTTGTATTCAACGAATGCAATTCCCATAGATACTTTGGTGGCTTTCTCCACGAGTAATTGAAACTTTGCAACTTCTCCATATTTCTTCAAAACTTCTAAGATATCATTTTCTTCAAATTCTTCTCCCACCTTCAAAGTCAACTTGAAAGCACTATCAATCACAATATCTTTCTTGTCACGTTGTTCGTCTTCGTCGTGGTACCCTTGAGCAATATAACCATTGGGTCTTTTGAAGTTCAATAATACATTATTACCATCGATTTTAACTCTTGATCCTTTCATTGCTAGACATATAGTAGCCACTTCATTATTGGTGAACTCTATGATCAAAGTTTTGTTATCTTTGGTTTTATATTTGTTTTCAATGTTAATATCTTTTGTCAAAGGGAAATCTATTTTATTCAATTGTTTGTTCAAGTATTCTGTCACTTTCAAATAGTCTACTTGGTCAAAATCAATACCTTCCAAAATGAGTAGCCTACTAGCTCTAGATTGGTTTGGAATGATTTGACTGGACTCGTTCAAGATATCATCACCTTCAGATATTCTGTCCTTGACAATCCCTTCTAATTTTGTAAAATCAACAGGTCTAGGGTACCCGGGTAATGGGAACAATCCTGACAATTTGGCTCTATGGGAAGAAACATTTTCAAATCCTCTTGGCTTAACTCCCCATTTTGAATCCACATTGACTTCACTGAGGACAGGTACGTCTTTGAGTTTGGCAAGTGCTTCTTCAAGTTTGGGCAAAAGAGTTTCCGCAGGTTCTTCTGGTTCTTGTTTGGGTTTATAATGATCAACATTTTGTTCTCTGTACCCTCTATTTTCTCTGGGATGGGAGTGATTACGTGGATATCCTTTGTTTTGGTTATAGTTGTTGTAGTTGTTGTAGTTGTTGCCATAATTACCGTTATCATTATAATTATTGTGGTTATTGTAGTTATTGTAACTATTGTAGTTTCCATTATTATAACTCTGATTACCACCCTTGTTGTAATTGTTGTAGTTTTGGTAACTATCATATTGTCCTGAATTCTGAGGTCTGTATCCACTTGGTCCACTGGGTCCTCTAGGTCCACTTGGTCCCCTTGGTCCACTTGGACTGGGTCCTCCCCTATTGGGTCCTGTTGGATATTTCCTTCTATCGTCCCTATAACTATCATAATCTCTTTTCTTTGATTCTTCTTCTCCATATAATGCTGGTCTTCTTCTTTCTTGTGTACCTGAAGGTGGATTCAGATACGAATTGTTGGAACTTTCATTACCATATGAACTTCCACCTCTTCGGCTATTACTATAAGCATCTAGAGATTGGTCTGGAACGTTAGTATGTTGAGATTTAACTATATTTCTAAAACACTTACTGTTACCACTCATCTTGGATTTTTCAGTGCGCAGAGATTTGAGATCTTCTTATATTAGATTATAATTCATCGTGTTCGATTGGTTCTTGTTCAGGATCTTGTACGGGTTCGTTAGTTTCAACTTCTGGTTCAGCTTCAACTTCAGCCTCAGCAGCCTCAGCAGCTTTCTTTTCCTTTAATTTTTGTTTTTCTTCTTCCTTTTGTCTTCTACTGATCAACTTTTCAAGTTTAGTTTCAAATGTTGAAAGTCTTCCTTTATGACTTTGCTCAACGATCAACAAATCAGCTAACATGTCAACAATACTATCAGAAATAGATTCGAATCTTTCCAATAAATCAATTTTTGGAATTGAATCAAAAGTCTTACTTTCAAGGATAGTTGATAAATCAGTTAACTTTTGTTTATAGGAATCTAAGGTTTTATCTAAAGTTAAAAGTTTATCATCACCTCTATTCATTAATTTAGCCTTGGCTCTATCATTTTCTTTATCGAAATCAAAGTTTTCAGCAACATATTTTTGTCTAATAGCACTGATTTCACTACCAAATTCCAACATTCTGTTTTGGATCTTCATGATCATATTTGAACCGTCTTCATAAAGTTGTTGTAATCCTTTCTTTGATAAATCAGTTTCTTGAATTTTATTGTATTTATCTATTTCATCTCTCTTGGATTTAATGATGGATAATTTTTCTTCGAAATCTTCCATAGTTGCTTCATCACTATCGAAATCTAACCATTCGATATATTCTGAAACCATTGATTCAATAGGTTCAGTGTCAATTTCTAATTCGTTATCTTGAACATAATTACGTAAACTGTAACATTCACTTTCTAATTTGTTCTTAATGTTATCAAGTTTGATCTTTAACTCATCACGTGAGTCTAAATAATTCAATTTACTGATTAATCTTTGTTTCAATGGTTTACTCATTGGTTTAACTGATGGATAAATTGGTCTAGTTAAAGTGATTGGTACAGGTCTTAAGACTTTAATGGATTTCTTCTCTTTGGTAGTTGAGTTCTTAGCCTCAACTTCTTCTTCAGCATCTTCTTCAACTTCTTCAGTTTCATCTTTTTTCAATAAGTTGTTGAAGAATCCTGGTTTCTTAACACATTCAGCTTCTACTTTCTTCAAGTTGAAGATCTTGTTGGAATCAACTTCAAAAGATGCAAAGATTTCTTTGGTATATGATTTATCATTGTTACAAGTTAAGGATTTGGTTTTATCCAAAACTCCATCGACCTTATAACTCTTGATCAATTTTCCATCTTCATACATTTCAATGTTCAAGTTATCGACCAATTCTCCTAAGGAAATTTTCTTAGTTTGATCGATGGTGGAGAATTTAGGGAATACTGAAGTTTCTTCATCATTGACAATGATTTCAAGATTATGGTAATTCTTTTCGATGATTTCAAAATCTTTGTTGATGGAATTACTTAATTTGTTCTTTAATTTGAACCCTTTGACGGTGGTACCAATAGCACAACTTTCATCGGCATTAACTGTTTTACTGATTCTATCTTCAGTTAAAAGAGAAACCAAATGTCTTTGAACAAAAGGAACTCTTGATGATCCACCAGTTAAAATCACAGATTCTAAATCATCTACTGAAAGTCCAGATTCTTTTAAAGCATCTAAAATTGGTTTGGTAATTCTTGCCATGTTATCGCTATTGATATCTTCGAATTCTTGTCTAGAAATGGTAGTTTTGAAATCTTCATCATCAAAGATTGATTCTAAACTAACACGGTAATCGGTGTTAGCACTTAAGATAGTTTTAGCCTTTTCGGCAGCTTCCAATAATCTGGCATTAGTTCTAGCATTTAATTCTTTGGATTCATCAAATTTGAATTGAGATGATAACTTTTCAAAGATTAAAGTATAAATAGATTGGGTTAAGAAATCACCACCAAAAGTTGAATCATAACCAATGTTCTCTAATTCTAAAATCTTGGTCATATTGGAAAAGGCAGTTATGGAGAATAATGTGGCTTTAGTAGATCCTGCTCCCATATCATAAACCATATAGTATTTCTTGACGTCATTGAAATCCTTTTGTTCGAAGTTCAATTTGGTTAAGAAATTAATAGCTACTGAAGTACCATCATCAACTAAACCTAAAATATTAGAATACTCAGCTAATTCTAAAGCATTTAAATAACTTTGTCTTTGAGCTTGTGATGCAAATCCATTGATAGATACTGTAACATCATCAGCAATGGCTTGAGCATGGGGATTCTCATGTAAAGTTTTCAAAGCTCTTTGTTTAATATCTTTAAGATTCATAGCTAAAACTTCTTCAACTGAGAATTGATAAGATTGATTAGTTAAACCTAAATCGATCTTAATACCACCATTGTCTTCGCTTTCCAATAATTTGATACCAAAATGATTCTTTAAATATTCAGTGGTCTCTAAATCATTGATTGATTTACCTAAAATTGATTTAATACCAGTAATACAATTTTGTGGAAATCTTATACATAAAGAATTGGCAGCTGATCCGAAAACTCTTTCTAAATCATCTTTACTGCTTGATCTGATACTTAAACCTGTTAAATCTTTCCTCCTTGCTTCCTCAGTAAGGACAATTTCATAGGAAGCACCTGGTGCTAAGATAACTGATTTAGTGAATTTTTCACCAAGATCAATACCTACTATAGCTCCAAGACTAATTGTGAGTATATAAAGCAACGACAATATACCTTCGAATCTCATGTTCAATATGATGTTCTAGTGAATGTTGTAATTAAAAATTGACTCAACGATGTGAAAAAATCAATTCGAATTATAGTAAACGTTGAAGCTATTCTTTAGAATTCTAATGCGCATAGTCTATTTCTATGACATGAATTGGACCATTTCAGGGGAGGGGTAGATTTGTACTTAGAATGATGTTGTGGCGTGTTCTACTATGTGATAATGACTTCAGTATTGTCACGGAGAAACTTTTGGAAGAAAAGATCGAAATTTGGTGAAGAAATTAATTATGTCCAGAATTCGATCTTCACACCCAATTTTTACACCCAAAAAACCATTTTTAAACTCGGGGAAAAACGTTGCTGTTATCTTAGAGATAAATGAATGTATTACATCACTCGGGTTTGGCCAATAAGATTTTATTTCGGCCCATTCCCTAAGAAATATTTCAGTCTGTAATTTCACATACTGTGAGAGAAGGTCTCCGCGGCGAGGCCCTTTAAAAACCACCCAGAGTTCTAATTTCATGTACAAAATAATGGTTTAACATGTACTAGAAACCCCATTAAACCATCTAACCACTACCCTAAAAAGCTTTTCAAATCATCCTCCTGGTTTTGCTCTTCTAAACTTGCCCGAAATTTCAAAACCTCTGGTAAGAGTTTCCTCGGGAACATATCTGCGATGGGATAATAGGAAAAACTATAAATTGAAGAAATTTTCCTTATAAAAAATTGGGTTTTCATTAACTCCAAACTCTTTGCGTTGTAAATCAAGTAAAATACAAATATGGATTCTGCAGAAATTGAAGCTAGTAAGATGTACATTTCTTACAATAATGTTCATCAATTATGTCAAGAAAGTGCTGATAAAATCAAACAATTTAAACCAGATTTAATTATTGCTATTGGTGGTGGTGGTTTCATCCCAGCAAGAATGTTAAGATCATTCTTAAAAGAACCAGGTCAACCAAATGTTAGAATTATGGCTATTATTTTATCCCTTTATGAAGATATTGGTACTTTTGGTTCAACTGCCGAAAATATTGGTACTAAAGTTGTTAGAACTCAATGGATCGATTATGAACAAAGTAAAGTCGATTTAGTTGGTAAGAATATCTTGATTATTGATGAAGTTGATGATACTAGAACCACTTTACATTATGCTGTTTCAGAATTAAAAAAAGATGTCGAAGAACAATCTAAAGCTAAAGGAGTTGATCCTTCATCAACTAAATTTGGTATTTTCGTCTTACACGATAAACAAAAGACTAAGAAAGCTGATTTACCGGATGAAATCATGAACACTGGTAATTATTTTGCTGCTAGAAGTGTACCAGATGTTTGGATTGCTTACCCATGGGAATCAACTGATATTGTTTATCATACTAAAAGAGCTATAGAGCAAGATAATGATGTTTTCATACCATCAGATAAAGTATAAACTCCCCTTGTATATTATATGTGATACTTTGATAAAACGTTTTCTAATCGATCTCTATGTAATCAGGACTTCGAGAATGATTTTTTAATGGGAATGAATCATTATTTTTATCTTTACGTTTTTTACTTTGTCTTAATGATTGTCCTTGTCCACCAAATGCTTCTGATTCTTGAGGTTGTTCATCTACTATTTCAGGTTTAGGTAAAATCACTGGGAATCCGAAAAATAATTGATTTTCAGGTACTGGGAAAGGTGCAGGAGGTAAATTAATATCTAAATCATCAACATTAATAGTTTTCTGTTCAACAGATTTACCTGATAATTTTTGTCCTGAACCTCCAAATGTATCATTAGAAGATGATGCTATATTGGCATAGTTTAAAGATTTAGCCATAGTTGCAGCACCAGCTCCTTTATTTACACTTGAAGGTGTTATTGAATCAACTGGTGGTTGAGATTTTGGTTTATATTCTGGTTCAACATATCCTTTAGGAGGAGCGAAATCTGTCTCTAAATCAGTTTCAACAACACAAATCCCTTTATTTTCACTCTCTGGTTTAGCTTCTAAAACTTTGATTCCATAAATTGTATCATTATAATTAACTTCAATGATATCATTAACAGTTAAAGTTGAAAATTTTCTTAAAACATTCTCTAAAACTGCTTTAGGATCACTAATATCTAAGAAATCAACTGATTGAGGTTCTATCTTAACAAACTTACCTAAAGGTAAATCACAACTTGAAATTTGAATTAAATGACCTGGTTCGATTTCTAATGTATTCATCATCCATTGTGGTATATAAGCTCTTCCTTCTTCTGCTACAAACTCCAACACCCCACTATGAGTAGTTATCTGATTATTTTCATTCAATAACTCAAATAACATAGGATATCTAATATGTAACATAGTTAACTTATTTAAAGCTGATTGAGGTAAGAATATCTTACCCCCAAAATTGGCATCATCTTTTCTTATATGATCAGGCATCATGGCAATTGGATAAACCCTGAAGTAATCTTCGAACTTACTGTTCATTGGAACCCCAAAGGATCCAATATTACCGAATCCTGAACCAAATCCTGAGAACATCTTAGCTGATGGCAATTTCGCGATACATTACAAAAAGAGATAAAAAATGCGTTTATTTGATGCTAAATGATTATGTTTTAGTTACCACGAACAGTGCTATGAGTTTGAAATACACTATTGACAATGTTTTGTTGATCTGGATCTAATCTTGAAATAAATTCTTGATAAACAGTTGGATTTTGTTGTTGTAAACCAGTGATTTTATTGACAAATTGTTCAAATACATTAACTCCATCAATAGGAGTTATTTTCATGGCTTCTAATTCAGCATCATCAACTTCAAACTCTTCATCCAAATAATTTTCTTCTTCATCTTCATTAAATTTAACACCATATTCCCTATTTTGTAATTCTTGTTTAGTCTTTATAGCTACAGGTAATACTTCTACGTTAGAAACTAATAAATCAATTAATTCTCCAACTAAATCACCATCGATTAAAGCCAAGTTACCATCACATAAGATGGATAATGCTGTTAAGATTTGTAATTTACAACCGTAAACACTTTGGAAATCAAATGAATGTTGAACCCATAATTTGAAGAAGCTATTGGTGAAATCTTTTTGATTTAAGAATTCTAACGTAGTGTTAGGATCTACAATCAAAGTACTGAAATACGTCCTTATGACAGATAAATAATGTAACATGTAACCATCAAAAGCATCTTGCAGTTTCAATTCAACGAAGATAGTATGAATTTCAGTCAAGAATCTAGTTAAGAAAGGTCTAAATCTATCACCTAAACCAATGATGATTAATTCCAATACTTCAAAAGAAGAATTGGCGAAAACTGGATCAACAGCATCACTCTTTAAGATTTTGAAACAAACAGTGATTAATGATTGAACGTATTGATTATCAATACCAATATTTCTATTATTGAAACCATAACAGATTATAGCATCAAAGAAAGCTTCGAAATTATCAAAGAATTCGTCAGCATAAGTATCAAAAGCATCCATTACCAAAGAATAACATTCCCAAATGATTGGTGAAACTCCTTGATTGGTAACAACTAAACTTTCTAAGATTTCCATAGTTTCAGGTAAGAAAGCTACTTGAGCATTTTGAATAACAAAAGTAATTAAATCTTTTAATCCAGGTTCTAAACTTGAAGCTACTGAAGGACTTGTTGACATAGCAACTACTAAAGTAGTAATAGTATTTATAATACCACTAGCTTGATATTCTTTATCTAAATCAGTACCACCAGAATTTGAACTTTGCATTTCTAATAATTCATGAGCTAACCTTAAAAATTGTTCAGATACTTTACTACATAAATCAACAGCATAAGGTTCTAAACTAGTAGCGAATTTTTCAACAAATGATTCCATAATACTAGTTAAAGTATCACTTTCAATGGTTTTAGACATTTCAATTAAAGTACCCATTAATTGAGGTACTTGAGGTGATATATGTTCAGCAACTAAATCATTATCAACTAAAGTTCTTAATGCATCAACAGCTGTTAATCTTATAGGTAAATGATCTTGTTTTTGGAAACAATTGACGACTCCAGTGAAAATATCTTGTAATACTTTAGTATCCTTATAATCATAAATGAACATAGCAATAGTATCACAAGCTCTAGCAGTTAAGAATGGGAATTTTGAAATGGTTTCATCTAATAATTCAGGATAAACGAAAGTATATAATAATTGATCAACTTGATCATGAACTGGAGATTTCTTCTTGTCTAATTTATAAGAAATGGTGGATAAGATTCTGAAAGCTCCTTCAACTTTCTTAGCAATGTTAACATCATTTTTATCCTTAGATCTTTGATTGAAAATGTCATTTATCAATGATAATAATAAATTACTTGATTCATCGAATTTCTTGGATGATAATCTATAAACGAAACTTATAGATGCAACATCTGAATTATTACTTTCCCTATTGATATCGAAAAATCTTCTATAATATTCTTCAGGATCATCTTCATATAATTCAATAGTTTCATCATTAGCACTTAATGTTGGTAAGATCACATGACTCAAGATAGCATTTAATTCATTAGAAATCAAATTCCAACCTTCATTTTCAATCAATTGTTCTAAAAATGAGATCAAATGATATAAAGCACTTTCTGATAACCAAATTTTTTTCACTGACCAGTTTTCAATGATAGACCAGTAAACTTTTAAGATTTCAGGAACAAAAGTTTTCAAGAAGTTCTTTGAAAATTGATTTTCTGATTTATCCCTTGTTGCAAAACCTCCCCCATGTCTACTTAAAAATCTATGTAAATTACCAAAACACCATTTAACTGCTTTAATTCTGAAAAGAGTAATTCTATCATCTTCAGAAGCTTTCATTACGTAATCAGGTAATGGTTTATTGATTAACATGATTTGATAATTACACCATTTACTTAAATTTTCATCGAGTTGTAAGTATGATGGTAATGATGAGAAGGTAGTAAATTTGAAGATTTTAGTGATTAAATACATCATTTCATCAGTGACAGGGGAGTCATTATTCAATAAGTTACTTAATAAGTTCTCTAATAATGGGAAAGTCTCCACAGTTATCTCTTCTAAGATTGGATTTGATGAATTTGCTCCTTCTAAATGTGAAAATCTATAAGCTTTAGTGTATTGGTATAAACAAATCAAACCAGCATTAATATGATCAATATCATCACTAACAATCAATTTCTTGATGATTTCAATTAACTGATCCCATTTCTCTAAGTTAACAATTTGATTTATAGCTGTTGATAATTGTAATTTGATCTTATTGTTCTTATTAGTTTTGATCAAAGTTTCAATCAACTTGTTCTTGATCATATGTTTTTCATCTTCTTTGATACTTATAGGTAAGTATTTGTTATCATTGATGATCCAGTAGTTGTTAATACGATTTTTAAATAAGATAGCTGCACTAATTTGGATACCTTGAGGAATTGAATTATCACTACATAATTCTAATAAATATGCTGTGAAACCTGGTTGTTGTTCATAAACCTTCAACTGTTGTTCACTCTCCTTACGTAATTGAAAATTGGAAGCATCAAGAGTTCCTGATAACGCTTTTAATAACGTCTCTTTATCCATTTTAGTGGTTGTAGGTAAAATTGATTTGAAAAATTTTCGAGGCTCGCTGTGAGAGTTGATAACACAATTTGTGAGGAAAGAGTTAGGGATGAGAATGCATGGTTTGACGTGGTGTGAAGGGTGGTAGGTTATAGGGTATGGTATTTTAGAGTTTAGCTTGTTGTGTGGATTTGAGTAAGTTTGGGTTTTTGGACGTTGTGTGTAATAAGTCTCTGCCAGTAAGTTGTCTGATTGTCTCATTAGTCTCTCGATCTCTAACTGTTGATTCCTAAACAAATTGGAGAACTGTTGAGTCACGAGCTATTAAGTCCTAGCCTATATAGTCTTAAGCTATTGAGTCCTAACCTATTGAGTCCTAAAACAAGAATCGTGAACTACTAACTATCATGAACCTCTCCATCTCCATCTCCACCCAGACACTTCCCCATTCGCTTTTGTCGCATCGAGAAATTTTTCAAGATGAGCTTCAATATGAAAGATATCAAAGGTTATAAGATATTGAACATAAATTTGAATGGTATAAGGCACCATGTACTTTTCAAGAAACATGAAAGTAATAAGAGCGATGACAGATCGATATTCTTATGTAATTTACCCATTGCCACCGATTTCAAAATATTAAAAAAAATTTTTGAAAAACATAGTATTGGTGCTACCATTGAAAAATTCACCAATAGTTATTTAACTGATTCTATTGAAGATATAGTCATTGACTTACCATCATTAACCAGTGATTTGAAAGAACCCGAAGTCAACGAAAGTTTTAAATTACCTAAAAATTGTGGGGTCTTGACATTTATCGATAAAGCAGCATTTCAATTAGCATTCACTAACTTAAACAAATTAAGTAATAAAGAAGAAATAATAGATTGGCCTATAAATAACAATTCCTTTGGATCATCATATTTCTTAAATCAATATCAATCCCAAATTCTTGATATTCAAGATTTATCAAACGATGTAAACCAATCATTGATAGATTTTGATCAAGCAGAAAAAGAATCAATGGAAAGTTTCCAAAATCAAAAACAATTGGTTGATGAAGATGGTTTCACTTTGGTTGTTGGTTACCAAAGAAAGACTAAAGCTGGTATTTTAGGTAATCAACAACAATTGAAAAACAAATTAAACAGTGAAAAAGTTCAAAAGAAGGAAAAGACCAAAGAAAAGGAAGATTTCTATAGATTCCAATTGAGACAACGTAAGAAAGATGAAATGAATGATTTATTAAGAAAATTCAAGGCTGATCAAGAAAAAGTTCAACAAATGAAAGAAAAGAAGAGATTCAGACCTTATTAGTACTTCATCACCCTCATCTTCAATGTAATATAGTCATAGGTTCTAGTGTGTTGTCTTTAATGAAAGTCTTTATGTTTCTCACCATCTCACAAAAAATCTCTATAATGGGTACCTCAAAGAAAGGTAACAGTTGGTTACTGGAAGAAGATCAACAACAATTGGCTCAACAGTTGTATGATAAGTATCTTAAGACCACAGATGAACACCAAGATTTTCAAATCTTGTCTACTATGAGATATGATCCCCAGTTATCATCTTCACTTCCAGTTGAAGTGGATGATATAGATGAACTGAATTTTTTCCTTCTACCTGAACATTATCATAGATTACAGTATAGTTTCCAGTTCTTTACAAAAGGAAAGCTTGACATGCTGAAAGATTTCATGGTTAAGAAGTTAGTTGATTTTATAAGAGATTCTAAAGTAGATGTAAGTAAACCTTATCGAATACGATTCTTGACTGGATTGACAGGAGAGATCAAGATGGAGATCTATGATACTGTAGAAAGGAGACTTTTACATGGTTTGGAAGATGGTCTTGATAAATACATTTTAGGACTAGATGATGATGTATGGGATGTTTATGTTGATGATGAACCTACATTGATCTCACCTTTTACATCGTTTAAAACCACCTATCGTCCACACTATACCAAGTCAAGACAAAATCATCTTCCAGGTAAAAGAACACAAGAAGAAGTGTTGATTTGGAATACCCAACAAACGATGATGGAAGGTTCAATAACGAATTTTGCTATTAAAATCAATGATAAATGGGTTACTCCAGAATTAGCATGTGGATGCTTATGTGGAGTCATGAGACATTTCCTTTTGAAAAATGGTTACATAAGCGAAAACACTATTCGTAGAAGTGAAATCAATGTTGGTGATGAAATTCTTTTATTTAACGGAATAATGGGTGTGGTTAGAGGAAAGATAGTATCCATACCTGAAATATAGTTCATGCATTATCTATACTCTATTGATTTCTTCGTCAGTATTTCTTAAACTCTATCAATTTCTTCATCAGTATATCCTAGGATATAAAGAACATCAGCTAAACTCTTTGAGTTCAATTTAGAAGGTGCCAATTTTTGAACTTTAGGTTTAGCATTCCAAGCAATACCAAAGTTGGCAACACTCATCATTTTCAAATCATTGGCACCATCACCAATAGCTAAGGTAGCAGCTTGGTCAATGTTATGTTTCTTGGAGATTTCCAATAATAATTCAGCTTTCTTATCACCATTCACGATTTCTCCAATTACTGTACCATCTAAGACCCCATTTTCATCAACACCTAAAACATTGGCATGAGCATAATTCAATTGAAGGGTATCTTTGATATAAGAGGCTAATTGAATAAAACCACCTGAACATACAGCTAAAACGAAACCTTGAGATACTAAGAACTTACAAAGTTTTGGAACTCCTTGAGTGATTTCGATTTTAGTTTTCAATTCGTCCCAAATTTTAGTTGAATTAATACCTTTTAACAATTTTACTCTTTCGTATAACGATTGGTTGAAATCTAATTCACCATTCATAGCTCTTTCAGTAATTTCAGCTACTTTATCTTCGATATTGGCATAAGCAGCTATTAATTCGATGACTTCTTGGTAGATTAAGGTGGAATCCATATCGAATACAACCAATTTCTTTGATCTGGTCTCAACTGATTGTAAAATAACATCTATTTGAGTGTCTTTGGTGATCTCATCTTTGATTAAATTGGAGATGCGTTCTTCTTCTTGTGGGTTCAAATTAGTGAAGTAGTCAGTAGCACGAGATGATAGCGTCCTCTCTGAAGTGACTGTGAGTTCCCATTTGGAGAATAATGTTCTAGGGACACTTTGATCGAGGGAATCAGTGTGTGAAATAACTGTTAATACGTGAGTCATGGTGATTTTCGCATCAGCGGTGTGAGATCTGGTAACATTATGGAGTAGGAAGTTATAGGTGGTTTGTTGGTCAGGAGAGTAACGTTTCTAGACGATTACTTCATTTGTAGTAGAGGCCTTGATGTGCAGACGGCTCACATACGAAATCAAGAAAGAAAGTTGTGGAGTTTGTCATTTATCCCAAAAGGCTGCAAAAACATTCAAAGATACTGAGCTACATTACCCACGTTTCTTTACTCTTTTCACAACTTTCACATCTCTTAAGGATCTCGTATGTTCAGAGGAGTGCCCTTCAGAAGATTTTAAGCTTTTTATCTTTTTCGCTTCTTTTTAATTCTTTTTTTCATCCATCCCTACAAAAATCACTGTTACCGGAAATATGAAAGTTGCAAAAATCAAAGAAAAAAAAATACAACTAAAAACTACTCCAACCATCAACTACCTTCATATTACATCACTATTGATACAGTTGAACGATTTACGGACCTTAGTCCGTTTATATTGTTTTATCCTAAAAAGAGCAATTGTACAACTTCTCATATAAATTGAGTATAGCACAAAGTTTATGAGAAGCAATTACCATGATTCGTAAATTTTCAACCACTTCCTTGAAAATGGCCAACAAGCCATTGAAAGATACCAATTTGTTTAAACCAATAAAAGTTGGTGATAACACTTTGAATCATAGAATTTCCCATTTACCATGTACTAGATTTAGACCCGAGAATCAAGTTCCTAGTGATTTAATGTTACAATATTATGATGACAGAACCAAATATCCTGGAACTTTAGTTGCAATTGAAGCCACATCAGTATCAAATGAAACCGGTAGTGGTAAGGCTCCGGGTCTTTATACTGATCAACAAGTTCAAGCTTGGAAAAAGATCGTTGATAAGGTTCATGATAATAAATCCTTCATTAGTGCCCAATTATGGCATATGGGTAGAGAGAGTGATCCCAAATACTTGAAGAACAATGGTGCTAAGTTTGGATCAGCTTCGGCTATTTATTGGAGTGAACAAAGTAAGAAATTGGCAGAAAGAGTAGGTAATCCCATTGTTGAATACACTCAAGATGATATTCAAGATATCATCAGCCAATTCGTCAATGCCACTAAAAATGCCATGGAAGCAGGATTCGATTATGTAGAGCTTCATCATGGTAACGGATACATTTTTGAACAGTTCTTATTTCCTGCCTCAAATGTAAGAACTGATAAATATGGTGGTTCAATTGAAAATAGAACTAGATTCGTTTTAGAAACATTAGATAGATTATTCGAAGTTATACCTGCTTCAAAGATCGGTATTAAGATTGCCCCTTACATCAGTAACCCAGGATTTTTAGGTTTCAAAGAGGAAATCCATCCTATCGTAACCTACGGATATTTGTTATCGGAATTACAAAAGAGAGCTGAAAAAGGGAATGAGTTAGCTTTTATTTCCATCAGTGATGCCAGGCAAGATGAAATCGACTTAAACCCCGAATTGAAATCAATCGATTGGATAAAGAATATTTGGAAAGGTGTTATCATCAGAGGTGGTAATTATTCTTTTGAAACAGGAGAAATGACCAACATCTTCAATGACGTGAATTACGACGATAGAACCATGATAGGTTTCGGTAGACATTTCGTAGCTAATCCCGATTTAGTTGAAAAGTTAGAGAACGGTTGGGATTTGAACCATTACCAAAGACAATACTTCTACACTGGAACCAACTTAGGTTTCAACACTTATCCTAAACATGGTGAAACTTTGGAATTCGATGAAGCTACTGAAAAGGCTAGAAAACCAAAAGCTTTAGTATAAACTTAATGAATATATTCTACATGCTCTAACTACTGATCATAACCTAAACGTAAGTCATATTCACTCAAACCGATTGATGCTCCTAAATTCTTGAAGTTAGTGAGATAATTATCCCATTTTCTGTCACCCATTTTATTCATTCCAGACCAATATTCATCATGGTTATATTCAAAATCGATACCACCATTGAATTCTTTATCTAATTGTTCATAAGGT
Source organism: Yamadazyma songkhlaensis (assembly GCA_030570975.1). NCBI lineage: Eukaryota > Fungi > Ascomycota > Pichiomycetes > Serinales > Debaryomycetaceae > Yamadazyma > Yamadazyma songkhlaensis. Next base: position 239,980 of record JAJLWX010000008.1, on the reverse strand, counting down.
ACAAAATTCTCAAATGGTTGATCGTAAATTGTCTTCAGTTTGGTGTAAGGATCAATGAATGGACTAACTAACTTGAAAAACGTGTATCCAATCCATGGAATATTCGTAAATAAACCTCTACCTAATCTTTCAGGGTAATGATGTTGTAAAATATGCAAAACTTGTTTTGAGATTGAAATTGATGGAAGCTTGGCCGATAATTTCAATTCTGGTGGTGCCAGCTTGAAATCTGTCATTAACGCTAATTTATCTTGTCCAGGTGGCATGAATTGAATAACTCTCTCCAACATAAACACCAAATGCTTAACTTGTAACATAGAAGGTTTGGTATTCTGATATCCATTTCTTAAATAAAGACACGGTCTGTTGTCATTGTCATAACCAATAATCAAATTTTTACCGGTAACATTTTCTGATTCAACCATTTCTGGAGTAATAAGTTCGACTTCATGGTTGTTCAAAGGTACAAGACCGAAGGATCTTCTCCATAAAATAGTCTCTTCAATTCTTTTGATAGCGTGATCAACTTTCCATTTAGTGGCATTTAAATACCTTAAAAAACATTCTTTAGTTAACCATGCCTTTTCTAAGTCTACTAGCTTTTCAGTTTTGGTTGTTTCTGGGATTGAATACTCTTTATCTAACAGATTTTGGAAATGTTTTAAAACTTCATTGTATTTTTCCACTTGATCAGAAGTTAGATCCTCTGATGTGGGTTTTATAGGATTTACCGGAGTATTAAAAGGAACGGATCTTTTAACCAATTTGGTATTATCCGAAGGTGCCACTGATGTCTCCCTGGTACTGTAAGATCCTTGCTCACTATCGGACATCTCGCTCGTATATAGAAACTTTGCAGCTTTCTGTGCTTCGCGTATATTTGTGGTGTACGGATCTATAAATATCATTCATTATAATCTACATTGTTCAAGAACGATGTCAAGGAATCATTAAGTTTATGAAGATTTTGTGATTTCTTTTGTAAATTAATCAAATTATTATTGATGTCATTCAAAGTGGAAGAGAATTCATCGTTGTCTTCGAGTTTAAATGGGGTTTCTTCTATGACATTGACTTTTTCAGTAGTATTTGCCCTTACAAGGGAGTAGTTTTCTCTTTTGGATCTCTCTTTGGCCATTTTAGATTTGTTAGCATCTATGGTCTTTTCCAAATCTCTCAAATAATTGTTATCTGCTTGATAATTGTCATTCAATCGTTCATGATATTTCTTCAAATCTTCTAGTTGTTTGATTTCGGCTGATAAATAAGTTTCAAGCCATTTCTTTCTGTGATTTAAATGATCGTAGTTCAATATATCTACATTTTCATCGTTCTTAGAACTGGTGGAATGCATAGTATGTGGTTTGGGCAAAGTTGTGGAATTCAATCTCGTTACAAATGATCTAGGATCATCCAGTATCCATGATTTAAGTAGATATTTCTCTGCAACCTTACTTTTGTTAACATTAGATAATCTTTCCAATGACTTAACAATCCCAATATCCATGATCTTCGTCAATGATGAAATGGTGGTAGAATCCAAATAATCCCAGAACTTATCCATCTGTGATGGAGGTATTCTCTTTTTCACAGTTTCATAATAAATAGAGTCTGGACTAAATGGACGTTTCCTTGAGTTCAAATCATCAACATCAGATGTTTTGTTTGTGTCAGTGTTAGTATCTGTGTCATTATTATTAGTATCTGTATCATTTTTGTCATTATTGTTATCATTAATGTCATTCGATTCATTGGCGCTATTCTTCGTTGTCTCACTATTGGATTCAGCATTTCCTATTTCAGTATGGGATTCTTCATTATGATGCTCTCCCAAAGTCCCTATAGATCCCTGGGGGTCAAGCACATCATCATGGGGTTCTTCCATCTCAAGCGCGTTTAGATGAAGTTCGCATATATTATCTATTTATCTCTTTAACAGCTTTCTCAACTTCCAAATAAGTCTTATAAATGAACTTTTTGGAGACGAAAAATCGGTTACTGAAGTGATCAAGGAGGAAATCCTCAATGACAAAGATATCCTTGTGGGATATTTTTGGAGGATCTTTGAAATATTTCGAATATTCTTCATCTTTATCATTATTCTCATTATCATTATCTATATCATTAAATTCATCATCATTAACATTATCATAATCAAAAATAACTTTTAACCGGTCATGCATGATAGAACTGGCTAAAGATTTTGTGAACACCACCTTGTTGAGGTACTCTAAATACTTTTGGATCTTTTTATCATCATAATTTACCAACAGATTAATATCCTCATAGTTAGTTTTACTCATAAATTGATAAACTTGATTGGATTCAAAGGTTTTGGTTTTAAGGTTGTTAAGCCATGTTTGGTAGTTTATTTGGGGAGATAAAAATATGAAGTAAACCTTTATCATGAAGATAATTGATGATACTAACATTATTTCAGGAAAGTCCAAAGGTAGGTTTAACTTGGGGACCAAGGATTTAGTTAACACGAATATCTCAATACTGTTGGGTAAAAGAAGCAGCATGGTGGTTTTGAGTAAAAAAGGGATGTAATAATTATATTTTGGCTTATTGTCCAAGTTCACTTTCAAGGTATATTTAAGGTAATGTAAAGTTATCCATGATTCACTAACACCTTGAAATTTTATATTGGGGAAATAATCATTGGGTATTCTGGCTAACTCATCAGTGGTCAACAAATGATGAGTTTCATGACTAGGAATAACATTAGTACCAATCATTTCTATCAAATCATCAAGATACAATGGTAAATAGTTCAATTGTACCACTGAGAAATAAATAGTTAGGATGGTATCATTTATAGTAGGTAATTTCGTTGTTGACTTAACTTGAAAAGTATTACCACCTCCCATACTATCCTTCAGTAAGTAAAACTCTAAAAGTTTTATCCAGTTCAATTTCACTGTTGTTTTCAAGGTCTGGATGAAATCATCAGAAGTTTGAAACTCTTCATTGAGGAATGTGATGACACTTTGAAGTTGTGATTGAAGGATTTTTTGTAGGATCTTAACATAGTACTCTTTACCAATATTCCCAGCTAACCTACTGACATGAACTCTTTCCTTTTTGCTTCTTCTGGTGACAATTTCACCTGTCTCACTAACTCTTAAATTCAATCTCTTGGTTACCACCACTTCTCCATCTTCATCATCATTTATCTGTATATCACCTTCCAAAACATGACCAAATTGACATATCTTAAGACCATCAACCACTCTATAAAGTCGTGAAGGACAGTTATTTGTCCCACAGATCGGTCCTTTGATATACGATTGAGACATATTTATGTTAGCGATGAGAATCCTCATAATAAATCAGGAGTCACGTGATTAGCATAAAATTTACTTGGAAAATGGTGCGACTTTTTTCTTAGTTAATTGGGGATGTGGTCTAGTGGTATGACATTTGCCTTGCAAGCAAAAGGCCATCGGTTCGATTCCGGTCTTCTCCACTTACTTTTTTTTTTATAAATCTTTTATAAATCCTATATATGATAGGAAGAGGTGTAGCATTATGACAGAATACACAACAGCGTACATATATACATTGTATTCTGGATATACCTCATAGATGACTAATCTTCATGTTCAGTCTTTTTTGCTGTAAGATCGATTCTAAGGCAAGATAGCACTTTATGCAGCCACTAAAATGTATTTCTTAATACCAAGGGTTTGGATCTATGCAAAATTTCGGAGATTATCCTTGAGAGGAGAGAAGTTCACTTCTTCTCTTCGACGCAAGAGATGCTCAAATCTAAGAGTGGGTCAAGAAAATATATTTCGTTAAATCCTTCAATGCCTTCAATGATAACCGTTGGGTTAGGGAAATCACTCCACTATATCCTTATGGAGTAGCCGATCTCGCATTTTAGAGTTCTCGAGTTATGGGGATCTGCAAACGACAAATAACTGGGGTTCGGTTATAAACCCAAACTCCAGGAAAAAGAAAAAGATGGAGAAATGAATTAGTAAATAACGGGCAATGAAGTATGCTTGATTCGAGGCTTATAGATACATCCATACTACCTCTGAACTTATTAGTGAACTACTCGTAGGACTCACTGAACTTAACTTGTGCATCTTGAACTCTGGAGAAAATCAGCCAATGAACGAATTTATATCTGTCCGAGCATTGTGTATTGTCGGATCCGACCTTAAAAAACACCTAGGTAGTTATGGAAGTTATCTGTCGTACGACTTTATACGATCATAATGATCCTTCATACTTAGGTAGCCAAAACTTCGGATAACCATGATCAAACAATCAAGAGAGATAGAATCTTCGGAGAAGTGAAATATGGGGTAAGCCGCGAATAAGGCTTGCGGAGGTTCATTTGCCCGATAGGATCGTCTAGCTTATAATGTCCAGTATCCAATATCCATCACCGAACTGAAGATGTAGAAATCAATTAAAAAAAAAAATAGACATTCACATTCTGTTGGGAGATGGAATCATCGGTGATTGAAAAATTGGGGTCAACCTTATTCTGGCATTTTTTAGGAGTGCTTAATACCGAGAAGAAATACAAGAAAATGTTCCTTATTTTTTTGCGCTTCACTCTGTCACCTACTATGTTCATGCCTACATTGGCTGTATTTACCAACCACTCCCATAGGTTTCAATAGTCATCTCATTACTTCGTCTATTAATCATGGAAATACATACTCAGAAGGGTAAAAAAAGCTCATCTCATAAAATTTCAAATCAAGGAATCCATCGGAGCTAAAGACCGAAGAAAAACTTTCAACGTCCACGCGTTAAAGAAACACCGAGCTTTATGGTCCCCCTATTTACCTACTCTAATGTAAAGAACTATTAAATCGAGCTTTAGATCATAAACTGCTAAACAACATATATTCAGTGTATCACGTAGATCATTACGTCAAAACCATAAATCGATTTTTAGGTGGATGCTTAAGTCCTTCGTATTTATTGATAAAATGTTGAGGTGAAGCGAATCACAACTCCGAGCCCCCGGACTTTAGAACTAAGAAATTTTATAGTTCCAACAATGCAATCCAATTAGAATTCAACTTCAAATTCCCCTCTTTGATGATTAATGTGGCATCCCCAGATTTTTGAAAAACTATAAATTCTGAATAATCTCCCGAAATATTTCAGTTGCTAAATAATTCTTCTGAATTTTTTTATAGTTTATTCAAATAAAATGTTTAGAAGTACCACCTTATTGAGGGCTAACCTTAAAAACGTTAGATTTAACTCTTCATTACCATTATCAGTTAAATTAAATTTACCAAATGGTATCAGTTATGAACAACCAACTGGTCTTTTCATTAATAATGAATTCGTTAAACCACTCCGTGGTGAAACTTTAGAAGTTACTAGTCCTTCAACTGAAGAAGTTATTACTAAAGTTTACCAAGGTTTAGAAGATGATGTTGATGTTGCAGTTGCTGCTGCTAAAAATGCTTTCGAAACCACTTCATGGGCCACTGGTGACCCAACTGCTAGAGTTAGAGCTTTATTAAAATTAGCTGATTTATATGAAGAACATGCTGAAACTTTAGCTTCAATTGAAGTTATGGATAACGGTAAATGTATTGCTAATGCTAGAGGTGATGTTGCTTTATCAGCTAACTATTTAAGATCAGCCGCTGGTTTTGCTGATAAAATGCACGGTGAATTCATTGAAACTGGTAACACTCACTTTAACTACACCAGAAAAGAAGCTATTGGTGTTGTTGGTGCCATTGTTGCTTGGAATTTCCCATTAATGTTATTATCATGGAAATTAGGTCCAGCTTTAGCTGCAGGTAACACTATGGTTATCAAATCTGCTGAAGCCACTCCATTATCTGCTTTATTCGTTGCTAAATTAATTAAAGAAGCCGGTTTCCCAGCTGGTGTTGTCAACTTTGTTACTGGTTTAGGTCCAACTGTTGGTGAAAGAATCTCTACTCATCCTGATATTGGTAAAATTACCTTCACTGGTTCTACTTTAGTTGGTAAAAGAATTATGAGAAATGCTTCAGAAACTGTTAAGAAAGTCACTTTAGAATTAGGTGGTAAATCTGCTAACATTGTTTTCCCAGATGCTGATATTGACAGAGCTGTTGAAAACATCTATCCTTCTATTTTCTACAACACTGGTGAAGTTTGTTCTGCTGGTTCAAGATTATACGTTCATGAAGATATTTACGATGGTTTCATTTCAAGATTACTCGAAAAAGTTAAAACTATCAAAATGGGTGATCCATTTGATGAATCAGTCGTTATGGGTGCTCAAAACTCCGTCGCTCAATTCAAAAAGATCTTAAAATACATTGAAATTGGTAACGCTGAAGGTGCTAAATTATTAACTGGTGGTAAAAGACACGGTAACAAAGGTTACTTTGTTGAACCAACTATCTTCACCGATGTTAAACCAAACATGAGAATTGTTCAAGAAGAAATCTTCGGTCCTGTTTTAGCTGTTTCTAAATTCTCAAGTACTGATGAAGTTATTAAAGCTGCAAACGATTCTACTTATGGTTTAGCTTCAGGTATCCACACTTCAAACATTAACACTATTGCTAAAGTTTCAAGTCAATTAAAAGCTGGTACCGTTTTCGTTAACACTTATAACGATTTCAACCCAGCTGTTCCATTCGGTGGTTTCAAACAATCTGGTTTCGGTAAAGAAATGGGTAAAGATGCTTTAGACTCTTACATTCAAATCAAAGCCGTCAGAGCTGGTATTTACTAAACAATCGATCAAAATTATTTATGAATAAAAGTCATGATTCAATATTTCCCCTAACTCTTAAACTCTAAATTTCTTGGTCTATTACGTCAATTTCAGGTTCTCTATCTCCGAATCGTTTATCACTTCCTGCCCTTGCATACATACGGATTTGATCCAGAAATACATCGCACCGTTGATCACATGATGGTGTGACTGTTTTTTCTCAAAACCCATAATTGAACTTGACACGATTTTGTGAGAAGAATTTTTCAAACTTGAGACCTTCTCACACTGAAAAAAATTTCATAAACTAAAGAGATATCATCAAAATGGTATGTTTAATTAAATGAATTATTGAATGATTCCTGTTCATTCTTTCTAGTTGATACCTTCGGATAGTCTATCATTGTATTTATCATCGTTTGTCATAAGAATATTATAATATAATCTCCAAATAGATTCAACAAAAAAAGTGAATTCATGATTGAAAAAAAAATTATATCAACCATTTCAACCACCAATTCTGTTTATTTGGTTGGGCTCATCATTAGATAAATTGAAAGTTCTTTATTGAACTTTTCAAACCATATTATCAAAACTTGATTTGGATCATTATAGCATCAGTAGGCGAAGACTAGACCAATAAGAATTTTTATACTAACAATTATAGAGTGACTCAGTTACTATCAGAACTCGTAAAGTTATTTCAAACCCATTATTAGCCAGAAGACAATTCGTCATTGATGTTTTACATCCAAACAGAGCTAACGTCTCAAAAGATGAATTAAGAGCTAAATTATCAGAAATCTACAAATCTGATAAAGATGCTGTTTCAGTTTTCGGTTTCAGAACCCAATTCGGTGGTGGTAAATCTACCGGTTTCGGTTTAATCTACGAATCAGTTGCTGATGCCAAAAAATTCGAACCAAACTACAGATTAGTTAGATACGGTTTAGCTGACAAAGTCGAAAAACCATCAAGACAACAAAGAAGACAAAAGAAGAACAGAGATAAGAAAATCTTTGGTACTGCTAAAAAACACGCTAAAAAAGTCGCTAAAAGAAATGCTGAATAAGTTCATTAAATTGTTAATATGTATATTAACCTAATATAAAGTTCATTTGTACGAAGACTTCTCTTTCATACTCTTCATATCAGTTAGGGAAACCTCTAACATTAAAAATCTCATCGCACTTATGTCAGAAAGGAAAGCCATAAATAAATACTATCCTCCTGACTATGATCCCAGTAAGGTTACAAAGGTGAAGAAACCTACTAAGATGAAAGTCAGATTGATGTCACCTTTCTCAATGAGATGTTTGACTTGTGATGAGTATATATCGTCCTCAAGGAAATTCAATGCTACAAAGGATAGTACAGGAGATTCATATATGGGAGTTAAAATTTATAGATTTACGTTGCTTTGTCCTATATGTAATGCTAAGATTATATTTCGTACTGACCCACAGAATAGTGGGTTTGAACTAGAGAGTGGAGCTTTAAGGAACTTTCAGAAGAAAGTTAAACCTGCAGTGATTGAGACCACTGAACAAACGTTGGAAAGATTATTGAAGGAGTCTAAAGAAGATAGTAAGTACCAAGAAATGAAAGAATCAAGAAAGAAAGACCCATTTGCTAAGAATCAAGTTGAAGATAATCTTGAGTTGAAGTTGCAAGAGCAACAACGACAGAATGAGATCAATGATCATTTAGAGTACTTGAAAGCTAAGAATGAGAAGATCCAGAACTTGAATTCCCAGGAGATAAAGTTAACAAATAAGGAGGACGAGTTGATCAATGCATTCAATAAATTCCAAAAGGAGAGGTCTAATGGAAGGGTTAGTAAGGTAAAAGTGGAAAGAAAGGTTAGATTGAGTAAAGCAGATGTGAAGGCGAAGACAGATGTGAAGGATGTGGAGGTAGAGACGACAGAGAAGGAAATCAAGGCAGAAACACCTCCACCCCAATCAGGACTAGATCTAGGCTACTCTTCTGATTCAGAATAATGACGTAACGAATATATGATAATTACTATGATCTCTATCATAAAGATCGCATCGCACTGATGTCAGAGAGGAAGGCCATAAACAAATATTACCCCCCTGACTATGATCCTCGAAAGGTGACGAAGGCAAAGAAACCTGCTAAAATTAGGGTTACATTGATGGCACCTTTCTCCATGAGATGTTCAACTTGCGATGAATATATATCATCCTCAAGGAAGTTTAATGCTACTAAGGGTAACACAGGAGATTCATATATGGGGGTCAAGATTGAAAGATTTACTTTACTTTGTCCTATGTGTAATGCTAAGATTATAATACGTACTGATCCCCAGAACAGTGGTTTTCAACTAGAAAGTGGAGCTATGAGGAATTTCCAGAAGAAGGTCAAGCCTTCAAAGGTTGAGACCACTGAACAGACATTGGAGAGATTAATAGAGGAGTCTAAAGAAGATAGCAAGTACCAAGAGATGAAAGAATCAAGGAAGAAAGATCCATTTGCTAAGAATCAAGTCGAAGATAACCTTGAGTTGAAACTACAAGAACAACAACGACAGAATGAAATCAAAGAGGACTTAGAGTACTTAAAGGCTAGGAATGCGAAGATCCAGGAGATAAAGATAACGAACAAAGAAGATGAATTGATAGATGAGTTTAACAAGTTACAGAAGGAGAGGTCTAATGGGAGAGTTAATAAGATAAAGGTTGCAAAGAAAGTGAGATTGAGTAAACCAGTGGAGCCAATGAAGAAAGAAATGCCACCCACACTAAATCTAGGATACTCTTCTGATTCAGAATAATGACGTAATGAATATATAATACACTACTATGCTAATTGAAAGTGAAATCATTCAAAGTACCAGTAACCATTAATGGAGGTTGGACTTGTTGATGATAAGTCTTTTGAATCTTTATCAAAGAATTTATCAATAGATTGACTTCATTCTTATCCATATCTTTTCTACATAAACAGATACCTCTGATGTATTCAACAGAACAATAATAGAAAGATCCAAGGATTTCATTCTCCCACATTTGAGGTATAAATTCCATTGGTTGCTCACAAGTAGCTAAATCAGATAAAAATTCAATAGCTCTTAAACTGTTAAGTAAATAACTACTATCTTTACGAGTGAATAAAGATTCCAAACCTCCATATAAAATAGTAACATCTCTACCAATGGCATCGTTGAAGGATTTGAATTTTTTGGTGTTTGTTGGATCAATCTTCTTACCATCACCATGTAAAATATTCTCATAACCTATCCTTATATAACTTGAAATGAAACTATCCAACAAGACATTAAAGGTTACAGAATAGATATCATAGGTAGTATAACCTCTAAATTCTTCCATATACTCACCTATAGTTTCAACAATTCTTGCAGCCATTGGTTGAACATCAGAAAATTGGGATTGATTATCTTCATACCATGATTTAGTGAATAATTTCGATAATGCTGGATATAAATCATTAATTATTATATCCACAATAGCTCTAATGACTTGTGCATTTAATTCTGTACTTGGAGTAACCGTATCTTCAAAAGCTTGTTCTATCTTCAATTGATAATTACTATGAACTTTTTCTTTATATGTTGGTAAAAATCTATCTTGTAATCTATCAGTATTGATTTCGAAGGTATTACCTAAAGCAGCAAGATATTCAATTAACCCTTCTTTGGAAATTGCTGATAATTGTTCTTGAGTCATTTCATCCAAATTTACAATATCCTTTTGACGTCTTCTGAATAATCTTTTGGTCTTGCTTTCATTGATTAAAAACCTTTCATTATTATAAATTGACATGTAATTATCGAATTCTTCATCAATGATTTCTTGATAATTAACTATACGTTTAATATAACAATGACTCCAATGTTCAATAACTCCCACCAAAATCTTCCCGTACCCAGAATCTGCCGCTACATCTGCTTGTTCTTTCAACATAGTCAAAGGAGTTTTGAAATCTGGTAATACATAAACATTGGTTTCAATATCAAGCATAACCGGTTGATCATTAACATCTTCATCATCGATAACTTGATGATAATTATATAAATCTGGAGGTCCTTCACGTAAATTGAAAGTTCTTGTTTCAGTTTTAATAAGGTTTTCATTCCATTCTTCCATTTTTTGTACAATGACTTTCAAATAATCATCCAAAACCACATTCTTCAAATCTTCTCCAATAATTGATTTATTCTGAGGTTTGATAACAGATTTCCTCTTATCAGTATCAATAGTTTGTAAGGCCACCAAAAACTTATTGTAATGAGTATCATAAGATAAAATACGAAGTAAGTCTTCAGCTGGAGGATCAGTTTTAATAATATCCATAGTAAAATTATGAAGCTTATTATAATAGACATTTTGTATGAAATTATTTATTTCCCAAGATTCTGGGAATAACAACGATAAAGTATCATTAACAAAAAGTATTTCGTCTTCTAACCATTCCAAATTATCATAAACCAACATCTTATCTTGAGAATAATGATTTATACATAAATCGAAAGTTTCAATCAATGATTCTTCTAATTTATCATAGAAAAACTTCTTATAATTACGCTTAACAAGTCTTTTCATTCCATAATTAACTGTGAAAACGTTCTCTTTCAAATCAAGATTATTCTTCAATAAAACCTTCAAATCTTCATTAGTCTCATAATCGATGATTTTGATTAATTTAAGTACTAACTGTAAATTTCCTTCTTTGACAGCTTCAGTCAACGATATGATAATTTCTTTCAATAGTTCATCAAATAACTTGATGGTTTTACGCAATGGTGATAAGATTCTAACAATAATTGATTTCATATCATCAGAAAGTGATTGAGAATAAGTCTCAAGATAATCTTGGAAATTTCTTACTTGTGTAAGGTTATAATGAATTTTCAAGATGTTACTCAAAGGATAAGATATATCATTAGTAATAATATCCAATTCATTATCAATTAAAGCATTTATATTATCCAAATTTCTTCTAAAATTGGTTATATCTTCGACTAAATGATTAACTTGATTAAAATATTGATTTACTTTAGTCATCTTCATAACATCTTCATATCCTTCAATTAAAACACTATCTCCATGAATACTGTTAACTTTATTGATTTCTGATTTGATTGTTGTAAGTTTTTCACTGGAAGTATTAAGTTTGTTCAAATTCAGTATAATAGAATCGATTTGAAGTTTAGTAACATTATTCAATTTGGAATCAATAGTGGACTTTTCCTTTAAGAATTGGGTTCGAAGTTGTGATATCTTATTCAAATCATCTTCAATGCTGATAAGATTCGATATCCTATTCAATGCTCCTTCACTCATAGTGTGTGAAATCTGATAAACAAATGCGCGGAAGATCAAGATCAAGAGAAAGAGATCAAGTGAGACAAAGAGACCAGATGAAACTACGTGATTCATTACCTTTTACTATACCTTCTATGATTGGGTTGCCCTTGATACTTATAATATTCATCATCATCATGTTGAGTTGGAGCTGACATGGGTTGAGGAGAATTATAAGGAGAATAATTTGGTGAATATCTTACAGGACTTTGAGGAAACATTGGCATGAATTGCATAGGCATTCCCGGCATACCTGGCATACCTGGCATTGGTTGCATACCCATACCATTTTGCATTGGCATCATCATTGGATTAACTCCCATAGGCATCATTTGATTATAACCCATTGGCATCATTTGATTATTCATCATTCCTCCCATCATTGGATTGGTAGGTTCAGGGGGTGGCATCAAGTCACTATAACTTTGATCTACCGTCAAATCCCAAGTTGGAGGAGTTATAAAAGCTTTCTCGACGGTTTCACGATCAATGAACATATTGAAACTAGTTTTAAAATTTTTGATTTTTTCAATTTGAGATTCTTTGGTTGGTATTTTTGATGATCCTCCAAAAAAATCTTGTGGTGAAACTTGATAATGACGTTTGTTAGAATATGGTCTTGATTGTGATAATCTAGGGGAATTATTTTTATAATCTCTATGGTTTTGATTTTGATTTTGATTAGAATGATGTTGATTTTGTCCTGGTTGACTGAAGGATTTAGATTTAGTATAATTTTTGTTATATGAATTACCTGATGGAGGTGCTGAAGGTGTGAAACTATTAACATTTGGATTAAATGAAACAGCGTTAGGATTAAATGCAGGTTTCTTGGGATCCATTTTCTTTTTACCTTCTTCTTTTTTAACTTCAGTTCTTTTAAGTATTTCATCTTGTTTAGATTTATCTTTGGATAATATTGGTAATAAATCATTAGGAATTTTATGAGGTACTTTAAAAGTTGCACTAAATTCTTTCAATGAATTGATTTCACTTTGAGCATTTAATCTGAAAGATTCTGCTGGTTTTGAAGGTAACTTTGATTTTTCACTTGAAACAATTGCTGGATCATTATGTTCCAGAACTTTAGATTTATTGGGAATATTCTTTTTATCCAAGCTTACTGATTTCAAAGCTGCCATTAATTCATCTCCTCGGGTATCTTTTTCTTCTCTTTGAACTCCACTATATTTATCTTCTTCATCAATTCCACTATCATCAATTTTACCTCTTTCTTCCATAATATGAGGATCTGAACTTATTGAATGTTCAATCTCAAATGCCACTTGTTCAGCTTTTTTCAATCTTTCTTTATAATCTTTAGCTTCGGTATTGATCCTGGTGGTATATAAATGCTCATCGTATGTTGATTCAATACCAAACTTATCTTTATTAACTTGAAATTGATCCCAATCTCCACCATCATTTTCCAAGGTTAATTCTTTACCATCATCCTCAGGAACCCATCTTTCCAATTCCCTTTCTTGGAATTGACGATTGGATATATCAGAATCTGTCTTGAATCCTTTTTTCATGTTACCACCTAGTCAAAAAAACCTTCAATGTCTTCAATCTCCAGAACCAAATTGTTCAATCAACAAAACAAGTGGTGACAGTGGAAATGTTTTTTTGTTGACCGCGCGCCGTTAAGTATTCGTCAATTGATCTCAACAGGTTTGAGTTGGGCTGGATGATTCGATTGGGAGAGGTAAGCAGTCGGATGGGTCAATTGAGTACCAGAATGATCAGATTGGAGGACTTTAGCTTTTGGTATCAATTTTTGTTATGGAATGATTCCCGGAATTTATAAGTGATTACTTCCAGAAGGCTGCAAAATAGGGAAAGAGTAAAATAGATCATTTATTATCATTAATTGTCAGGCCTAACAGAAAAATCTTAAACCTGAAGATATTTCTACACTATCAACGTCCCAATAAGTCATTACAAATTCCTTTAAGAATTCAATATCACTTTCAGAATAAGGATCTAACTCTAAGTCTACCAAATCAGAATAATTGATTTCAACTTCTCCATGGTATAATTCATCCATGACGATTTCGTTTATGAGATAAATCCATTTTTTAGTTAATTTGTGGAAGAATCCTACAATTTCCACAAATTCTAATACATCACCTTCGAACATTGTTAATTGGGATAATTGAGAATTGAAGGAACCTCTATGATTAACCACTGGATGTTCAATTGATGGAACAGCGTCATCTCTAGTAACTATTCTATCAACCACATCGACATTCATTTGACCCGCTGATGCAAACCAACTGAAGGCAGACCAAATATATTGAGTCCAAGAAACTGGTGCTACATTATCCCACCAATTGGTTTCATATCCCCATCTGGTATTATTGACTTGAGATAAGTTTATTGATGAAGTTGAGTTTGCAATGGAAGCAGCATCGTCTTTTAATTCTTCATAAATCACCTTAAACTTTAAATAATCATTATAGGTAGCTTTTGAGATGGTATTTTTACCTGATCTAATTGAATCATAAGTCATAATTTTAGGGGTTTCGTCAATGATTATTGCAATGTCATACACTGGTTGGTTCAAAACGATTTCATCGTTGGTGACAGCAATGTAATGTGGAGGTAATTTCTCGATATCATTCAAACTTACATTATAAAGTGGTTGAGAATAATGGGGTTGTTTAACGTCGATTTTCATTGATGGGATTAAAGATAAGATTGATATCAAATATGTGAATATAGCCAACTCGTAATTATCACGTTTGGATTTATTAACAATGATTATTTTCTTACGAAGAAGACTTAACTTGAACATCCTGAAAATTAAAGGTCCAAATCTGTTCAAGAATGAAGGTAAGTTCAATAATGGAGATACAAATTTTCTAGGTCTTATGTCTTCAAATTTGAAGTCAGATGTAGTAAGTTTATCAATACCATTGATATAATCAGATAATAAATCATCTAAAGTTGGTACATATTGAAACCCATTGGAAATGAAGGTATTTGGCATCCAAGAAGTGTTTTTGGGTTTACATAAAACCCCAAGACTGAACATCTTAATCTGATCTCTATCGGTCTTCATATTTTGACGAAACTTACTTACTCCATAATAAATCTCGTCATTATGGATATGAGTGAAGGGGATCAAATCTTCGGAAAATTCTTCAATACCTGAAGGTAAACATTTAAATTCAATACCTTCAAGGGAAATATCAGTTGAAGACTTTGACCATACGATTTTATAGCCCACTTTGACATCAAATTGAACAAGAAATACTGAAACTATTTCTGACATAGTGAGTGATCAACGCGAAGATTCTGATCAGAGATGACAGGGAAGAGATGATAACCAGATAATCAAGGATCTCAATTGATATGGTACGCCTTGGATTTATAGCATGTTCTACATCATAACTTAAATGGTTTTCAACAACTCGACTCATAATAACGTACATTGACTATTATGTCTATTAAATAATATTACTTAGATAAGTAACTAATGGATGAGGGATTGGTCTCTCAATGAGGAGTCTCTCAGGAAGTTATCTTGACTTGAATCTCGATGTAGACCCCTAAGTAGAAATCTCTGTCACATCAAGAAGTCTAGCTTCTCATTCTTAAGACGAAATTAACAACAACAGCTACTAATAAGAAGATACATAACATGGTTGGACCGAATCTATCATCATAAGGACCAGTACCTCTCATTCTGATAGCTTTAGCTCTCCAATGGTAAGTTATCAATGCATAAACCATAGTTAACATAGCGATGAAAGTGAATAATCCAGCAGAAATTCTACCAACTGAATCACCAAAATTTAATAAACCAACACCTAAAGATCCTAAGATGACAGTGAAGTTTAACCATGAAAGGAAGGTTCTTTCATTGGCAAAGAAGACTTTTGGTTCAACTCTGGCTGGTAATGCTATTCTTTTGTTAGTAGACATGGATAATTAAATTTGGGAATTCTCAATTTCTCAATGAGCTTAGATAAACGTGGGATGGCACACGAGCGTAAAAATGGTAGTAAATTTAGCGACAAAGGTCGGAAAAAATAGTGAGGATTTAGTGAGGAATGTTGATGGTCTGAATGAGGAAACTATAACCCTGAGAAACCGGATTTAGGTAAATTCACTCAAGTGGGAAGTGTTATTTAAGTAATTTTGTGGAACAAAAAGATAAGAGATATCTGTAGAACAAAGAATCATTAGCATATATCTAGAAATTCTAGCAATAAATAAATAAATAAATAATAAATAAATAAATAACGTAACCTAAGATCTGGTTAATTGAACGGAATGAGGAACAAAGTAACTATTGGTCTTATTAGCAACCCCAGCGAAGGCATTATAGAAACCTAAGAATGCAGTAATAACACCAAAAACACCACCAGCTCTGGCTACCCCAACCTTTCCAGTAAATTCCCCTGCAGCTAATAATACAAAAGTCATGGTCAAGAATGAAAATAATGCACAAAAGGCTACAGTTGATTTCAAAGTACATAAGGTTAAAATGAAAGTAAAGATTGCCCAACCAACAAGGAAGAAACCAATTGCGTTTGGTAATTGATCTTCATGGTCAGCATAAGCAGCAACAATACCAAAACTTTCAATATGAATAGCACCAAAAGCTAACCAGAAACCACCATATGAAGATAATGCAGTAGCACCAAAAGTGTTACCTACCATCATTTCCCATAAACCTGCAAATAATTGTACAATACCTCCATAAAAGAATGTTAAACCAACAACAACATTTGGTGTAGTAATACCCATAGCTTGAGCATTATACATTGATAAAACAAAAGTAGTTAAAGCGAAAGCACTTAAACCTAAAGGACCAGGATTAGCAAAATTATGCTTTGGTGGAGGAGATAAACCAGGATTTAAAGAACCTCCAAATGCTTGCATTAATTCATGTCTTAAGTATTTAGTGTTACCAATAACTACGTATTCATTATTATCACCTGAGGTTTGAATTTTACCTACACCTTCACCACCACTTTCGAGTGATAATTTAGCTGAGTGAATTGAGTCGTTTGATGATACCATGGTTTATTTTTTATTAATGAAATGTTGCTGCGATTGTTTGGGTATTTATACAATTTTCCAATGGGGAAGATGTGGGTTGATTTTTTTGTTGAGAAAAGTCCGAATCCCTTTGAACGAGATTGACAGTGCTTGGAATAACTCCGGGAATTGGAGGCTTTTAGGGTTTGGGACAATCGGTATACAAAACCGAGTTATCATTCATGTTGGTGGGTGATTCACCAGACCTTCAATGTCCTTGTAAAACATTTTATAAGAACTCGGTCAAATGATGTGAAGTCCATCAAATTTGACCTTCAAAATTTTTTGTGGGGTTCGGTGCGGGCACGACCACCACCTAATTATACGAGATAATGACCCATAAGGAGTTAGAGACAATCAGTGGGTGAGAAAGTGGGTGAATAAGAAAAATTATTTAACTTCTACATAACTCTATGTGGTGGTGGTACAATGCTATACGGTATTATCAAATTGTCTTATCAAATTCTTGTAATGTTTTTTACTTGCTCTTCTTCTTCTAAGTTTATATAATCTAGCAAAGATGAACTCATTACAAACATAAAGGGCCACATAATTGACTACACTTAAAACAATCATGGTGAAGTAATATTTGGTAGGTAAGTTACACAATTCAAAAATTTTACCTATGATGGAGTCTTCGTCAGCTGCAAAAAGGATCATTGAAATGACTAACAAGGAAGTTAAGGTGATTAAGTACCATTTGTTCTTTATCATTGGTTCTCTATAAGGTTTACCTTCATTTAATAAGATAGATATCATGATATATTGGAAATTGGAAAATAAGAATAAGATGGTATTATCGAAACTTTGAACTTCTTCATCATTACCAGGAACTGGAGGGATATACCAAGATTCTGTTTGGATCAATTTCCAGATGATTATTTGATTAATCATTAAGATAACGATATCGCCGATCAAATTACCTAAGATCTTAACACTGACCAAATTGGCTGTGGGTCTTTTTTTGATGATGAAATCACTAGGCTTAGACCACGACATAAATATAGCTAACGGTAAGATGAGAACCAAATCAATATACAAGAATTGGAAATCACCTAAATTGATCCCTCTTTTATATAAGATGGTGACGGTAATGAATTGAATGGCTGAATATAATGACATGAACTTAAAACTGGAAAAACTAGTAACTAAACTGGATCTTCCTTCTTTGATAACATCTAATAAACAAGAGATTTCAAAGATTCTTGAAGTGAAAGGAGCAGCAATAGAAGCTTCGGCTTCACTCAATGAAACTCCAACATTGGCTGCTTTTAAAGCTCCACAATCATTAGCACCATCTCCAATGAACCCCACAGTATAATCCAATTTTTGTAATTGATTAACCAATTCATGCTTCTCATCAGGTGACATACGGGCAAAGATATCACAATTGATAAGGAACTTTTCAAAAAATTGGAAATCTTTGAATTTGGTTAACATGATCTTGAAAAATTCTCCAGTTATGGCCAATTTGAATTTAGTGATCTTGAAATCAAGTGGTACTAAAGTACGTGAATCAAGAACATTATTAGGATTGGTTATATCTTCCCAAACTAATTCTTCAACATTTTCATTATCACTGAATCTTGGAATATAAATAGTTTCTTCTTTATCGACAATTCCACATTCTTTCCCAACACTGATAGCTGTTAAAATGTTATCTCCAGTACACATGACTGTTCTGATGTTAGCGTTCTTCAAGGTATGGATGGTTGGAGTGGTTTGAGATTTCAACTTATTTTCAAAGATGATGAATCCATTGAATTCCATTTGACTTTCGTATTCTTCTCTAGAACTATCAAATGAAGGTATTTCCTTAGAAGCACATGCAATAACTCTGTAACCATTATTGGTGTAATGGTATAACAATTCATGGAAATCAGGAGGAATGGATTCAGGTTCACAGATATCTAACATAACTTCTGGTGCACCTTTACAGAAGATATATTTATGTTGTTTGTCAGTCACTAAAACACTCATTCTACGTAAGTTAGAATCGAATTCAAATTCCTTGAGTATTTTACATTTACCAATATTGTTGACAACCAAAGGATGTACTCCTTCGATCAATTGACTATCAGTGAATTGGAACATCTTCAAATCTAAAGGATCTCCCAAAATCTCTTCATCTATGACTCTTAATGAATGACAGGTTGACATCAATTGAATTAATTTAGGTCCATTGTTAGTTTCATGATCTTTGAAACCTCCAATTTTGATATCACTGATGGTTCTACTCAAATCTTCGAATCTCATAACCTTTCTTCCTGGTGCATTGTTAACTACATGAACACCTAACACGTCCAATCCGTCTTCAGTCAAAGTACCAGTCTTATCGAAACAAATAACATCTAATTTCCCACCGATGTTGACTCTGGTAGGAGAAATACAGAATATTTGCAGCTTTTTCAATCTATTGATAGCAAAGGTGGTACCTATAGTTAATGTTGCTGGTAAAGCAGGTGGTACAACGATTGTTATGATATCCAAACCTCTAAGGATCATTACTGATTTGGGCAAACCCAATTTAATGAAGTTATAAGTTGAATAAAGGAACCCTAAAAAGGCAATACCTGTCATGAAACCAATGTATCTGAAAGAATCTTCATAGAATTTGAACCCTATAGGTTTTGGGAATAACATAGATCTTATTAAAGATCCTTTGGTGGTACTGAAACCAGTTTTCACCACTAATGCTTTAACTGGTTCATCATTAGTAGATTTTTGTTTCATAATCTTTGTACCATTATACAAGAAAGAACGAGATAATCCAACATGAAGATTATCCTTGATATTGAACAATTGATCATCACTAACAGCAACTTTCAGAATCGGTACTGATTCCCCTGTAAGCATAGATTCATTGATAATGGTTTCACCATTGATCAATAAAGCATCACAAGGCATAGTATTTAAAGAAGGATCAATTTCAAAGATATCTCCTGGAACCAAATCATCGGAACTGATAGTTTTCCAAAACTCATTTCTCCAGACTCTGATCTCACAACTGAATCTTGATACTGAAGATAATTTCTTCATGGTAGATTTGGTTTCAATCAAAGTGTTGACAATTGATATCAAAGAAATGATAAAAATACAACTGGCATAATAATAATAATCATCCATTAACCATAATCCCACAGAAAAGATTTGGAAAATATAAAAAGGATGTAAGACTTCTTCTACTAACAAAGAACCAATAGATTTATCTTCAATTTCAATAGCATTTGATTCAAAGATCACTTGACGTTCTTCATACGTATTTTGTGACAATCCTTGCATTTTAGCCGTATGTAACCAATGACTATCATACCAAGTACCGTTGGTCTTAAAAATATCTTCCAAAGGATGATAGAAGAATTTCAAATAACGATACTTGAAACTACATAATATTGGAACAACAGGATCTTTTTCTTCATTATCAACCAAATTGAAAACATTAGAAAGTCTTTCATTGTACCTTGTCTTTGATACGGGAGCAATAGTCAATTCACCATACTCATTCTCAATAACACACCAATCAGCAACTCCTAAAGGAGATGGAGTACCGATAAGATTTATACGATATCTTGGTAACCATCGAAGTATAAGGTATCCAATACCCAAAGTAAATATACAGATAAGATAATAACCAAGTTTCTTCATGAAATTATCTCTATAACCAGCAATACCTATAACCAAATCTTCTTCAGCTAAATAATATCTTTGATTATGAGTTACACAATCAAAATTATCATCGACGACATAATCTTCAACTATTGGAGACAGAAGTGAACTTTCACTATCTCTACGTCTTCTCTCAGTTTCATAATTATTAATTTGCTCTTCTAATTCTCTTTCATCTTCACGTTCTTCTTCCCATTCGATTGCTTCATCATTAACTTCATTAGTATATTTGGGATATTCCCAATCGGTATCATAATCAACATCCCTATCACCATAAGTAGATCCCCCAGGAGCTTGTTGAATTTCTTCTAGATTGAAAAATCGGAAATGTGACTCTTCATTGGATCCTACAGTTGAATGTGATTTTATACTTTCACCATCCAACAAAGGAGAATTTTCTCTTGAATATCCTTCAGTAGGTTGACCAGTTAAATTATGTGTTCCATATCCATTAGTAGCAACACTTGAACCTAACCCTCCTTGACTTGTACTATGTCTATGAGTACTTTGACGTCTTCCTAAACTGTGAGGGTAATGGAATGAAGTTATAGATGAAGGTAAAATTTCCAGTCCAGCACCGGAGAAAATCTCATTGTTCTCTACAGATATATTTGAATCTACAGATTGTCTTCTATATCTTGACAATGAAACTGAAGATGTTGAAGATCTAGTTCTGGTAATTGACCTAGACCTCGAAAGTGATCTTTCTCTAGACATGAGATGAAGTGCGATTTTTCTCAAACAACTAAATGGCAGGACTCAAATTGAAGTTAAATTTGAAACCTCCTAAGGAATCAAAAGAATCCACGCCGAAGGAATCACTTCCTAAGTTGAAGATTAAACCTATAAAACGTGAAGACGAACCAAAAACTAAGAAATTGAAGATAAATATCAAGGCACCAAATTCTGATAAACCAAACACAATAATCATCGATGGGAAAAAACGTCGACCACCAAAAGTTCGTATCAAACCAACTAGAGTTCCTGGTGAAGGATATGATAGCGAAGCCCCTGATTTGGAAGATGATCCTTTAATAGAAAAAGGGATAGTAGTAAGATTTCTCGACGATTCTAATCTTGATACTATTCATAATGCCGTTGAAAGTAATGATATGAGTGGACTTCAAATTGAATGGATATCTAAGAATAAGGCTATTGTTAAGATATATGAATCGTGTTATTCAGCAAGATTAATTGATTTACCTACAGTTTCAGAAATCTATAAAACTGTGGATAAGAAGAATATTTTCAAAATTATAGATTTAAGTGAAATATTAATGGTAATAAAGATAATAAATCCTAGGGATTATCAAGAGAAAGATTTCGAAATTCCACTGGAAAAGTTATATAATCATCCATTATACAAAAATTCACCAGATCATGAAGTAAAGAAGTCCAAAGATGTTTTAAGAGATGGTTTGACACCACCATTAGAAAATGTATTTAGAAGGTTCAAACCTAGAAAATTGAATCACAGAGTGATGGAAGATATTGATAGTAAAGTAGATGAATTGATAAAATTGGATGCTGAATCAATTGAATCACATTTTGAGATTGTTGATCCTAAACAACAACAGGCAGCTACTAGATATGCTTCTCCATCACCTCCAGCTCAACAACAACCAGCATTTAATGATATAATCAGTCAAGATGGTTTTGGACAAGATGGACTTGGTGATGGAATCGGTGAAGGTCTTGATACTTCGGATAATGACTTGGAAAATGAACTTGCTCAAGCTTTAGGAACTGATGTTGAAGATATGACCATGGATGCGGCAACCCCTGGTTATGAGGATGATGAAGAAGGTGATGAAGATGATGGAGTTGCTGTAGATAACGGAGAAGATGAAGATGAAGACGATGATGACGACGAAGACGATGATGATGAAGATGATGACGATAATGAAATAGATAAAGGAGATAATCAACATGTCAAACTTTTGGAAGAAGAAATCGCCGATCTTTCTAAAGCTGTTGAGAATCATCGTAAAGGTTTGGAAAATGCTACACAAAAGATGATGAGAATGAAGTTTCAAAATAACTATAACATGTTAAAAGCATCATTAGATAGTAAAAAAAGAGAATTGGCTAAGTTAAAGGAAAATGATGCGGCTGAGACCGAACACCATTCTTCAGAAGAAGAAATAGTTGACGATGACGAAGATGATCAAGAATCTGATGCCAATAATGGTGAAGACCTTCCACCTGCTGATGAAGATAATGAAGCAGGAATTGATGATCTTGATGATTTATTTTGATGAATCCTAATGAATATAAAGAAAAAAATTTCCGCACTCTCACATAAATTCTCATCTCATTGAAATTTTGATTTCTGTGTAGAAGTGAACTTATTCTAGACTTGACTTATTGGTGAAATCCCAGAAAGTCTCCAGATCATAAGTATTGAGGAATATAATTGAAAAATTGTTGAAAACCTCAAGAAAAAGCTTAAAAATCATAAAAAATCATTCCATCGGAAATCCCATCATTTGAACCATATTTAATTGGGTAGCAAGTTAGAAAAATAAATTTAAACCCAAATGTCCACAAATTCTATTAAATTATTGACTGGTGATATCCATAAAGGATTGGCTGAGTTAGTCTCCAAAAGATTAGGATTAAAAATCACACCTAGTGAATTAAAAAGAGATTCAACAGGAGAAGTTCAATATTCTATTGGAGAATCAGTTAGAGATGAAGATTTATTCATTATTTGTCAAATAGGTAGTGGAGTAGTTAATGATAGAGTCATTGAATTATTAATCATGATCAATGCCTGTAAAACTGCTAGTGCAAGAAGAATAACTGTGATATTACCAAATTTCCCTTATGCTAGACAAGATAGAAAAGATAAAAGTAGAGCTCCTATTACTGCTAAATTAATGGCTGATATGTTAACTACTGCTGGGTGTGATCATGTTATAACTATGGATTTACATGCTTCTCAAATCCAAGGATTCTTTGATGTTCCAGTCGATAATTTATATGCTGAACCAAGTGTTGTTAGATATATCAAGGAAACTGTCAATTATAAAGAAGCTATTATAGTATCACCAGATGCTGGTGGAGCTAAAAGAGCTGCTGGATTAGCTGATAGATTAGATTTAAATTTCGCTTTAATTCATAAAGAAAGAGCTAGAGCTAATGAAGTTAGTAGAATGGTCTTGGTTGGTGATGTTACTGATAAAATTTGTATCATTGTTGATGATATGGCTGATACTTGTGGTACTTTAGCTAAAGCTGCTGAAGTGTTATTAGATAACAAAGCTAAAGAAGTTATTGCTATAGTAACTCATGGAATTTTATCAGGTAAAGCTATTGATAATATAAATAATTCTAAATTATCAAGAGTTGTTTGTACAAATACTGTTCCTTTTGAAGAAAAATTGGAATTATGTGATAAATTAGATACTATTGATGTTTCTGCTGTTATTGCTGAAGCTATCAGAAGATTACATAATGGGGAAAGTATCTCCTATTTATTTAAAAATGCTCCTTTATAAATGTTGATGATTTGATTGATCTCTTTCTCTCACTTTTCTCACAGGAAAATTTGAGTACTCTCCAAATGGCTCCAAAATATAAAGCATGTCTTTTTGACATGGATGGTACTTTACTTAATACTGAGGATATCTATACTGAAGCCTCAACAGATTTATTGGCTGAATATGGTAAAGGTCCATTAACTTGGGATATTAAAATTCAATTACAAGGATTACCTGGACCTCATGCGAATCAATTAATGATTAAATATTATGATTTACCGATTACTAGTGAAGAATTCCTTGAAAAAGCTATGGCTATTCAAGAAAAGAAATGGCACAAGGCTAAATTTTTACCTGGAGCTTTAGAATTATTGAAATATTTGAAAGAAAATGATATTCCAATAGCTTTAGGTACTAGTTCCAATACTATTAACTTCCAAAGGAAAACTGGTCATATTCCTGAAATATCTGAAGTTTTTGGTGATCACATAGTAACTGGTGATGATACCAGAATCCCAAGAGGTAAAGGTAAACCAAATCCTCATATTTGGTATGTTTGCTTAGAAGGACTCAATAAAGAAAGGGAAGCTAAAGGTTTAGAAACTATTAAAGCTGAAGAATGTTTAGTTTTCGAAGATGGTATCCCAGGTGTTAGATCTGGTTTAGCTGCTGATGCACATGTCATCTGGATTCCTCACAATGATGCCCATCCTTATATTGAGCCTGTCAAACAGGAATTAGCAGATCATAAGATTGAAATCATTAACAGTTTGACTGAATTCGACAAGTCTAAGTATTTATAATGTCATTAGATTCATTTTTCTATCCCCTCTTCATAGTCTCATCCCGTCATCTCTTTCTTCATCTCCTCGTCCTACTATTTCTCTCGAACATTAACCTTCTCATCTTCACCCTTCTCACTTACCTCACAAATCTTATCTGCGAAAAGATTATGATAGGAACTGACTCCTATCATATAATCATTGAAATACCTAATACAGACAGCCCATCCACATCCGACTACAGATACTCAGACTTGCATATTACTTCGATTGATAACACAAAAAGAAAACCCTTAAGGAAAATGAGTCGTTCGGCCGAACCTATCAAAGCAAAATTCTTAGGTCAAGGTATTGTAAGATTATATAGAGAATTTGATGATGATAGTGAACTAGAAGATATTAACGAAGATGAAGAATCTCACAACGAAAGCCAAGAGGTATCAGGTGATGATACTATGTTATCAATTGTTTCAATTCCCACATATTTCACTGCCACCGATATTCTCGGTTTTATAGGTGAAAGTTTCATAGAATCCATAACTCATATAAGGATAATAAAGAGTGAACGTGCCAATAGATTCTTGGTGCTATTGAAATTCAATGACATTCTTAAGACGGCTGAGTTCCAATACAAATTTGATGGTAAACCTTTCAATTCCATGGAACCTGAAAATTGTCATGTGGTATTCGTCAAAAGTATTAAGATCGATGCTGGTAATCAAGAAGATACTAAAGTTTTGAAATCAGTTAAGGATTCGTTGATTCCATTCCTTTTGAACGATCCTTTCACCACCATCAAAAAAGATGATGATTCGTTATTGGAATTACCAACATGTCCTGTTTGTTTAGAAAGAATGGATGCCAACATCACAGGATTATTAACTATTCCATGTCAACATACATTCCACTGTCAATGTTTATCTAAATGGAAAGATGATACTTGTCCGATTTGTAGATACTCGAATAATGTATCTAATCAGAAAGTAAGAAGATCAATCAGACGACTCTCCCAATACAATGCCAGACAACCCACTGTTGGATCTTCTAGATCAGGATCTATTTCCAGTTCGATTTCGGGACCTTTAAGCTCGGGATTAAGTGGTAATACAACTGCTGGTACAAGTTTATTAGATTCAGCTATTGATAATGAATTAGAACATTGTACGGAGTGTCTGATGGCAGAAAACTTATGGATTTGTTTAGTCTGTGGTAACATTGGATGTAGTAGATATGCTCCAGAACAACATTCCTTAAAGCATTTCATAAATAGTGGTCATTGTTTTGCCATGGAAATGAATACTTCAAGAGTATGGGATTATGCGGGTGACAATTATGTTCATAGATTGATAACTAATGAAAGCGATGGGAAGTTAGTGGAGCTACCTGATAAAAACTTCAGGTCAGTCAACGAAAAATATGGCAACACAGAAAACTTTGATAAAGTGGAAGAAGTGGGATTTGAGTATAGTCAACTTTTAATCAGTCAATTGGCAAGCCAAAGAGAATACTTTGAATCCTTGTTGAAAGAGAACAATGTTACAATACCTCTTTCCAGAAGAAATTCATCAATTGTAGAGGTCAATCATAAAGTCACTGACTTGGAAGTAAAGATAGATGAATTAACTAATCAAGTTAGTGTCTTGACTACTGAAGTCATACCATCATTAAAAGATAAAATCAAATCTAAAGATAACAAAATAAGTAACTTATCTAAAGAGCTCAATGAATCAAAATTATTCAATGAAAGTTTATCAGAAAAAGTTGAATTCTTAAATAAGACCAAAAAAGAAGTTGAAGATCAGAACACAGATCTTCAAGAACAAGTTAAAGATCTCATGTTTTATCTTGAAAGTCAAGAAAAATTCAAAGACGAACCTCAAGATGTTAAAGATGGTACGATTTTGATTCAACCAGAAGCCAATAAACCTAAGAAAAAAAATAAGAAGAAAAGATAGTCTTCTGGGATTCTTCATTTAAACTTTAACATTCCATTTCAATATACAGACACTCTGATCATATCTCAAACCTGATCCATGCTTCTCACTGCGATGGCTGCAAAATTATTCTTTCTCAAAAAGATCCGCAACTTGCAGCATCTTGCACCAACTTACAATCTCTGGAAAAAGCCTTTATAATAATTGGAACGAGCTATAGTTCGATAACAATAAAAAGGGTAATTTTGAGAAAGGGTTCATTGTTTAAACTTTCCAACAAAACATATTCAAGAAGACTTTTCTATATCTAAAAAAATTCTTTACAATTGGTGGTAAGAATCGTAAGAGATTGTCCTTACACCTTCCTTTTTTCAGAGTATGTTACTGATACAAGTGGTTCCTGTTTTTGTAACATAGAATTGGATCGGATAATTATTATAAATTGATCTTATTGTGGAGTATTTTTTTTTGTAATTTTTTTTATTGATATGTCTGATATTACTGAAAAGAAAGTTTTACCTCCATTTTCACAATTAATGGAGAATGTTCCTCGTCATGATATTGATAAACATTTACCACAAGTCCAATCACAATTACCTCAACATTTAACTCAAATTCAATTAAGTCAATACACTTCTCAATATTCTGGTCACAATCATAAATATCAATCACCTATGCCTTCCAACCCATCATCAAGTTCTATTGTCTCCCCTAAGACTGTCTATCATCCCAATCAAAATTTTCATCATCTTAATTCTTCACATACCCATTCAAAGAGTTTACCAATAGATCCATTCAGAAGTCATGTTAGTAATGGATCTACTCAACCAGATATGACAAGTTCATATTACATTAAACATCAAAGGGGTGAAAGTGGTCTGGCATATCCATATAATTACCAGTTCCCTGCCAACACTTCTCAGAATGGTATGAACCAACAAGTGAAACAATCTGTGTCGGCTTGGGATCCTGAAAATACAATGATTGCCATGACAAGAATGGTTCCAACGTTCAAAGAAGTGGTTGAAGGTTTAGGGACGGTTCAATGTGCTTTTAATAACATTCTTATCAACTCTCTTCATCATGGTTCTGGAACTCGTCAGATTTTGGTTGATGGTAAAAAGATTGATACCAACTGTGTTAGAGAGCAGATAGTCTCCATACCTTTACAAACGTTGAATAATTTGGAATTCTTCTTGAATTTGAATACTAAATTTGTAAGACAATTAAGAAATGACCAAGCACATTTGCTTAGAGAAAACAATCCTTCCTCCCATTCTAGGTCGAGATCTTTTCCCCAAACCCAAAATTCCTTTCAATATCCTCCAATTCCAAATTTTTACCCTGCCCATGGATCCTCTAATGGGGTTTTGGGAAACCCATCTTTTTCGGCAGCTTCCAGTGTAGGATCATCTCCAGGAAAACGATCAAAATCTTCAAGTCAATCACCAGATCGTTCAGGGTCTTCAAGAAAAAAGAGAAAGACTAGTAAATCTGAGAGGAAACTCGATTCACCCATTGAATGTAAACATTGTGGGTCTGAATCTACTCCAGAATGGAGAAGAGGTCCTGAAGGTGAAAAGACTGTATGTAATGCCTGTGGGATCTTTTATTCGAAGTTAATCAAAAAATATGAAACACCTGCTGAAGCTGCCAGAATTATGTCTGAAAGAAAACTCGCAGGTTTAGCTATGGATAGACATGTTTAATTTGGCTGTAAAATGGAATCCAGCTCCTTTGTATGTAAAGTAGTAATGTTATCAAGACTTGTAAAATATATGAAATGTATTGAAATACCTCTAAGCGTCCCTTAACCACCATGAGTGATCTAGATGTTTTCCTTCAAATGTGTTAATTTCACGTTTTCTCGTTTATCTTGAGTAACTGCCTATTTCAGCCATTAAAGGGCAATCTGAAACATATAGGTGTTAATTTCTCCCTAGTCTTTTGTCGCTTAATTGACAATTCCTATGATTTAAGTGATTTAATTGGTCCTCAAAATAAAATTTTTTACAAACCCCCTATCGTATTCAGTAATATGCAGAAACAATCTTGAATGTGTACTGATGAATCCCCTTTATTGCCAGGGTGTGTTCCTTATCGATAAAAAATATTGTAAAAGGTGTTACACTCGAATCACAAAATTACCCAATTTGGGTGCAAAAGGGCATCTTGAAACAACCACCAAAATTTTTGGTGGTACTTTTAGATCAATGGGAGGTAATTTGAAAACTATAAATACAAGGTGAATTTACCTACATTCAACATCAATCATCCTTTCAATTAGTTTATTTTAATAATGAAATTTTCAACTACAATCATTCTTTCAGTTTTAGCAGTTTTCGCTGTTGCAGCCCCAGTCGAAGAAGTCAAAAGAGATGCTGATGCCGTTGCTGATGCCAATGCTGATGCCGATGCCGAAGCTGGTTACTTTAGATGGCCATCAACTCAAAGATTCCAACCTATGAAAAGGGAAGCTGATGCTGATGCCGATGCCGAAGCTGGTTACTTTAGATGGCCATCAACTCAAAGGTTCCAACCTATGAAGAGAGAAGAAACCATCGCTCTCTTACATGAGTACCTTCAAAGCATCTAATTTTTGCTGGCCAAGGGTTCAGGGTATCGGCCTTAGGCTATCAGTCTAGTATTTTCTTTTTCAATTGTTTCCCCTAATAAATACCGGACTTATTCATATCTCTACGTAGAGTCTCTAGAGTAAATGATCATTACGGGGTATACATTTAATTATAAGTTGGTTCTTGTTGTTGTTTTCTACTGAAGAAGAAACGTTTTTGTTGGGGTTGTTGAGTTCCAGTATAAGTACCATTATTGTAACCAGGTTCATCATACATTAAATGGTCTTGATGAGAAGAATCAGTTGAATTGACCTTTCTTTCGGTATAAGATTCGGATTCAGCATAATGTTTATTGTACTTTTTAGTAGCACCTTTTCCACTAACAACACACATCCAAATGAAAGCAAGTAATAAACAAGCAACTGCAGCCCATAAAATTCCAAAAGTTTTAGTATCTAAATGAGATGGAATACCAGCATCATTGAAAGCATTTCTTCCTTTAACGTGAATGGCAGTATTGAAAGCAGCACCTGCAGCAGTGAATAATAAAGCAGTTCCGACAGCTACTGAACTCAAAATACCAGTGATAAATCCAGTAAGACAACATGATAAAATAACAGGAATTAAAGCAATGATTGAGAATGCAATACCAATCAAGAAGAAAGCATAAGCAAATCTTGACAAGTAATAGTAAAGATCTCTATTTTTGATAAAGGTGTCAGGAAGATTATCTGAAGAATCAAAGTTATCACTTGGTGAATATGGAAAAGCTGGAGATCTACTAGTACAACCAGAATTTTTACCATCTTTTACATCACAAATTGAGTATAAGGTCCATCTTGTTTTATCACGTGAAGAATCTAATGAACTTGAATCAACTTCACTCCAATAGAATTCTCCTATAACTCCACTATTATTGGTACCAATCAAATTAATAAAGAATAATAATAAAGCTGAACCAGCTAACAAAAGTATTGGGATAAAAGTAAATATTCTTCTCAACATGGCTAAGTTTTTGCAGCAATCTCAAAACAATTCAATTAAGTG
Organism: Yamadazyma songkhlaensis; assembly: GCA_030570975.1. Taxonomy (NCBI): domain Eukaryota; kingdom Fungi; phylum Ascomycota; class Pichiomycetes; order Serinales; family Debaryomycetaceae; genus Yamadazyma; species Yamadazyma songkhlaensis. Next base: position 209,375 of record JAJLWX010000008.1, on the reverse strand, counting down.
TTCAACAGTATGATTATCACTTAAAAGTACTAATTCAATGTAATTGAAATGAAATATATAAATTAATGTGAATAGGTCACAGCCTTATATAATTTTTCATGTTTGCTTATTTCAAGCCCTCGAAGTCATACATAAAGTCCAAAGTAGGAAAGTGAATTAACTGCATGAAAATCCTGCATTTACCCATAATTTCTATTTTAAGGTTGTTCTGTAAAAAAATTTTCGTTGCTGTGCAAAAAATCAAATGATCAAGGTTGGCTGCGGTGCACCCATGCAAAATGTGAAATTTTTGAAATTGAACTCAATTGAATGGAATATCTGGTGGCTGATGCTGAGTTTGACTCAAAGGGTAATGTAGTTATACGCCAAGAAGGGATAATTCATGGAAAAGTTTTAAGATCTCCTTAAATATTTTTAGACTCCAGATCTCATAACAAGGCTGATTGTTTGAGGCTTGTCTTATCAACTCCAGTTTATCTGTAGATTAATGCCTCTACGCCTATAAATAGTTGTTATATGGCCAGACCAACTTCGGAATAGACTTATTCGAAGGAATAGTCATGGTTCTTTCTTTCCATGGCTCTTTCTCCATTTCTGGGTGCAAATAGACCTCTATTCCGCCCGGGGCCGTGTGATCTTTCTTTTAGTACTCTGTTTGTTAATTTTGTTCTTCCTATAAAAGAAAACAGTAGCCAATCATACCTATCTGATCAAAAACCACCGTTCAAATAAACGTTTACTCCAACATGCCACCTCCACTTACGTCAGTACTTATGTAAGCGAATAACCCAAAAAAATCTATGCGAAAGGTTGAGAATAAAACGGTCTACAGGGAACAAGCGAATTGATTTCAACTTTAAGTTTGAGAACGTTATTGGTATTGGTTATCATACAATTACATTTGAATCTGCGTATTAATTTAATACCGTAATCAAGGGTTTGAGAAGAATCATCCCACCTCACCCCGCTTCACCTAGAAATAGCTTGTGATCTAATATTATTACATTCTATCTGATCTAGTTTTGATCAAATTTTGAACCAAGATCTTGGATTTTAGTTGGTAAAGATAGTTTATCATTGAACTGTAATGTTACAACAAAGTCCTGTTAGGAATACCCTGGCCAAATCTTTGAGTGGTGTGATGAATGCTATGGCTGACATATCAATCCAAGACAAAAAATGTGTTGAAGAAGCTGACTTGGATGTCACTCCTGGTCAGGAAAATAATGATCCCAAGTTAACAGAGGAAGAAGAACAGGAAATCGGATCCTTATCAATATTGGAAGATCATTATAAATCTCTGGAGAAATTGATTTACGAAGGAGCCAACGGTAAGATTATTAAGGGGCAAGATAAAAAGACCAAACAATCTGTTATCATCAAGATTGTTAAACTCAAAAAATCCAAATATTATTATCAACAAGTCAAGAATGAATACAATTCTCTCAAAGACTTAAAGAATAAGAATTTGATTGAACTTTTGGATTTGGTGAGAAGTGGATCAAATGAATTAGCTTTTATTATTCCATATTATCAACATGGAGATTTGTTAGACTTGTTATCACATTTCAGGAAACAAAAAATCAAAATCAATAGTAATTTGAAAGATTCCATATTTAAGCAAATCGCTAAAGGTATTCAATTCTTACATAATAATAATCTTATTCACAGGGATATTAAACCTGAAAATATAATGATTGGTGATGATGGGAATATCAAAATCGGGGATTTTGGATACTTCTTAAATCTTAATGAGATTGAAAAAGACCCATCGAAGTTCTGGACCTTAGAAAATGATCATCTTTTATGTGGAACCAATTCATTTAAAGCCCCAGAAATTTTCAAATGTGAAACGATATTGAATGAAACTAAAGATATGGAGAAAGTTAAGTCAATGATAAATTTCCAACAATTAGATTATTGGAGCTTGGGAATAACTTATATTCAAATTTATTTGATGAAAAAACCTTGGAATACTGCAACTCATGATGATTCCAATTATAAGCATTTTAAAATGAATTATCCAGTTTCTGATAATCTCATCAAAGATTTAAATAATGATTTGGAAGATTCCAAGAATAATTTCAAGTTAAATCCCTGTATGAATATATTTAAAGACTTACATTATGGATCAAGGTTCTGGATTATCAAATTACTCAACCCTAACAGCTCCAAACGTTTAACTATTAAAGATTTATTACAATCTGATTGGTTGAAACAAGTTTATGCTGACCCTAAAGAATTAATTACCTTAAAGGCAAAGCATTTACAATAGTGTACTTTTCTGTATTTATAGATATGTAGCAAATTTTATGATTTCATGATAACTTTTTTTGCAGCAATTGGTTCGCGAACTTACACATCGACAAATAAATTTTTCAAAGTTAAAGATGTCAAGTGGTATGTTTGAAAGGAGAATAAAGAGATTGAATAGAAGAGATTACTAACAATTTTAGCTAAAACTGAACCAAAAGTCGATTATACTATCGCCAATTCTGATGTTGTTCAAAAATATAAAACTGGAGGTGAAATCTCTGCTAAAGTTTTAGCTCACGTTAAAGAATTATGTATTGATGGAGCTAAAATCTTTGACATTTGTGAATCTGGTGATAAATTAATGGAAGAAGAATTATCTAAAATCTATAATTCCAAAAAAGCTTCTAAATTATTAAAAGGTATTGCTTTCCCAACTACTGTTAACCCAAATAATTATCCAGCTCATATTTCCCCAGTTAATGCTGAAGATGAAATCAATTTCACTTTGAAGAATGGTGATGTTGTTAATATCATGTTAGGTGTTCAAATTGATGGATTCCCAGCCATTATTGGTGAATCAATGATTATTGGTGAATCTGAATCAAGTCCAATTGAAGGTAAAAAAGCTGATTTATTACATTCAGCATGGAATGCTAGTGAAGCTGCCATCAGACAATTCAAGCCAAATGGTAAAAATTGGGATGTTACTAAGATTGTTGACCAAGTTGCCAAAATCTTCGAAACTACTCCAGTTGAAAGTATGTTAAGTCATAATCAATTGAGAAACGTTTTATATGGACCTAAAGAAATTTTAATAAATCCAACTAAAGAACATAAAAATCAAATGGATACTTACAGATTTGAAGAAAATGATGTTTACGGTTTAGATATCTTGATTTCAACTTCTACTGATGGTAAAGTTAAAAAGACTGATTTCAAAACTTCAATTTTCAAATTAACTGGTAACTCATACGCATTGAAATTGAAATCAAGTCATCAAGCTTTAGGTGAATTCAAACAAAAATCATCAGGTTTATTCCCAATGAATGTTAAAAAATTCGAAGATCCAAGAAAAACTAGAGCTGGTTTAGGTGAATGTGTTAACCATCAAGTTGTTTTAGATTATGATATTATGACTGAAAAAGAAGGTGAATTCATCGCTCAATATTTTACTACTTTCGGTATAACTAAAAATGGTATTGTTAAATATACTTCTCCATCATTCAATCCAAACTTATATAAGACCGATAAAAAGATTGAAGATGAAGGTTTAACTACTTTATTAGCTCAACCATTAAAAGTTAACCCAAAGAAGAAGAACAAAAAGAAGACTGAAGAATCTAAATAGTTAACTCTAAAACGGAAAAAATGTACAGTTCGACATTATCTCCTCTTAATTCCTCACATCTCGAGATCTTATCTTGAAATCCGGAGAACTTGAGATTATTCAATTGTCAACCATGTCGACAGAATTCATGAAATTTAAATCCAGAAGATCAACTGTCTATTCCTCGAAGGGAATTGTTGCATCTACTCAGCCATTGGCTAATAATGCTGGATTAATCATATTAAATAAAGGTGGAAATTGTGTTGATGCGGCCATAGCAGTGGCTGCAGCTTTATGTCTTACTGAACCTCAAAGTACTGGGATTGGTGGTGATTGCTTTGCATTATATTATAAGAATGAAACTAAGGAAGTTTTAGGATTAAATGGTTGTGGAAGAGCAGCAAAGAATTTAAGTATTCAAGATGTTTGGGATGCTTTAAATGATGGTAAACCAATGGCTAGAATTCCTCAAGATTCTATTTTTTCTGTAGTTGTTCCTGGAGCTATTGCTGGTTGGTATGATTCCTATAAACAATGGGGTTCAGGTAAGGTTACTTTTGAAGAAATTCTTCAACCAGCAATTGATTTAGCTGAAAATGGTTATCCAGTATGTGAATTAGCAGCCAGAGGTTGGAGAAGATCAAAAAATAAACTTGTTAAACAAAATCCTGAAATGGATCCCAAGGATATTCCAGTTCTTATAAATGGTGAAGGTCCTGATGAAGGTGAACTTGTTACTAACAAACAAATAGCTGAAGCACTTAAATTAATTGCCAAAAAAGGTAAATCAGGATATTATGAAGGTTCTATAGCAGAAGCTATTATTAAAAGAACTGATTCCAAAGGTCATAAAATGACTTTAGAAGATCTTTCTTCTCATACTTCTACTTTCGTTGAACCTATCAAATTTGAATTTCAAGAAAAGACTATTTGGGAAATCCCACCAAACGGTCAAGGATTAGTTGCATTAGTTGCATTGGGAGTTATACAAGAACTTCATAATCTGGGAGCTATTGATTTATATAAACTTGAACATAACTCATTCGAATATTGGCATTTAGTAATTGAATGTTGTAAGATTGGATTCTATGAAGGTAATGATTCAATTGCTGACCCTGAATTTGAAAAAATCCCTGTGGAGAAGATCTTATCATCAGAATATCTTCAACAAAGAAGTAAATTATTTTCTAAAGATAAAGTCCTTTCAGGTAAAGATTTTGGTGTACCAATCCCCGATCCAAAATTCAAAACTGATACCACTTATTTCACTGTTTCCGATTCAAATGGTGATGCATGCTCATTTATAAATTCTGTATATGAAGGATTTGGTAGTGGTATTGTAGTACCAGAATATGGATTTTGTCTTCATAATCGTGGAGCTAACTTCAATTTAACCCCTGGTGCCACTAATTGTTTAGAAGGTGGTAAAAGACCTTATCATACTATCATCCCATCTATGATAACCAACAAGGATGGTTCACTTTATGCATCTTTTGGTAATATGGGAGGTTATATGCAACCTGTTGGACATGTACTTCATGTTCTTAATATGGTAATCTTTGGTCATACTCCTCAACAATCTATTGATCTGCCAAGAGTCTGTCTTGAAGCTGATTTGACTTGTCCTGATACTGGATTAGGAGGTGATGGACCTGTTAGTACTACTAGAACTTTTGTTCTCTTAGAAGATGGAATACCACCTGAGGTTGTTGAAAAATTGACCAAATTGGGACATGCTACAAAGGTATTGACTGATTATGATAGACAAACTTTTGGAAGAGCCCAAATCATCAAGAATGTTTCAAAGGGTGGTAAGTTGGTTTATGCTGGAGGATCTGAAATCAGAGGTGATGGTGCAGCCATTGCCCTTTAATAGAAATAAAGAGTTTCAATTCTGTCATTTCGAGCTCTCTCGCCCGAAAATCTCTATTTTAGCAAGGGTCTGGTCCTGGAGTTATCTCATGGTGCCATACTCTACTTCATCTCCATACCCCTCCCGGGCCCATCCTTCGCAAACCTATATTCTGTCATCGGGCAACTTGTCCCTGTAATCAAGGACTCCCAGGAGCAGCTGTCGCTACATACTACTCTTAATGATTACTTTATCATTAATTCTGTCACGAGAGTAGCCCTCAAGCCGTAAAAAAGATTTAAGCACTAAACAACCTCGAGTTCATTTTTTTCATGATCCATATTTGGCCCAAAATTGAAACATTTCAAACTTTTTTGCCAAAACAACATTAATTACCTTTCTGTCACCATGCCTGCTTGTTTTTCACCCATTTACAATCCCTATTAGCGGTCTAAATCACGAATCGTGTGACCTTAAACTACTTCATAAATCTTTAATACAAGGCTGGTTATAACAAGCAGTTGCATAGTGCAATGGAAAGGTCCTCAACAACTTCAAGGTTCTGAGTTCAATTCCTGAGCGCGACTGTGGAATTAGAGGTTTCATACAACATGGTTGTATAGTGTAGTGGTTATCACTGTCGGTTTTGATTACAAAATATCCGACCAACCCCGGTTCGAATCCGGGTACGACCTTTCTTTTTTGGTTCTGGTAAAACTACCACCATTTTTTTTTGTATCTCTTGAAAGACATGTCCGGTAAGAGTACAGAGACAGAAATACTTCTAAAATATTATTATTATATACACAAAAATTAGTTATCATTTAATGCTTCAACATATTCACGAGCCTTAGCATTAACCCTATTAACACCCTTTTCATCATTCAAACTTTCTTCATATTCAACCCATTTGTTGAAGAAAAATTTGGCTTGTTTTCTTGAAAGTTTTTTAGTTATAACCCTTTCAAATAAATCTTCTACTTTTTCTTTATCATCACCAGCTTTGATTTCTTTATCGATATAAACATTCCATAAATCGATTCTCTTAGGAGCATCACTGATTAAACCTTCAAATAATGATCTACCTTGTTCTAACTCACCTTTTTCATATTCAAGTTGAGCAAACTTCTTAACTACTTCGATATGATCACGTTTTGGTAATGATTGTAAAGCTTTAGCTAAGATTTCATGACTTTCATCATTTAATTTTCTATCCAATAAGTTAGAAGCATAACTGACCCAAATGTGAACGTTTGATGAACCGAATTTCTTGAAGATCTTCTTATAAAGGTCGTCAACTTTTTCATAGTTTTCAGACATGATGAAGATAGATGCTAATTTTTGATGCATGGTTAAAGAATCCATGAACTGACAAGATTTCTTGAAAGTTTCTTCCAAAGTTTCTTCAGTACCAAAGGAGTTCTCTAAATTCAATAGAGCAATCCAAATGTTCAATTTTTCTTGTTCGTCGTTATACTTAATGGTCTTTAAAGCTCTTTCACCGATTTCTCTAGCTTTATCGATTTCACTTAATTGTAACTGGAAAGACATATAGTTCATCCATAATATTGAGGAATTAGGATTACCAAGAATTAATCTTTCGAAATCACTAGTAGATTGAGGAGCTCTAGTATTAATATCACCAGTTTTATCTTCAGTGAATTTCTTACCCTTAGATTTCTTCTTTTTCTTTTGAGTGAAATCTTCATCTTCATCAGATGAAGAATCATCTTCAGCTTGATCCAAGATGGAAGCAGTCCAATCGAAACCACCAGTTGAAAGACCAGATGATTTAGATTGTTCGACGATTTCTTCTTCTTCATCAGAAGATTCATCAGCTTGTTCAACTTCAATGATTTCATCGTCATTGTCTTCATCACTTTCATCACTTTCATTTTCACTTTCCATTTCAACATCTGAATCGTTGACTTCTTCTTCAGCATCTTCCATTTCAACATCTTCAGTGAAATAAGAAGCTTTCATTCCTAAAGATAATTGTTTCTTAGTTTCATCGATCTTCAAGATTTTGACTTTAACTCTATCACCTTCACCAAATAATTTGGATAAATCTTCAACGGAATTGTCAGAAATTTCAGAATGATGACATAAACCATTAACATTCAAGGTTCCATCCAATTTGACGAAAACACCAAAATCTGTAACTGATTTAACTGAACCTTCAAATACTTCACCAACTTCTAAATCATCGAATTTCTTGAAAGTTTTCAATTCTCCATTAACTTCAGATTCTTTTAAAGTTAATTTGATTTTACCTTCACCATCACAAGCTGAAACTTTACCAACAATTGGTTGATGAGGTTTGAAGAATTTCTTCCAATCTTTTAAGTAAGAATCGGATAAATCAGTAACTCTGACTAAAGCATGAACTGATCTACCTAATGAAACATAAACTCCATTACTAGCAACATTTTTAACGAAACCTTTAACAACATCACCTCTAGTTAAATCTTCAAAAGTATTGATTAATTTATCTTTAGCAGTTTCAGTTCTTAAAGAAACAGCAATCTTTTCAGTATCTTTATCAACAGCTAAAACGGTAGCAGTGGTATAATCATTTGGTTGGAAAACTTGATCTAATTTTTCATTATAATCGTCCAAAGCATCAGTAATGAATGAAGAGGCAACGATTTTATCAGCTAATTCAACTAATACATAAGTATCTTTAACTTTCAAAACTTTAGCAGGATATTTGTTACCTACTTCAACATCATCGAATGAGTTAATGACGGATTTACGTGATTTTAAGACGATAACATTATGTTCATGATCAATTTCTTTAACAATAGCTTTGACGGCGGTACCAATTGGTAATCTGTTATCAATATCATTAAACACTTCAACATCATCACTTAATTCCATAAATGAAATACGTCCTTTAACTGAAGGAGTTAATGAAACCCAAACGAAACCTTTAGAAATGTTATTGATAAATGCAGGATATTCTTTACCAACTTCAAAGCTGGAGAATTCGGAAACTTCAGTTTTACCTTTTACAACATCTTCCAACATACTTAATTCTAAGATCAAGTGTTTGTTAGATTTACGATGAGTTACAGGTAAAAATTTATGGTTTCTTGGATCATGATAACCAATGACTTTAACATTGATCTTTTCATCTTTATGGAATTGTGATAATGGTTGATGAACGTCTTTGATTTCATCCCAGTTATTGAAACATTGAGTAATATCGATTCTTCCTTGTAAGTTATCAGCTAATTGAACATTCAATTGAGTACCTTTAACTGATTTGATTAATGCAGAAGTGATTAAACCTGGTTGATAATCACTGATATTCTTGGTTTTTCCATCAATAGGATTAACTGTTGGTTCACTATTGAATTCATCATTGGTTTTGATATCTTTCAAAGTCAATAAGAATCTTTTATTTTCTTCATCGACTCTGATAACTCTACAAGAAATTGATTGATACTTATAGAATTTCTTGGATAAATCAGTATCTTTCTTATCGGAAGCATATTTAGCTAATACTAAACCAGTTAATTTCCCACCAAAAGATACAAATAATCCCATATTAGTAACTGATTTGATATAACCTTGAATCATAGTATCACTGACTTTAATATCTTTGAAATTAACAGGTAATTGGTTAGATTTACTTGCTTCAATCAATGATTTCTTACATGAACCGATGATGGATTTGTTTTTCATATCTTTTTCCAAAACCAATACTTCGAGTTGTTCACCAATAGTTAATTTCTTATAGATAACTCTATTTTGTTCGAAATTACCATCAGATAAATGACCATTGAAAATAACACCTTTTATCTTAGAATCAAGTTCAATGACAATAGAATCTTTAGCTTTTTCAACAATAGTAGCATTAACAATTGATTTACCTGAAATAATGTCATTATAACTTGATTGGTTTTTAGTTAAATCACTAGCTTGTTTCAAAGTAACAACTAATTTTTGATCTTTTTCATTAACTGACATGATTCTTACATTAAGTGATTGACCGATTTTAATGAAATCTTTAGCTTCATTAACGAAGGTTTCAGAAATTTCATTCTTAGGTAAGAAAGCAGCTAAGTTTCCGAAAAATGAAACAATAGCACCATTATGAACGAATTTTTCAACAGTGGCAGGAGTTTTGAAACCTACGGTAGCATTTTCGAAAGAATTAAGAACTTCTTCATCTTCAATGTTAACTAAAGATTTTTTCAAAGTTACTAAAAGCTTTCTACCTTGTTTTTTCAAGATTCTACCTCTAACTTTAGTTCCAGCTTTGAATTTTCTTTCAGGATAAATTAATTTAACATCTGACATATGCATTGGTGGTACGAAACCTTCGAAATCTCCCATTTTGACATTAATACCTTTTTGATCTGGTAATACTTTAACGATTTCTATATCTTTGAATAATTCACCACTTGGAATCTCATCGCTATTTAAATATTTAGCATTGATGGTCTTTGGATCCATAGATAAAATCAATAAGTTATCAAGAGGATTATAACCAACAACTCTAGCTTTATGTTTAGTTCCAATAGAATATTCAACTTCGAAAGTCTTATCACTATCGACTTTTGAAAGATGTATTTGACCTCTCAAATTGTTACCCAATTCAACGTACAAGTAGTTGGTATCGATGTTCTTGATAGTAACTTCATCAAATTTATAACCAACAGGGAAAGCTTCTAAAACTTCTTTTTGTAAGTCATTAAGATTACCGAATTGGGAAATATGTGGAGCTAATGATAACATTAATTTTTTAGTACCACTTTTTAATAATATTCCTACTACTCTGGCTTTAATATTATTACCAACACCATATTTATGTTGTAAAGTTTTGAAATCAAATTCATTGGTATTGGCTAAATTAATAGTACCATCAACGAGTCCAAAAACTTTGGTAACAATACCATGTTTAGTGACTTCTGAAACTAATGCATTAACTAAGATCCCAGTTCTGATGGCATCAATAGATGAAATTGTTTGTACTGCAGTTGATTTGGCTATATCAATTGGTTTTAAATTTATAGCTCTAGCATCTTTAGATACAATAGATGTTAAGATAACTCTACCAGGTTTTAAATCACTTCCTATGGATGATTTCTTCAAATCTTTTTTCAGAATGAAACCATCATTAGATTTACCGATGTTTAAGATAACAACATGATCTTCAATTGATTTAACAGAAGCTTGAATTGAATTTCCAGGAATTAAATCATCGTCTTCTAAATCTTTATTCAAAGTTTCTGGTTCAATTGATAATTCAATTCTTTTCTTTTGTGATTCTTTGGATGGTTCAACTACTTTGGCATTTATCCATTGACCAATTTGGAAAATTTCTTGAAGATTAGGGAATTCAACATTTTTAATTGTTCCAGTAGTAATTTTATCATTATTATCGTCATCATCATAAGCTATTTCATCATCACTTTCTTCTTCATTGGCAGCATATTGTTCTACTTGTTTGGTAATTTCTTCACTAATATTAGTGATTGGAACATAACCAACTAAGTTATCTCCAATAGAAATGGTCAAGTCAAGTTTATTAATTTTAGTGATTTCTCCCAATACTTGAGTTCCTGGTATAAGATTCTTGAAGGTAAGACTTTCAATTCTTACAGTTTTGGTTTCTTCTTCAGCTTCTTCAGAAGGTTCTGATTTCTTACCTCCTCTTCTAGCTTTCTTTCTTTTATTATTTTGGTTAGATGAAGATTTCCTCTTAGATCCTGAATTGGCAGTTTCAAATAAAACATCTTTAGTAACTTCATTGGAAATTTCCTTAACTTCTAAAGGTGTTAAACTTGAAGACCCACCTCTTGGAAATGCAACATCGTTACTTGTGACGGTAGGAGTTGAACTTTCTACCATAATTAGTTGAGATCTTTAGATTTTTTTTTTCAGCTCTTCCCTCATCGCATCAAAAATTTGGACTGGTGTGGTTAGCGCACTATTCTGAATTTAGATAACTGAGACCTCAGATCGAGGGGCATACTTTAGGATTTGCACAAGTCAAGAAAGACTCGATGAGGTTGTCAAGAATGATCGACAATAGCGAGATGTTGACACAATTGACTTTTGTTAGTTCAATTCGTAGATTTATTTCCAGGGACTTAAAAAATACTCTTGGTACATAAAGCTTTTGCTCTATCCCTGCAATAATATAGGGGTGTATATCCACAATTGAAGAGAAGTCCCCGTATATGATACGATTCATGTGGTGGCTTTTCCTAATCCATTGATCAGCAATCAATCCGAATTGAGTAACATTCAGGGTGAGATATCGGATATTTGCCCTATTACTACTTAGATCTTATCTCTTATGAACTAATTGGTAACCTACCGGCATCCAACTGATTTTATCCTATGGTATGATAATATTTCACTATTACTAATGATAAACTTACCTTATCACCCTTTATCTCCAAGTTATTTTGCGCTATAAGAAAATATGTAAAGCTTGAACCTTTATCTGTTATCGCAAGGAAATATTGGATTTGGCAACAAAGGGACAAGAAATTACACAATGAAACCAACCTAATTTTTGGATAATAAATCCACAGTTAGGAATTTTTGCCGACAAATCCAAAGCAAAGCGGTTACTTGGGTTAATCTCTTATCTTTGAAACTTTCTATCAGACCTATTAAAGTCCCTTGAACTTCCCTCTTATTCTGAAATTTTCAAAGTAAATCAGACCTTATATAATGGAAACTGACGCCGAAAAGAACGAAAAGAAACAAGGAATTGCTATTCAAACTGACATTGAATCAGTTATCGAAAATGAATCTAATGATGGAAGTACAATTGGAACTTCTGATGATTATACTGATCATTTTATGCACGATAAGACATTGAAGAAAGCTTTGAATTCAAGACATCTTTCAATTATTACTGTGGTTAGTGTTTTCGGTACTGGTTTATTCTTAAGTTCTGGTGGTACTTTAGCTAAAACTGGTCCTGTAGGTATCATTATCTGTTATATCGCTGTAGGGACTATTGTTGCTGCTTCTCAAATGTGTATTGTGGAATGCAGTTGTCTTGCACCATTCACTTCTGGTTATATCAGACATGCTAACATGTTTATTAGTCCCTCTTTAGGCTTTATGTTGGGGTGGATTGATGTTTATGCAAGTATCATCCCCACGGAATTATCTGCTATTACTGTGGTTATGAGGTACTGGTCCGATCTTAATCCTGCTGTTTGGGTAACTATCTTTGGTGTTGCAATGATTGTTGTTAATTCTTATAATGTCAGATGGTATGGTGAAGTTGAATTCGTTTTTGGGTTATTAAAGCTTTCATTGATTATCATCTTGGTGGTTGTGGGGCTCGTAATCGATCTTGGTGGAACAGGAGATAGAATCGGATTCAGATATTGGGTCAATCCTGGTCCCTTTGCTGGTAGATTCTTCCCTGGATCTTTAGGTCATTTCATTGGTTTCTGGTCTGCTATTAACTCTGTTGTCTATTCTTATGGAGGTGTTCAAGCCGTTAGTTTATTAAGTGGAGAAACAACTTATCCAAGAAGATCAATTTATAGAGCTGCTAAGAAAGTCTTTTTCATTACCTTCTCCTTTTATTTGGCTGCTGTCTTTATGTTATCTTTGATTGTTCCATCTAATAACGAAGTTATTGCTTCTCCTACTGGTACTGCTAGTGCATCACCTTTCGTCGTGGCTATGTCAGGACAAATCGATGTATTACCTCATTATATTAATGCTGTTGTTGTTACATCTGCTTTATCAGCAGGTTTTTATTCTATTACTAAATCAAGTAGAGTGTTATTCGCTTTGGCTGCAAAAAAACAAGCACCAAAAATTTTCCTCAGAGTTAACAGAAATGGTTTACCTTATGTTGCGGTTTTGTTTGTTTGTGCTTGGACTCCTTTAGCTTATATGGCATGTAGTTCTGGTTCAGCTAATGTGTTTAATTGGTTCCAAAACATCACTTCATCAAATCTTTTGCTTAATTGGATTATAATTTCACTTAATCATATTTTCTTGAATAGAGCTTTGAAAAAACAAGGTTATAGTAGAAAAGATTTGCCATATACTTTCCCAGGTACTCAATATGCTTCTTGGTATTCATTGTTCTTTTCGGCATTATTCTTACTCACTGGTGGGTTTACTAATTTTATCCATGGACATTGGGATTTCGGTTCATTCTTTGGAGCTTATTTCATCATTCCATTAGCTTTGAGTATATTTGCTGGTCATGCAATTTGGAGTAAGCAACTTTTTGTCAAACCAGAAGATATTGACTTGAAGAGTTTATTCCAACATGTTCAAGATAATCCCGAACCTCCATTCCCTAAATTAAAAGGATGGAAGAAAATTAACTATCTTTGGTCTTAATTTGGAAATATATTTGTGGCTTATCTGTGTAATTTAACTTCTATTCTGTAAAACATGTGGCTGGAATAGACCACCACAACTGTGGATCGCTCACCAATATATCGGACATTCAATATCACCACCGAACCAAAAAAGAAACATTTTTGTGTCAAATCAACTGTGGTTGTAGACTAGAGGTCCCTTATTCCCAGAAACCTACCCAAAACTGTTACCGAGATCGACATGTCTGAAAATTTCTTAGTCTTCGATTCCATTATTCGAAAAAATCTACTAAAAAATCAAAAAGCAGAAAGTTTCAGGTATTTCCAAATGACGAAAAAAATTGTCAACAGCAAGTCTTATCTGAGATTTTTACCACGGCGAGCCTTATCTATGAATCGATAATTCGGAATGCCTTCCCAAGTTCACCCTTTTTTTCGGAAAAAGTCGATATCTACTACATTGGGAAAAGAATCCGATTTTTGGCCAATGAAATGAAATGAAATCAAGTGACATTCCTGCTTAGGGGAAAATAATCCTGGAGATAAAACATTCATGCATGATTACCTAAAAAGCGCACTATGATTATGGAGTCACTTTCCTTATCGTCCAATGTTTGGTTGGTATTGAATGATAATTTGTCACCAGGTCTCATAATGACGTTCAATTATAAGTGCATATCATGGACAATGGTCCCGAAGAACGATTCGATTATTGACACTTTCAAACCTTATTTTTGATATTTTTCCCCTTATCAGAAAAAATGCGATTAAGCAGAATTCCTAGATAAGAGATTCTCAGTAAGAAGGTATTGTCGAGGTTTGAAAATAAAACAATAGCCACTATTCCAGTAAATTGTTGAGTACTACTCAATAATTTGGTCGTTTATAGGCAAAGATAAGGTTTGACATGTTCTTAGCCAAGATATCTTGGTGTCATGTCGAGTCGTAACCGGCTTTGTCAATGAGTTTTGCAGTGGGGGATATTTTTCTTGTACGTCAATCCCCTGTCAAGGAATCGCAAATCTCGAATGGCATTTTTCAAATGATAGCGCATGAAATGGTTCACCTATCTCTCATGCCACCACAGTTTATTGAAAGTTTAATTGTGATATGAGAATGGATACAATGTATCTTTAGATCTGTCAGTCCAGGTTGATTTTAATAATCTTAAGACGCATAATCAAAGATTTGAGTATTGGGAGAAATAGGAGGTTATACCTAAACCCTACTAAAACCGCTAAGGGATTCGTTTTTTTTTAGCGCAAATCCGAATTTACTCTTATCTTAACCTTATCGATCCATGAGCCTTATCAACCACAACTTGTGGGTTGAGGATTTCCCCCTAAAAATCCTATATAAATCGGGACATTTTGTTATAGGTTTAAGTTTTTCTCCTATAAATTAAATCATGGATTTAGAAAAGAATCAAGAAAAGACTCACGGGGTTGTTGTTGAAAGTGACCTCCGTTCATTGGAAGATGGCAACTCTCTTCCATCTGAAGATTATGTTGATCATTTTGAATATGATAAAACCCTTAGTAAATCTTTAAAGCTGAGACATCTTTCAATTATTACTGTGGTTAGTGTTTTCGGTACTGGTTTATTCTTAAGTTCTGGTGGTACCTTAGCTAAAACTGGTCCTGTAGGGATTGTTCTTTGTTATATCGTTGTTGGGTTTATTGTTGCTTGTTCACAAATGTGTATTGTTGAAGCTAGTTGTTTTGCACCTTTCACATCTGGTTATGTGAGACATTCAGAAATGTTTGTTAGTCCTGCTATGGGTTTCATGATGGGTTGGATTGATGTTTATTCTAACATTATTCCTTTTGAATTAGAAGCCGTTGCTGTTGTTATGCAATATTGGTCTGATCTTAATCCTGCTGTATGGATCACTATTTTTGGTCTTTGTTTAGTTGTCATCAATGGTTACAATATCAAATGGTATGGTGAAATCGAATTCGTATTTGGTTTATTAAAACTTTCTTTGATTATTATTTTAGTCATTGCTGGTCTTGTTATTGATCTTGGTGGTACTCCAGATCACGATAGAATTGGTTTCAGATACTGGGTTGATCCTGGTCCATTTGCTGAAAAAATCTTTACTGGTTCTCTTGGTAAGTTTGTCGGTTTCTGGTCTGCTATTAACTCTGTTGTCTATTCATACGGTGGTGTTCAAGCTGTTAGTTTATTGAGTGGTGAATCTGAATATCCTCGTAGATCCATCTACAGAGCTGCTAAAAAAGTTTTCTTCATCACCTTCTCATTCTACTTAGCTGCAGTCTTCGTTTTATCATTGATTGTTCCTTCTAACAATAAGGTCATTGCTTCTCCAAATGGTACTGCCAGTGCATCTCCATTCGTCGTTGCTATGGCTGGCCAAATTAAAGTCTTACCGGATTACATTAATGCTATCGTTTTAACCTCAGCCTTATCTGCCGCCTCATACTCAGTTTTGAAATCCAGTAGAGTTATCTTCGCTTTAGCTTCCAAAGGACATGCTCCTAAGATTTTCCTTAGAACCAACAAACATGGTTTACCTTATGTTGCTGTCGGTGTTACTTGTATGTTCATTCCTCTTGGTTATATGGCCTCAAGTTCCGGTTCTGATGTTGTTTTCAGTTGGTTCCAAGCTATTACTTCATCAAATATCTTATTGAATTGGATTATTATCTCAGTTAACCACATTTTCTTAGTAAGAGCTTTGAAAGCTCAAGGATATAGTAGAAAGGATTTACCTTACACTTTCCCAGGTACTGTGTTTGCTTCATGGTTTTCCTTATTCTTCTCATGTCTTTTCTTATTGACTGGTGGATTTGTTAACTTTATCCACGGTCAATGGGACTTTGGTTCATTCTTTGGTGCTTATTTCATTATTCCATTATCTCTTGTATTATTCTTCGGGTATGCTTTAATCAGAAAGGTATGGTTTGTTAAACCAACCGATGTTGATTTGAAGAGTTTGTTCACCCATATTGAATTAAACCCAGAACCACCATTTCCAAAATTAAAAGGTTTCCAAAAAATCAATTTCCTTTGGTCTTAAATTTAATTCTTGCCAAAATCTAGTTTATAAATAAAAATCTTGTATGTGAAAAACGGCTGTGAAAAATGGCTGCGAAAACTCTACTTTGAAAGCAACGGCCCCTATTCCTCTCACACGTAACCGCTTTCGTGAGGACGTAGTTACCTTTTATTAGCTTTCTTGAAAACTTCTGAATAATTCACGGTCTAAACTTCAGTTTTATACCTCTTTCAGGAAGTTAGGAGTTTAGAGTGTGAATCATCATTCTGACTCATCCAGAATCTTTAGAAACTGATAAGAAAAAAAACCTACCGCATGAGGAGCGATAAGAAGCTTAGGATTCCTTTTTTACAACCCATTGCAAGTATTCCTACCAAACTATTTTTTTTACCATATAATTTTTTAACTTAGTGAAGAATATTTGATAATCTGTAGAATTCACAAATAATCTATAAAAATAAAAATAATTTCAATGAAAATTTTTTAAAGATCAAAAAGTCACATTACCAAATCTATGACCGCTTCAATCATTCCGGAACCATTAAAGTTCAATTTCCCCGTCAAAGAAGCTAAAGTTTAGGCATCATAGGTCTGCAACAGTTTATCCGCAAATTCCTTTTACCGCACTAAATCGCACAGCTCAATTTGTACAAGTCATGTCAGTGGGTAAGATAAAAAACAATATCACCCATCTTGGTAGCTCAATTGGTACTTCTATCAATAATGCCAGTAACAATGTTACCTACAGTGTGAAAAGTACCATCAAAAAGAAAAAATATGATAGTGATGACGAGCTTATCAAAGAGTACCAACAGGATCTTAAAAGAACGATTAAAGCATTATCATTTATTTCCAAACAGATACATGTGATTTCCAACGTGATACTACCAAAGTTGTTCAAGTCACACATGAAGAGTGTTGAATTATTCAGTAAATTGGTAGGAGCCAATGCTTTACAATTCAAAGGAATCGATGATTACTATCGTGACTTTGATATTCTGCAACAACAGCAGGAGATTCCTATGATTCATCCTAAGGAGTCATTATTTGAAATTGATTCATTAAATGAAGAGTTGTACAACTATATGGTCACCATTGATAAGTTAACGCTAAATACCTTGAATGATTGGGATTTGTTCTATCAAGAGAATAAACTCAGAATAATAGAAATGAAAGGATATTTGAAAGACAGCTTGAAGCTCATTTTCAAGAGAAACCAAAAACAAGATCAATATGAGGCTTTGTATAAGAAACTTGACAAATTAATGAAGAAGACCACACCTTTAGATGATAAAGAGCAGGCAAAAATGGAGAAATTGGAAAAGGAACTAAGAGAAACTAAAAGAATCTATGAAGCTCTTGACGAGAGAACAAAGACGACTTTACCTCACATATTTTTGAACTTGGAAGAATTCATTGATTCAATATCGAAAATATTATTATTCAAACAATTTGATACTTACAAATCATTTTATAACACGTTGAACCATTTTTCTGAATATTATGGGTTGTTATCAAAAGAGGGAGATGAATCAGATTACCAAGAAATTGTTGATCAATGGGAGAATTCGATGACACCTGTGAGACTACAAATTGAGACATTTATCACTATCATTCATAATAAAAATCCAGATTTAATCAATGAGGAGATAGATGATGAAGATAAGACACTGAAGTCAGCCAAGATTTGGAATAAGTTCTCAAGAAAGATAAACGATAAGACCTTCCAATTAAAAGCTAAAGATCATAAAAATGGATTCTTCAATGGAAGTTTGATTGTTGATCAATTGGATGCATTTTTAGAATACAATAATCCTTCATCCAATATTCTGGAGACTTATTTACCCACGAAGACCATCAGAAAAGAAGATCTCGTAGTTCCCAACATTGAAGTGAGTACTCCAGCTGCCCCTCCTTTACCTCCGAGAACAAACACAGCCAATGCATTAATACCACCATCTACACCAAGAGTAGGCTTACCAGTATCTTTGCCAGGGTCTCCAATACCTTCAACACCCATGTCAACTGATTATAGTTTTGATAGAACACGTTCTACTTCCGATGTTGATTCTATAGAATCAGCAAGTATAAAGAGTGAGGACTCTGATCTGGATTACGAGGATCGAGAATCATTGGATAATTTGAGTTCAGTTGCCACTTCACGTTATGTCACAGATAATGCAAAAGAAAAAATGGCCAGGCATTTGGCTAGAATCTACAATTCCAGTAAAAATCAAATTAAACAATCACCCGTTCATATCAATTCCAAGGATCTTATAGACTTACCACGCAGTGGTGATGCTTTTGATAATACTTCAACTATAACCCACAAATTGAACGAATTTGACTCCTTCTATCATAAAGTTAAAGTCGTAGAAAGTGGGTTGAACAGGAAGACAGTAGTAGCGAAACACAATTTCGATGGCCAACAACCAGGAGATTTATCATTCAAAGAGGGCGATGAAATAGAAATAATCTTTAATTTCAATCCTACAAAACATTCAGAGGAAGGAATTTGGCTGATAGGGGTGATTCAGAAAAATAATAATTCAAGAATCGGGATGGTTCCTAGTACGTATTTCTAAATATATATTCTATTAATCTATTTCGCTTTCCAATAAGTCAAATAATGTACCAATGATTCCTACAGGATCATCTCTGGCTCCGGAATGGAAATATTGACTGGAAACATAAGGTCTAAAGTTTTTACCTTGGAATATATCGGTGATAACCTTATGACCAAGGTTGAAATCAACATATAAATCTTTAAAATACATAGCACCAACTATAGGAACATCTTTAAACTCCAAGCTACCGAGAACTTCGGCATCATATAATTTGGGCCAATTGGTATTGGAATGTAAGGCTTCAGCTAATTTTTTAAATGGTCTTAACTCAACATAATCATCATACATTGATTTGTAAACCATTTCCCCAGTGAAATACACAGGTTCAGTACTTTTATCATTGAAGACAAATTTAGAATGTTCAGGTAAGTACCTCAATCTTTCAGCAGACCAATTGGAAGATTTAATAGTAGGATTATTACCATCACAATAGATTGATTCTTGGAAAAGAGCATACAAAATATTGGTATCAAACCCAAGTTGACCTTGAATAGTGTTCAAAATGTTGTAGCTTGGTTCTCCAAATAACTTCAAATCATTATAGAAAGTATTAACAATAGTGTGAATATTATCAGTTCCTCCTTTACCTCCAAAATTCAACCCAATCTGTTGAAATCTCTCAACAGACAAATTACCGGAATCAGGTAAAGTTACCTTATTGTACTTCAAATATTTCATTATTATCTTCACTTTCTCAATGTCATTTGGATACTTTTCATAATAATGTTTATTTCTTTCCATACACCTTTTATAAGTAGCACTGTACACATCATCAGGGCCATGGTTGACTGGAGGAATCCCACCAGTGATCAAAGATTCCCTGATAGATCCAGGATACTTTGACAAATAAATAAATGAACAAAATCCACCAAAGGATTGACCTACAATTGACCATTTACCATTACCGATCAATTCTTTTCTGATTAAATCCATATCTTCCACAATGGAAGCACCAGTGAAATTGAGCACATATTTAAGCAAGGCTTGAGTATATTCGTCTTCAGACATGTCATTCTTGGGTACTAATTTTGGTAAACTCTTGGAGTTTAGCGGAGTACTCAATCCAGTACCTCTTTGGTCCATGAAAACCATTTGGTATCCTCTCCCGATGAACTCGTTTATGTAGCCGAGATTACTAGCTGGTGGACTACAAGGGAATCCTGGACCTCCTTGAATAAAAGCTATTAATTTTGGTTTTGAAGGTAAGATGTCAGATTGATTGGGATCATACTTTTGAACTAAGTTAGCAACTACTTGAATTTCCTCACCAGGGAAACTCTTATCAAAATAACTCAATGGGAACTCGAACTTTAAGGTTTTAACATCGAGGTTCTTGATTCTATAGGAGTCAATGATTTCGTAGGTTCTCATCATGATTAACTTGTACGGCTCCAAAATCGCACTGATAAGAAAATAGGTGTTGGTGGAGAAATGCTTTGGGAGCCAGTAGATGGAGTTGTTAGGGAGGAGATCGGAGAGGAGATCTGAGAGGAAGCGAGAGAAGCCAGAGAAGTCAGAGAGTATTGGTAGGGGTTCAAAAGTGTATGAAGTCCATTATTTGAGAGTGTCACACTACAGACGAAGATATCTCTAATTCAAAGGAAATTTAAGGCTGACGATCAAATCCAGCGATACCCTAATCCTTCAGCCTATTCTCCCATACCTCTAAGTCACTTCACCTCATCCCCTTCTCTTCAGCGAGTGTGCGCTTCAGTCAATCTACCCCAAACCAAGTGCGAACGCGTCAAATTTATTTTAACTATCTACATGTCAGGTACTGTTGAAGAAGGATCCAAGACTTCGCTAACGTTCAACAAACCCATAGTATCAACACCTTCCAATCCTATTGGTACTAAGGACTTGTTGATACGATTACAACAACTTAGTGATGAATTAACTGCCATAGATCAAGATGCGATAGATTTGAAAACCCTAGATAACGTTAAAAAAGATTTGATCAGTCATAAATTATTAAGGAGTAATAATCCTGGAGTTCAGGCTTATGTTTGTTGTGCTATATCGGATCTCTTGAGGATCTATGCCCCTGATGCACCTTTCACATCAAGCGATTTATCCTTAATTTTCAGATCATTCTTACAACAGTTTAAGAGATTAGCTGATTCCAATAACCCTTACTTCCATCAACAATGTTACCTTTTGAAGAGATTGGCCGAAGTGAGGTCAGCTGTTTTACTTACAGATCTTAAGGATTCAGAAGAACTCATGGAAACTACCTTCAATATATTCTATGAATTGGCAAATAAAGAATTTCCTTCAAGGTTAGAACCGTTTGTCTCGAGTATATTATCCGATGTAATGCAAGAAGCTGAAGTTGTTCCTCATAATGTATTGAAAATGATCCTTGAGAGATTATTGACTAACAGTTCCTCAAGTTTAAATATGTACAATCCAGGATTTAACTTTTCAGTAACAATTTGTGATAATAACTCTGATAGAATGTCACGTCAAGTAGCACAATATTTTTCAGAGATGCTTTATGAAACATCAAGTCAAATTGAAGAAACCAACGAGTCACGAAGCTCTAACTCCATTAAAGCCATGGAAAGTTTAAAGAAGATTCATAAATTATCTGTAGAGATTTGGAACTATGTTCCTAGTTTACTCAACTCAGTCATGGGATTAATAGAAGAAGAATTAAATGCCAGTGATGATAGAATAAGAGTATTGGCTACAGAAACCATTGGAAAAATGATTGGTTCATCAATTTCATCCCAAAATTTCGTTGTCAATTTCGAAAATGTCTGGCAGAATTGGTTGAAAAAGACTTTGGATATTTCTACCAATGTTAGATGTAAATGGGTGGAAGAGGTTGCTAGTATTGTCAATAATTCCAGTGTCACTTCAAGTGAGATCTCCAATGAGTTATGTAATGGGTTAAACAAGTGTTTAATCGATAGTGATGAGAAAGTAAGATTAATGAGTTGTTTGGCAATAGAAAAGATCCCATTCGAGAAATTAACAAGATTCTGTAATAAGAATATCATGATAACGTTAACCCAATTAATGAGAGAAAAGCACCAAGATATAAGGAATCAATCAATCAAAATCTTGGGTAATCAGTGTAATAAGTATTTTGATTCTCTTATAAATAACCAAGTGATTGATTTTGGTTCAAAGAATCTTGAAGAAGTTAAAGAACTCGAAGAAGAGATATTTCAAAAGATTCCTAATCAGACTTTGGCCTTACTTTATATCAACGATAAGGATATAAATGCTCAAGTGGATATTTGCTTATTTGAAAAAATCTTACCTTTTGAAAATAACAACGTTAAGAGGGTTGAAAGAATAGTACAGGTATTTAAATGTTTGGATGAAAAGAGTAAGAGATCAATATTTGCTATCAATAAAAGACAACAACAAGTTGCCAAAGTTCTTGCCAATTTTGTTTCCTTGAGTGAAGAATATGGCAAAATAGGGTCCTTGAACGATAACAAAGAGAATTTGAAAGAGAAGGCCAGTAATGGAGATAAAATCACCAACTTAACCAACAAGTTAGATCAAATCATCAGATGGTTAAGTGAGACTATTCCTGATAGTTACAATTCCATGATATGTCTTGAAAGATTTTATAAATTGAAGAACTTCAGATATTTGAACTTGATCAAGCAAATTATATCAACTGATTCTGACTTTGCAACCATTAAAAACTCCATGAAAGAATTAATGACTCAACTTTCTAATAATAAGAATATAAGGCTTGAAGAAGAAAGGGCCAGTGTAACTTCCAATGATATGGTCTCCACATTTAAGATTATCTTATACAGAGGGTCAAATCTTATGTTTAATAAATCCAACTTAGCTGAATTGATAAATTATTCCAAGAATGGTTCGAAGGAGCAAGACCCTACCTCCAGTGGGTTTATAGCTAACGAACTACTCGAAAATATTGTAGAAATCAATCCTGACGTATTCAAGAACCAAGTCAATGGACTATTGGATATTGTTGATAATAAAGATACTGATGAATATTTAAGATCCAACTGTCTTAAGACTATTTATAGATTCGTTAAGGTTTACCCTGAAATGTATCCTGAGGAGTCAGAATTCACAGACAATTTGTTCAACCTTTGTGTTAGCGGATCACCAAGAGAAGCTAAATATTCTGTCAAATTAATTGGATTATGTGAACCAAGAAAAGCTTATCTTTGCACTGAATTAGTGGATAAGTTATATCCATTGGATTGTAATCATGAAAAGTTCACCACTCGTTTGTCTACTCTTTGTGAAATATTCCTAGTTGATCCCATGGCCATTGAAGAAAAGGCTAGCGATTTGACAGCTCAGTTGATCAAAGATGTTTTGTTAGTGAATGGGGATACCGAAGAACAAGATGATTCTAAGAATTCTATTATTGATGATTTTGAATTGAATACTAATTATCAAAAACATCAACCAATATATGGAAAACTCTTAACCATCAGGTTATTTATCAATAGATTAAGATCCATCGATGAAGATAGTAAATCCACTGAAGAGAAGTTAGAAGTTTTCCAACCTATATTAAAGCTTTTGCTTAGTATTATCAATAATGGAGGTGAAATTGTCAAGGAAAGAACAACTCCAAAAGCTTATCAACTGAATTTGAGACTCTTTGCAGGATTATGTATTCTCAAGTTAAGTAAATCATCATTTTTTAATGGTTTTATCAACAATAACGTATTGATAAGATTGATATATCTTGTTCAGGATCAAAATGATAATATCAGAAACAAAATGTTAGACAAACTTCAAAGGAAAATTGGCGATAAGTCCCTTAATGATAAATTCTTGGTTGTCCTTTATTTCATGAATAACGAACCCGATAACGATATTTATTTCAAGGTCACAACATGGATTAAATCAAGTTATAAGAAAACAGATCCCAATGAAGATCCGGTTTTCGAAAAATCTCTCTTAAGGTTAATCCATTTACTTAGTCATGATCCTAATTTTGTTAATGCTGATAGAGAAACAGGTCTTAAATATGCAGCAGATATCATCATATTCTTCTATAATTTGATTGCTAAACAAGAGAATGTATCGACTTTGTATTATGTTGCCAGTAGAGTCAAACAGTTTCGTGATGGTACCATTGATGGTAAGATATATGATAATTTGAGTGCCAACCATGAATTGAATGAAGTTGATGAATTCCCCAAGGAAGTAGAAAACTTATATATGATGAGTGAATTAAGTCAATTGATAATCAAAGAATCAAGTGATTCAAAGAATTGGTCAATTCTTAGTTGGCCAGGAAAAATCCCAATGCCAAATGATTTATTCAGTCCTATGACAACAACTTTTGAAGCACAAATGATCATATCTAAGGTTTATATAGATGGTGAGTTACAAGCAAAGATTAAAGCTTATTTAACACTGAAATTCTCCAAAGCAAGTAAAAAGTCAAAAACAAAAGCAGTTAAAAGAGTAAGAGCACCTAAGAAAGTTACAGCACCTAAGAAAAGAAGAGTAGAGAAAGTAGAGATCTCAAGGAAGAGTAGTCGTTCACGTAAAGCAGTAAATTATG
Organism: Yamadazyma songkhlaensis; assembly: GCA_030570975.1. NCBI lineage: Eukaryota > Fungi > Ascomycota > Pichiomycetes > Serinales > Debaryomycetaceae > Yamadazyma > Yamadazyma songkhlaensis. Next base: position 184,437 of record JAJLWX010000008.1, on the reverse strand, counting down.
GTGAGCAAGATGAATCAGAAGAAGTTAGTTCTGATGATTATGATTAATGTATATTATTTCGTTAATTTTCCATCTCTTTCAAGGTTTTCATATTGAGAGAGATTCCTTCTTCTCCTAAAATCTTCAATCTGGTTGCAGCAGGTAATGATTTGAAATGATTGGTCATCTCCATACTTAACAATGTTAACAATTTGACCGCTTGATTCTTGTATACTGAAACAAAGAACTTACCTGAAGATTCCCACCAATTGGCTACGCAGAAGAAATGGACATTTCTGATTAATTTCAAATCAGTGTTGGCAATTCTTGCTAACATAGACCATGACATTGAAATAGGATAATATGGGTTATTCAAACGAGTTAACACTGCAAATAATGAACATATACCAGATACTCTTTCATCATATTTATCAGATTCTTCCCATTTATTGGTAGATTTATTTCTTTTCCACCCCATTTTCATTCTACCTTCTTCAGTATCAATAGAACATGAATAACCAATGATTATTGGACACTTCTTTACTAATCTAGGCATTAAAAATTCATTCAATCCTGGAAATCTCTCAAGAAGATTCGATACTAATCTAGCTAATGGTAATGCTGCTTTAGGTTGAACTACAATTTCAGTTTCGGCTTGTGAAACTATAGCTTTACAAATAAAGTTGAAAATGAATGGTAAGACATATGGGGCATCTGGTGGAATAGTATTAAGGATTTCAACTATATCGTTAGTTATCTTATTAAGTTGGGTCATACTGTTAGATAATTGACCAAATTTAGGATTAATTTTTCTTCTAACAACCCCAATCTGTTTCTTTAACTCCTTGTTGGCATTGACATGTTCAACTATATCAGTCTTTATGCTTTTAATCTTTTCTTTATGTTTATTAAATTCTTTCTCTATCTTTAAGGATTTATTGTTTTCTTCATCGATTTTTTGTTGTCTGAGTTTAGCTTGACGTTCCAGTTCCAATTTTTCTGCCTTTTCACGTTCAGCCTTCTCTTTGGCTAATTTTTGTTTTTCCTTTTCTGCTTCTTCAGCTTTTCGTTTAGCTTCTTCCTTCGATTTTCTTTCTTCTTCTTGTTTCTTCAATGCTTCTGCTTCTTCTTTCTTACGCTTCTCTTCTAACAAACGAGCTTGCTTTTCTTTTTCCAATCGTATTCTTTCTTCTTCTTCTCTCTTTTTCCGTATTCTTTCAGTTTCAATGGCTATCAATCTCTCAACCTCATTGTTTTGTATGGTAACAAGATTCTGAAACTTTTGCGTAAGAATATCTAAATCCTTCAATTTTGGAGTATCGAGCTTGGAGAATAACGATATCTCAGTCTTATGAGGTATCAAGGTAGGTTCCAAATCGACTTCAATGTCAAAAGATTCAGGTATACCAAAAATCATAGTTAAGCACAGTAAAATCTCAATATTTTCAACCCGCACACATCGTTAAAAAAATTTTCAGTGTTAATGAACAGAATTAGATTGTTTAGTACCACAACCTCTCTTTGTAGAGCAGGTTATAGTACGGTTGAACCAGTCCATCATTTAGTTCCTATAAGGAAATCAGCATTAAAACCAGGATATAAAGAACTTTTAATACCAAAAGATGATATCAGATCTGTTGGTTATAAACCAAAGAATATTCAACTTGATAGAGTTAATGATTATTATGAAAATCAATTAAAGAGTGATTTGATGTTAAGATTATATGAACATGATTCAGAAACTATTGTTGGATCAAAGTTAAGACCTTGGGAAACTGATTCTCCTTATAAATTATATAGAAGAGCTCGTAAACCAAAAGGTTTCTATAGACCTCAAAAGGATATCAAACCTATCACTTTCAAAAATGTTCCAGAATTAACTTCCATCAGTATTAATTTATACAGTAAAGAAGCTTTAGAAGAACCTTGGGTTAATATTTCCACCCGTTTACAAATAGCCCAAATCACTAATGTCAAACCAAAGAGAATTTATAATAAATCAAATGTTTTACCATGGAAAGTAAGACAAGGTAAACCTTGTGGATGTAAAGTTGAATTAGTTGAAGAAGATATGACTCAATTTTTATCAACTTTAACTGAATTAGTATTACCAAGAATCAGAACTTTCAAAGGTATAAGTAAGAAATCTGGTGATAAGAATGGTAACATTACATTTGGTTTAAATCCTGATGATATCAAATTCTTCCCTGAAATAGAGAATTTCCAAGATTTGTATCCTAACTTGTTTGGATTCCACATCACTTTCAAAACTTCAGCTAGAACCGATGATCAAGCCAGATTATTATTAAGTGGTTTAGGTCTTCCATTCAATTAATTGTATATAGTTAAATAAACAGTAACCTGTTCTGAGAAATCGCGCTATGTTATCAGAGATCGATGAGTATACTATACTATTTACGACGAGAGTTCATCAGAAACAGAAGAGTTGGCAAGATGGGCTAATGAAACATTATAAATTGAATAACAAGATAGAGATTTTGAATGACGATGGTGTTATAGTATCTTCAGAGTTTCGTAAAGTTAGCTTTGTTCTCGATGAACAATATGTGATAGGTAAGGTGATGATAGAAATCTTATCATTAAATGAAAGTTATACGCGTGAGGTAACTATAAAGAAGGAAAAGGATACTGGGGTAGTGATAAAAACGGGGCCAAGGGTGGTGAAACCTGAAAGTCCTCAAGTAAAATCCGAGCCAAAGAAGTTATTGAAGGCTCCTAGTTTACCTTTAAAACATACAATAAAACCAATGACAGCTGGATTGTCAAGAAATTATACACAGAGTTCTCCTAGGGGTACTAAGTCCATATCAGTTAAGGCGGAGCCTCAACAGAAATCACAACAGAAACCACATCAGAAGCCACAACAGAAACCACAAATTTCTGTCACACCAACAGAATCAACTCCAACAGTTCAACCAAAAACTCCATTAAAATTCAAGATAGTGGAACCAATAATAAAAAGAATACCACCAAGATCAGCATAGATAGCATAATATATATTCATCATCAATACACTTTACTTTTTCTTTTTATCATTTCTGTAAATCATTAAAGGAACTGCATTCGAAGCAAAGACCTTAGCAACAGGAAATGATGAAATCAATCCATTGATAGCGGCTAATCCAGGTTTGTTGGATAGTCTAGCCAAATATGTTTGAGCAGGTAATTCTTTTGCCATAGTTAAAATATAAACTTTTTTGCGAGATTGAAAATTTGCAGCCAAAATAGCCACAAACATTTACTAACCACAAACCCACTAAACTGGGTAATATTTGCTATTTATTGGGGGTGAGGTTAATATTGGGATGTTTAATTTCCTCTTATTGAATTCTAACCATGAACCCATCAAATTGTCCGATAATAAAGGACACAAATATTCACCATTGAGCATTAAATTCCCCAGTAACTTATTGGGAAGAAAATTATTGGAAAACTTCGTTATAGTCAAATTGTTTCCACCGATTCGGAAAGGTTGAGATAATGAATCAACTGTGGATCTATAAATAAATTTGTTATCTCGGCAGTAAATCAATGAATACCTCGAGTTGTTAGGAGATATCTCCAATTGAAACTTATAGCCCGTGAAAGGAAGTTTTGAATAGCAAAACTTCGATACATCACTGGCAAAAATTATCGGAACAAGTGCTAAGAATAGAACCATCATTGTGGAAATTTCAGCCTCATCTCAAAATTCCGCTCTTAATTATACACATTGGGTTGATAGATATTCCCCTGATGGTTACATGCACCAAATGAAGGCTGATATAAGGTTTTATCAAAGTAATCAAGAGAAGGCTTTGTTAGCGGATTTAACTCGGAAAGTTCTATTTTTGTACCTTAAAAACTTCCCTTGAAAACTTCTACTCATGGATTATGGTCAGATGATTTTTTGTGATCGTGGGTCAAATTAGTATAATGGTTATAGTGCCTAACCACCATAGTGAGGTTACAAGAATTGAGTTTTGATGGAAAAATCGCCTAAGAAATTCTTAACCTTCTATAGTGGTTATTTGTTCCCCTGAATTTTTTTGATCTCAATATTTTCGTACGCTTGTAATCGGATAAGATCTACTACGGATAATTGTTCGCTAAAGAACCATTGTCCCCTTAATTTCTAAAAATACCTTGCAAAGCCACTAGAGCGAAGATCACCAGATTATTTTCTGGAGACAAAAATACGGTTCGATGTGACATTTAGAGCGAAAATGAAATCTGCAACAATAAGACTTGGCATTGATGATTCAAAAGAGTTACAAGAATCTGCTCGCTGCATCGCCTGTAGATATAAATATGGGGCAGATTTTCCGTTCTTTTAAATATCAATCAAAAGATATTCTATAAATTCAAAGATGATTAAACAAATTTCAATTGCTACTTTACTTTCTTTAGCTTCAACTGTTTCAGCTCATTCTGTAGTTGATTGTGTTGCTGGTGATGAAATTCTTAAAACTGCTGATGTTGATGATGGTGTGTGTTACTTCGAATTACCAAGTGAATATTCTGCTAAATACAATTTCACTTCTGATAATGATTTTGATGTTAAATTCTTTTATGCCATTCTCGGAAATAAAATCTTCTACAGTGATATCAAGAATGCTGGTAATACCATTCCAATTCCTGCTACTCATTTAGCTCATTCTGAAGATGATATAGTTGTTTACTCAGTTGAAAGAAATGCTCAAAGTGAAGACAACCGTCGTTCAACTGATTATGATAGTGATGACAATGTTGAAGATTACTTCACCGACAACGATGGTGATGAAACTGATGGTGATGATGATCACGATGATCAAGATGATGATGATCACGATCACGACCACGACGACGATGGTGATGATCATGACCATGACGATGAAGATGAAGATGATCACGATCATGAAGATGAAGATGATCACGACCACGATCACAAGAGAGACTTAGATGATGTTTTAGATAGACTTAAGGAACAACAAGGGGAAGAAATCAATTCTGGATACTTCAGAGTTCAAGATGTCAACACCTCAACTATATCTTCTAATGCTTCAAGTACTGGAACTGCTACAACCACTGGATCTGATTCCACCTCAACTGGATCCAGTAGTTCAGGATCATCATCTAGATCATCAGGATCATCATCTAGATCATCAGGATCATCATCAGCTACCACTACTTTATCTTCATCTACTACTGGATCATCATCATCTTCTGAAGGATCAAGTTCAACTGCTTCCGAAGAAAATGCTGGTTATAAATTACAAGGATCTTTAATGGCTGCTGCTGCTATTGGATTATCCGCTCTTATTTGATTATTTGATTGAATATATTTACTGTTTACTATTTTCTACATCTACTCTAACTGAAGTTATATCGGAATAAGACTCGTGTGACCTATTAACTAATTTGGACACATCTTCCATTCCCTGAGAAATGTCGCACATACGGTACAAAATACAGGAAATTGCTACTAAAAATAAGTTAGGTAGGAAGGGGTATCTGTCATTACCTGTACGATCTTGGATAGTTGCGTTGACAAGATTACCAATCCAACCTGTTGCAATCCCCAAGAAAATTTCTAAACCAAAATACTGGGCTTCATCTCCTTCTGGTAATAGGGTACTATAAATAGTTCTATTTAATGATCTGAGTGAAGATCCAGTAGCACTGTAAACAACTTCGAATACCCAGAATTCCCATCGATGTTTGAACCCCACTGATGTATTGGAACTGATACCCAAACATCCCCAGAATGTACTAAATATTTGGAAAAAATAAAATCCATAACCCCAGGTTTTGATGTTAATTCCTAATCGAGGATATAAAAACATCCAAGTAAGAGAACCTAAACTCCCACAGATATATGACATGAAGGTATAGATAGTGTATTCAGAATCACTAGAACCCAATCCCAAAGTCGAACGGAAAAGTAATACGAACACACTCAAAAAGTTGGAATAACTAACATTCCAAATTACCCATGCAATACAATATAGGAAAGCATTAGGGTATCTTCTAATGTTACATAACAAAACCCACATTCTCTTCATGGTCAAAAATAGTAAGAATTCTTCTTTTGGCTTATCTTTTCCTTTGACACTGGGAATGTAAAAAGATGCAACTATAGCCGAAACTACAGTCAAACATCCAGCGATAGTAATAGCAAGTAAGAAATTATAATATCCATCTTCCATGGGACCTCCCCTAGTGTAGGAAATGATGATCCCAATCAATAAAGCAGTCAAACCTCCACAATTACTTAAGAAGAGACCCATAACACTAACTTTTGAACCTTTATTCAACACCATAGTTTTTCTAATTTCTTCGGCATTGTCTCCTTCAACATTTTGACCTGCAGCTCTCATGAATAAAGGAATATATGAACCTTCAAGAATTTGATAGATGGAATCAGTAATCTGTAATAGCATGTACAATACCAGAAGACCAATTAGATGAGCATAATCCTTTTCAACCAAACCATAGAAAGGTAAAGCAACCATCCCATAGAATAATATAGATCCAATAAGGAAAAGTTTCCTGTAATTAGAGTAATCAGCAATTCCCATTAAGAACAATGCCACAATACCCTCAATAGCAGTTGAGATAGCTCTAATATAAAGCACATAAGATGTGGTATGGACCTTACCCGAACCAAGACTCACATAACAGTCATTACCTCTAAAAGCACACTTACCACCTTTACTTGTTTTACCTACTAAAGTAGCAACTGATTGTATAGCAGCTGGGCCGTATGTACGAGACATGGATGCAACAGGCCCTGTGCAGTAACATAACAATAACCAACTTCTATAAACTATTTTCTTATTCCAAATATTATCTTTGGACTGAATAACTTGGACACCAATCTCACTTTCTTGTGTTGATTGACTGGACATCCTTAATTATGAAGCACAAATTCAAGTACTCTTATACCAATGTTTAAAATTCTCAGAGCAAATTTTGCAACCAAATGGAGATAAGTTGGGAAGTTAACTTTATTTCAGAAATTGGTCCAATGAGCTTGATGAATATTTGGAAAGGAAACTATTGCCCATGGTCAAATACACTGGCATATAATACTGCATATGCGTGCAGAAACAAGGAATGGGAGTGATGGTGAGTTATTTCTACTACCTAACAAGGCGATGGATAAAACCGGAAAGAGTCATAAGAGAATTCAGTTATGTGTATTACTTGCTAAAGTTTGATCTCCATTTTCTTCCCCAAAAACATAAAACTATCAAAATTATAATATTGATGATATTCAACAATCCCAAACCTGTAAAACACCAGCCATAACCAAGTTCTTGTTCGAGTTTATAGATTATGAAGGAAGCAATAGCAGCTGCAATGTTTCTCAAGGCATTGGCTATGGCAATAGGAGTGGCAGGAGCTCCTTCAATAGATTCAGCCAAGTAAGAATTGGCTATCACAAAAACCCATGTCATTCCTATACCACTTAAGAAGGCAAAGACATAGATTAATGCCACATGACTTTTTATTTGAACCATCCATCCATAACATATCAAACCAACCAAGGATGAGATAAATCCGAATAACTGTAAGATTAATCTGTCTTCTGGAACGCAACCACTTTCGGATTGAGTCTTTCTCTTGTAATATCTGTCTGTAAAACGTCCACTCATTACTGAACCAATGATCAAAGACCCACCTAAACATAAATAGGACAAGCAAACTTGAACAGTTGAATACTCGTATTTGGTTTCAAGGATTGAAGAAAATGAAACACTTAAAGCATAGAAACATGCAAACAACAAAGCACTAGTAACTGAACATAATATGACTGGTGGATACTTTATAAGTTTATAGTAAACTTTCAAACCTGGTTTAGGTGGCTTGACATAACGTGGATCATCAACAACCTTCTTTTGGTAGAGTTTTGGGACAGTAAACCATTTCTTTCCAGCATAAATTTCTCCATTTCCTACAAGATACCTTAGCGTTTCAGGGACAAGGAATAGGATCATCAAATAGACTAAACCACCTATTATCAATAGAATTCCAAAGGGCCATCTCCAATTACCATGTGAAGCAGAAAGACTCAAGATCGGTCCAATGACGGGACCTAATTGGGGACCCAACATGAAGAAAGCAATTGACTTTCCTCTATTTTTTGGCTCAATCAAATCCACAACTGTTCCAATACCTAAAGTGGTCACACTAGAGGCACCAAATGATTGGAGGAGTCTTAAGACATATAAAGCTCCTATATTCTGTGGAACAGCAATAATAAGAACATTTGCTAACAAAAAGAATAATAATGAAATCATATAAAGGTTCTTTCTACCACCGAAATCAGCCAAAGAAGCCCAAAATAATGGGAAAAACGCAAAACCAATCATGAAAATAGACACAGTACCATTCATAACAGTTTGTGAAACATCAAAAATCCTACTCAATAATGGTAATATTGGAATATAAATGTTTCCAGACAATGGACCTAAGAAACCTGCCAATGTCACCACTGTAAGGATGAGTGATCTTCGTCTTTGAGGAATTACAGAGTAACTAAATTGAGGTTCCTCCTTCACTATTCTCTCATTCAAGGTTTCCACTTCCTCTTTTGACTCAATAACCTCTTTCGTCATTTAAACTTTATTAGAATTACTCCTAAGACGGATTATTTTATATATAATGAACATTATCCAATACAAATTTATTCTTTCTCAGTAATGAACATAGCTCAAATTCCCATATGGGTAACTTTAATAGCTCAGCTAATGTTACGACGACTTGAGTACATTAACATTACGAAAAAGGAACTGTTTAGACTTTTGGGTATTCGTATATTATATAAACTACTATTCTATGTTGCGAGAAATCAAAGGGCTTCAAACTGGACTTTGAGCCTCCATGGAGATACAGGACCACCAGGGGTGAGTTTATCTTCCCAATTGGGGTCGGGTGATATTTTAAAAGACTTTAACAATTGGTTCAAAACTTGTTTCATTTCATGAAGAGCAAATTTCTCACCCAAACATGCTCTTTTCCTTCCATGGAATGCAGGAAGTCTGGCTGAACTTTTAGCTTTAGAGTAATTTCGGTTAACTTGAGCAAATTCACTTCCCCATCTGTCAGGATTAAACGTGTCGGCATCTTCCCAAACTGTTCTATCTCTTCCTGTAACAAAATTATTATACCCAACATAAACTCCTTTAGGCATTTGAATATTACCCATTTTCACAGGCTTGGTTGTGATTCTGTTAATAATTTGCCCTAAAGGAGGAAACATCCTTAAGGTTTCATAAATAACTGAGTTCAAATATGGCAATTGTTCTAAGGCTAATTCGTCAAATGATATTCCGGCCAATTCTTCTCTTAACTTACTTTGAATGTGTGGATACCTTGAAAGCACATAAATTAGTGAGCTTAGTAATAATTGGGGGTTTTCATGTCCAGCTATCATAACTATCATAGCATTATCAGCGAACTGTTGTGGAGTGAAAACTCCTTCTTTCAAAGCATTTATCAAACTCCCTGCAACATTGAAGTCGTCTTTAGATTGGCTTGTGATAATTTCACAATAGGAATCTCTGAAGTCACGGACAGCTTTTCGGGCTTCTATCCTACTAGGGATGGGAAATTTATCCAAATAAGGAAAATTCAAGTATAATGGTTTGAAGATTTGGGATTTAACATTTTTGAGTTTTTCGTTCAATGCCGAATGTTCATTGTCAAATAATTTGAAATCTATTCCAAACATGGAATCTCCTATATTTGAAAGAGCAAATTTCTGAATAGCATCACCAACCATTAAAGGTGATTTCGAACCTTGGAGGCGAGTTGCTATCAAATTTACAAAGTTCTTGGAGTTAGTGACAATAGGAGTCAAGTCTGGAAATTGGAGTGCTTTGGTTAGAACTCGTCTGTATAGTTTCCAGGTCTCACCATGAGCACTGATCAAATTATCACCAGTATAATCACTTAAAACGGAATAAGGAATCTTTTTTTGGTTCCCACTCTTGGCAAATGTGTCTTCATCCTGAAATATTTCAACCAAAAGCTCTGGTTTTGTGACTAAAATATTCCATCTTGAAGCAAAATAGATCTTCACAGCTCCAAATTTCTCCAAATGGTCTCTTAAATAAGTTTCAAATATGTCTTTTTGATCCATTTTGGTGAAAAGTCCTAGGAAAGAAACGTATATAGGAATCGTGGGAATGTTCTTAGGAAAATTTGAAGGTGGTGTTAGTTTGTCAACCAATCGAACCAAACATACCACCAATAAGAAAATTAAAACCTTTGGACTTGGAAAAAAGTTCTCTTCTATGAAACCAACTGTCATTTCAATGAAAAATGCAACCCTGAATCCCTTGCTCTATTTAAAAGAGTCGATTTTGGTGAGCACATTAATATGCAAGTCAACTAGCCTAAAATTAAGATTGGCTGCGAAATTATTATTTCCCTTTTTAACGCTGTTGTTCCGTATCATCACGTCATACATATTGGAGACCATTCATTGAAGGAAATAGTTACTTACACAGGATTTTGATGAAGATCATATAAAGCCAGTTCAGTCCCAGCATATTCGGTTGCCTAATACAGAGAAATGAATTTTAGTAGCTTACCTACCGTTAATGCGGCTGAACTCTCAAGTTCGGGTAGTTCGACAACATCACTTTCATCTGATTTTAGTGATACCACCGAAGAAACATTCTTTGAAAAGGTGGTTTTACTTTATTTCCGTGATGCTCAATGTAATTTGATTAACTATAGAGTGTACCATAAATTTGATATGGACATTACTCAATTTGAAAAAGCCTTGAAACATGCGGTTCTCAATAAGAGCAGTATACATACGGAACTGTACTTTGGACAAACTATGGACATTACTGAAAAACATCATGAAGGTAAAGGTACTGTTGGGCTAGTAACCAAACTATTGGAACCTACTCAATTGAATTTATTTATGGTTAATATATTATTGACCAAATCCCATAACATCCATTTACCAAAACCTTTGAAGATAAACAGTGACTTTGATCTTCCTCAACATACTGCTGGATTAATAGTGGAGATATTTGAAAAGATGTTAAAGAACACCAGTACTCACGACGAATGGGGAAATGGAGGAAAGGATTTCCTTTTGAAAAGAGTTGAATATTTCACTGAAAGAAACCTCAAAGTTGAATGTGTATTACCAGCATTTCCTTGTAAGTCATCAAACTTGAGAAAAGTCCAAGGTTGGTTACCTGATAAGGGTGAAGAAATGGCATTGAGAAAAATCTGTGATTTCGTTACTGCAGTTCGTAAGATATATATTCCAGGGATTGTTGTATGGATTGTTAGTGATGGTCATGTTTTCAGTGATTGTATCGGAGTTGATGATCTCATGGTTAATGATTTTGGAGCTGAATTGAAAAAGATGTATAAGAAAATCGTGAAAGACTATGACCAAACCGTGGATCATAAATATGATGTTATTCCTCGTAAAAATTCCAATAGTACAATTGAAGAGGTTGATGAGAAACTTTCATTTCAACATGGTTACAGAGTTGGAACTACTGTTGGATATGAAGAAGGCGTTTCTCAAGTAAGAGCCGCATGGAGTCAAAGTATTGGTTGTGGTAGAGGATGTTTCGAGATGAAAAGGTATCTTGAAGATATGAATATGAGAAAAGAATCAAAGGACTCTAGACCAGAAAGTGAAAAAGAGAATGACCAAACCTCCATTGTGATTAAATTTCAAAAGATGAAACTTAATGATACAGAAGATGATGCAGACGAAATGATTAGATTTGCTTCCTTGAATGATATTTTCTCTATCCATGACACTCCTGTTAAAGTACCGGACTTATCTGAAATTAGTGTTCCTCATCATGTTGAAACAGAAATCGACCAAGAGAGTGAAATATGTAGAAAACTCTTAACTGCTAGTTGTGACACTGATTGTGGTCAATTAAAGAATGATATTGACACACCTAATCATCCAAGATTAGCCTTGTACAGAGGATTTGCAAGATTCATGGAAGAGGATCTAGCAACTCATCCTACTATTCTTCAATCATCCAAAAAGAAACATAAGAAGATAGTATCCAAAGTTGCTTTCGAAATGATCAAGAGAAACGATGCTTATTCCAATTTGGTGGAATTAATATTCCCAATGCACTTAAGATTCAGTATCCATGCTCATAATAATAAAGGTCCTAAGTTTGGTATTAAATTATTGAGCAATGAAGAATGTAAAGTGGTAAAATCATTGGATGAATGTGTCAGTCCTAATTACGATGACTTGTTGCACATTCCCACACCTTGGCATAACACGATCTTGCAATATGAAGGACAAAAAAATTACTTCATAACCAAATCTCATATTATATATGATGCTTTTAGGAATGGCACACATTCAGGATATTGGGATGAAGAGAAACGTCAATTCTATGTTAGAAAGGAGGAGAAATTGCAATATTAGGAAATTATAGTGGAGACATATTTTTTTTTCTGATTCTTTAGAGTCAGTGGGGTTGCAGTAGCAACATTTTTAAGTTAGGGAAGGCATTGAAGCAAATATACATTAAAAAAACATCTCTGGATATAAAAAAACGGAAACTCCCTTGAACGGGGATTGGCTTAAACTGGGATTTGTGGAACATCTTCACAAGTCATACAAATATCAGGTCTGGAGTTTTGAGGTGTTGAGCCTTTGTAGATTAAACCTCCATTAATTACAACACCACCTGAACCATAATCAGCAGTGACCTTTTGCATTAAATTAATATCATAACCTTTACCAATGTTAAAATTGAAACTTAAGAAACCACAGGTTAAGGTTAAAACCCCTGAACCTGGAGAATAAGAGAAACTACTAATTGGTAAAGATAAACCAATAATATTACTACCACCCCAATTCTTAACATTAAAGGTTTGAGTAGCTGAAACAGCTTCAACTCTAATGGAACCGTAGGTAGAAGAAAAGTAGAATACTTGATCAGTTGAAATTGGTAAAACCGAAGTTTTAATCCAAACATTGGAGTTTTCACCAATATCGAAACAACCTTTACCTTTAATAGCTGATTGTTGATCGAAAGCTTGATTTCTTAAACAAACAGTACCATCATTAGTAAAACTTTGCCATAATTGACCTAAATCAACTAATCCACTATTTCTCTTATCTTGGTATAAAGCAATTAAACCATTATTAGTAAAACTTCTTGGAGTAATTTGGGAAATAGGAATACCTGATTTACTACTTCCACTAAAGAAAGCTTTACCGTTATTTTCAAAAGATCCTCCATTAATTGAATAGCTTGGGGAGAAGAATGAACTACCTGATGAAATAATCATTCTACCATTGTTAGTAGTTTTACTCTTGTAATCAGCGATTTTGAAATTGATTGGAGTGTTTTCTTGAGTTGAAGTAACAAAGAAATCACCATTATTCAAGAAGTTATCATGGAAATGAACATAACCAACATCAACAATCTTCCAAGTAACACCTGAATTAATAGTAACATCAGAATATTCAACTACTGATTGACCCCATGTTTTAGTATCGGAAGAAACTTCAATATTATCACTTAAAGCTTGAGCGATGATACATAAAGTAGTAAAAAAAGACGAGATTTTCATAATTATGATTGTAATGAACTAGTCAAATTCCTATCAAACCCATGGGTATTTATAGTAATAATACACCAAATTCATCAGATTCCATTTTTTGCAGCAAAATGGTTCTCACAGCAAAAAATAATGGAGTTAACAAGATTTTGAGATTGTCCCTGTATTGTTCTATCGTATTATTTTCTTAAACTAAGTAGATCGGCTAATGAAACGCTCAACCTAAATGGAAGGATATTTCCATATTTAGAAATTTAGTGTATATAGACGGAGATTGAAGATCCAAGGGTTTAATAATTTTTCACCGAGACCCATTATTGAGACAATTACATAAGTAGACCAACATGGGAATTACTTGAAAATAACGGAAATAGTTATGAACGAGATCTCGTGGTAGGGGTTGATTAGCGATGTTGTTGGTGTATTTAATGAAATTAAGTTCGTAGATTTCTATTATGAGCGTATTTGACAATAAAGCCACGATGTAAACAGAAGGGTTAGATTGTTGAGGATGGCTTGGAATAGGGGAGGTATATGAAGGTATATGAAGGTATAGAGAAGGGAGATTAAGTCAACAGGGCCCAATATAAAGACTTTTGTGACCAAAGTAAAAGTCAAAAGGCTGAACCAACGCAAAGACTAAACCCGATGCACGGACTAAAGTAAAAGTAGAAGAGAGACAATACAGAGATCGAAGAACTTTAGACAAAGTAGAAGAAAGATAAAGCCAACACAAAGCCAAAGTGAAATCAAAACAAAAAGCCATCATCAACTCTCTCACAACACCACTCACAACTCACATGAAAAATCATATTATGGGGAAACCAATTCAAAACACCGAAAAAAGTCATCTATATCCTAATTTGACAACTAAACCAAACGGGTATTTCCATTAGTTACCTATTAAGACATTTACATTAGAATAGCTTAAAAAAATCATTCAAACTGTATACTAGTTATCCCGCTTTTCAAAATCTTTCCTTTTTAGGAAGTTGAATTGAAAATTTTTTACGTTGAAATCTCCAGGAAATTTTAAATAAAAACCTTACCACAATAAAATTTTCAATTTATCAACACTTTTGAAGTTATCATTAGGTTAATACTTTTGATAATATTTTTGTATTCTTTGCCTTACATTGTTTACGAGAGATTTGAGACTGGACAAAAATTTTCAGGATCAGTGAGAACAGTACCTTAAACGAAAACATCGAGTAGAAAAGTTAATTGTAACAAGTTAGTACTCGATAATTGAAGTCAATTGTTAAAACAGAAAACTAAAGTTAAATCAGAACCTTTATTATGGCCAGATTCAAATTTGGTAAGAAAAAAAGAGATGATATCAATGGATCAATGGATGAAGAATCTAATAATCTGATGACCCAATCACCAAAAGTATCAGAAGAAATTAACTATTCTAATGGATCACCACAAATCAAACCATCACCCGTTAAAACTCAACAAATTTTATCATCCAATGATTTTAATGAAGGTGTTAATGTTAATGGATATGATACTAATGCTAATATAGTTAATGCTGGAAGTCCTTGGACTAAATTTAAATTAAGAAACTCCCCCTTTCCTCGTTATAGACATGCAGCATCTAATATTGCCCTGGAAAAGAATGAAATCTTCTTAATGGGAGGATTAAAAGAAGGATCAGTATTTGGTGATACTTGGAGAATTAATCCAGTTTTAAATGAAGAAGAAGAAATTGAAGGATATTTTTCAGAAAATGTTGTTATTTCAAATAATAATAATCCTCCAGCAAGAGTTGGACACTCATCTGTTTTAATTGGTAATGCATTCATTATTTATGGTGGTGATACTGTTGATACTGATTTTAATGGATTCCCTGATAATAATTTCTACTTATTCAATATTAATAATAATAAATATACTATACCAAGTCATATTTTAAATAAACCAAATGGTAGATATGGTCATACCATTGGAGTTGTATCATTAAATAATCAAAGTTCAAGATTATACCTTTTTGGAGGTCAATTAGAAAATGATGTTTTTAATGATTTATACTTTTTTGAATTAAATACTTTCAAATCACCAAAAGCAAGATGGGAATTGGTTGAACCTTTAAATAATTTTAGACCTCCACCATTAACTAATCATTCAATGTCAATTCATAAAAATAAAATTTATGTATTTGGAGGAGTTTATAATAATGAGAAAGTTTCAAATGATTTATGGTGTTTTGATATTGGTAGTTCAAAATGGAATCAAATTAATACTACTGGAAATTTACCATTACCAATAAATGAACATTCAGCTTGTATTATTAATGATTGTTTATATGTTTATGGAGGTAATGATTTTAGTGGAATAATTTATAATTCCTTATATGTTTTAAATTTACATAGTTTAGTATGGTCTAAATTAGTTCCTGAAGGAGAAATTGATGGACCAGGAGCCAGATGTGGACATTCAATGACTTATATACCAAATTTAAATAAATTAGTTATTATGGGAGGTGATAAAAATGATTATGCTAGTGAAGATCCTAATGATTTTAATACTTATGAAACCAAAGATTCAAATCAAAATTTAGATACTATGATTTATCAATTAGATTTAAATTTAGTTGAAGGATTCTTATCATCTAAGTCAACAGTTGTTAAATCAACTCAAAAGGCATTAAATGCTAGTTTATCAAATGCTAATGTTATTAATTCGCAGCCAATTTCAAATTCGCAGCCATTTTTAAATACTCAACCAGTTGTTCAACCTGTGGGAGGCGTTACCACAGTTCAAAAAGAAGATTTCCAACGTCATGCTAGAAGTTTTTCAGCTGGACCTGAAGATTTTAAAACTCCTCAAGCTTCACCTGAAATTAAACCTCAAGAAGAATTTGTTGAAGTTCCATCGACTGCTCAATCTGAGAAAGATTTAACTACTGAAGATGAAATTGAATCACCTGTTAAGACTTTTAGTAATGGAAAAGCTGTTGATATTGATAGATTTAATGATAATTCCACTCCAACTTTCAGAGAACAAAAAGAGCCAACTTTTAGAGAACTTTCAAGAGAGCCAAAAGAATCCAGCAAAGAAAATGAGAAAGTTAAGTTATTAATCACTGAATTAACTACACAATTAAATGATTTAAAGAAATCAACAAAATTAGAAATGCAAAATGCTACCGAAAAGATTCATCAATTGGAATTAGAAAATCAATCTTTGAAGTCCAATGATTTACAACAACAAATTGTTGAAAAAGATGAAATCATTAAGGATTTGAAACAACAAATTGATCCTAATTTGTTAACCATTAAAGAAGAAGATGAAACTACTGATAGACTGATTAATTCATCAATTTCAGATTTAACTCGTTTCAAGTTGGATAGAATCAATTTAAATAACAAATTGATCTATTTAACTAAAGAAAATCAAGAATTAAAGTCTAAACTTGTTAATTTTGAACCTTTTATGAATAATCAAATTGGAGAATTATCCCAATTCCAAAAACTTATCAAAGTTCAAGAAGAAAAGATCACTAAATTGACTAATCAAGTTAAAAGTGAAGAAAGTTTAAGAAAAGAAGTTATTGATTGGAAATCCAAGTATGATAATTTATCAATTGAATTTGAAAACTTTAAAGCTATTAATGGAGATAATGATATTTCTGATGATGATGAAGAAAGTTTGAATGAAACTCATGATAAATCAATGATAAGCAATTCAACAACTAAAAGATCTAAAAGAGATTTATCTAATCATTTAGAAAATTTAGTTCAACTTTGGTCAGTTAATCAAAATAAAGGAGAACAAAGAGAACTTCCAAAAGATGATGCAGTTGATCCAATGGTTATTGAATTACAAAAACAATTAGATCAATTAATGAAAATTAGTAAAGAACAAGAAAATGCTTCAGCTTTAGAAATCAATAACTTAAAGACAGAATTAAATCAAAGATTACAAAATTTAAAAACTTTTGAAGAGAATTATAAAGATGCTTTACAAAGTGTTAACAATACCTCAAAAGCTTTGAATTTAACTCAAGATGAATTAAATAATCAAAAACAATTAATGGAAAAATTAGTCAAAGAGAATAATGAATTGAAATTATTTAAGAAAGCTAGTAAAAGAGTTAGTACAAGACAACCATTATCATCACAACCAAGTGTTGATAATTTCAGTTTATCACAACCAATTAGAGAAGAAGCCGAGAGTGATTTCACTAATGAAGATGATGATGACGATGATGCTTCAAATATTGAAAATGCTCATTATAATATGAAGATCAAAGATTTAGAAGCTGACTTGTTTATCTTGAAACAAGAAAGAGATCAATTGAAAGATAATATGACTTCATTACAAAAACAATTATATTTAGCTCAAAATAATTTATAGTGTAGTTTTAGAGAATAGTAATGTTTATATATCTCGTATCTGTTTGTAGAATAGTGTTTATATATCTCCTGTCTGTAGAGAATAGTAATGTTTATATATCTCGTATCTGTTTGTAGAGAATAGTGTTTATATATCTCCTGTCTGTAGAGAATAGTGTTTATTTATCTCATATCTGTCTGTAGAGAATAGTATTTATATATCTCATATCTATAACTCATAAGTTTTTCATAATTCGTAAAGGGATTTTAAGGATGAGGTTGAGATACTAATTGATCATTGGTTGATTTTTCATAATTTGGGACGTAATCGATTTCATTGGTTTCAAAGAAATTGAAATTATCATGCATTTGATAATCTGATTGTTCAGGTTGTTCAGGTGTAGGATCAGTAGCTTCAGCTTCAGGATTATCCATTAACATACCATCTCTTTCAATAGGACTAATAGATTCAGGAGATTCTGCAATTTCTCCAATTTGAGGTTCTGATGGTAAAAGACTTGTTTCATGAGCTTTTATACGTTCCTTTTCTGATAATTGAAGATTTGGCATAGGTATCAAGTTAACATTAACTTCATCATAATTTGGTATACTATTATTAATATCATTATCTTGAGAAATACCTCCATTAAATTCAAGTGGTTCAGCTTCAGGTATTGATGGTTGAATTTGATGTAATGCTTGAGCTGGGGAATTACTTGAAGTTGATGATCTATGAGATACTGGAGAATTTGAATCTTGAATATCCATTCTGCTGTTGGTGGTAAAATTTGGTGATCTATGAGTTCCAATAATAACTTCTGATGTTAATTGTAAAAATTTCTTCATCCTTTTATATTTATCTGTATTGATAAAACTTGATCTTTCCTTTTGATTAAAATCAAATGATCCTGATAAATATTGGAATTGTCTTTTGAATTCATTCAAGGTTTTAGCTTCATTATTATTTTCATTATCTTCATTAACATTAGCTGATGATTGATTTTGGAAATCAATTAATGGTGATTGATGTCCATTTTCACTTGATGATGGTTTAGCTGTATCATTGACATCTAACAAAACAGATTTTCCTGATAAATTAATTAATACTTCAACAAAATATTGAAATGAAACCAATGGACATCCACTGATAGTTGGAAATGCATCAGCAGGTACTCGAATATTGGATTTTATTTCTGATTTTAATGTTACAGGATCAACATATAATGGGATTACTGATTGAGATAAATCTTTTCGGAATGAATCAAATAATCCTTCAGGCCCATTATCTAATCTACAAACTCTTACAAATGTAAGAATGATTCCATTTATATCTTGAATTTTTCTTAAATGACTGACATTGATTTTTATAGGGATATTTTCTCCTCGGAGATATCCTCTTTGGGGAATTGTCATTGAAACTTTGATAGTTTCTGGTTTAGGAGAATCATATGAAACTGATGAAGGTATTGGAGTTGAAGGACCATGATCTTCTTCAAATTGGACTTGTAGGTGACCGCTAACATTATTAGAAGGAGCACTTTGTTCTTGACTCTCATTGACATCTTCATCACGAGTATGAGTGGATATTGAATCATTAGGATCGGAATTGTTTGATGAAAATGTACTGTAAGTATTAAAAGTATTAATAGTTGAATTGGATGATTGAGTTCTTGATAATTTTCTATTGGCTCTAGGATCTTTAATGATCAATTTTTTAGGTCGAGGAATAGGTAAACTACTGACATCTATAGGATTAATAATATTGATGATTTTCTCTGAAGTGAAATTGGAATTATGTAAAAACTTCAAGTTTTTAGTCTTAGATATCAAAGAACTGGAACTATTCTCAGAATTCATGGTATTAAGTTTCTTCAAATTATTAGAAGTTAATTCATTTTGACTGGTAGAATCAGTCATTGATGCTTTTAAAAGATAACTAATTGATCCTTTACCAAAATCAATACTTGTAAATACTCTCTTATTAGGTAACTTAACAATAAATGGGAATCGATGTTCACCTTTGAATAAACCATTGGAATATTGTTGATTATCTTCAGGTTGTGGAGTTACATTATCACCATAAATCTTAATTGTATGGTTAAATAAATTATGTTTTATTGGTCTTAATTTAGAATGTGAAGATGCATGGATTTTAACGAACCCTATCAATGATAAAGTTATTACTACATTAGCAAGGTTTTTCTTTGATATCAAGATGATTTGTCCACTAACTTCATCTCCAGGTAACCAAGAATTATGAGGATTATCTAGTATTATATAAAAATCACTTACTGATTGGAAATCTATTTTAAAGGGGGAATTCAATGAACCTTCATTCTCGGATGAACTCCGTGATCTTGAAGGTATTATTCTTGAAACTGCTTTTCTCATAGTTTTATAATTTATTGATCATGGAATTGTTTCACGGGAAGTGAAAGTTGACTGGGGATTTAAAATTGACTGGGGACTTAAAGTTGACTGGAGGACTTAAAGTTGAGCTATTAACTATTATACGAGTTAAACGATGAATTCTCCTCTTCAATAATATCCTAGAACTATTAAATGTTTGATATTACTTACTTCCACTATTAGTACAAAAATCGCCTTACGAAACACCTGACCGATATCTCCTTATGTAATTGGGTTATCGATATGAAACTGTGTTAATAACAAATGTATCCAACGATATTCTCTAATGATATCCCGTTGGTGGCGTTGAAAGGTTCTAAACTTACAAGAATTAAAATAATCTCTCTAAGGATAATATGGAGAAATTGTAAAGATCGTTTTTTTTTGACAGAATGAGAATCATGAGAATGTCGAATATCTCCTATAAAATATCTTTCGATTATATAATCAGCTAGAATTTTAGGTATAAAAATATAATTAATTATATAAAGTTTTATAGAGGCGGACACCAGTATAGGTAAAAATCGTACGAAAATATCGGAGTTTATTTGACATATGAATGGGACAGTTAGAGGTTAAATAGTGCGGTGGTACGATAGCGACAAATAAATTTAAAGTTAGCGAGAATGTTGTGGCAGTTACCGAACATATGTCTTTTTTTTTCTCGGATATCAGAGACAGATAAGAGAAAATAAACGGAATTACGCAATACAAAATATGACATTATATGACCTATGACGAACTATAATACAACCCTAATCAAATGTTTTTTTAGTACCTTTAAATTCATTTCTTGGAGTTTGAGGTCTTGGAGAGTTTGAAGCTGATCTACCACCAAATCCACCACGGCCACCGAAACCACCACGACCACCGAAACCACCACGAGATCCACCTTGAGATGGTTCTTTTGGAGTGGAGAAATCTAATCTACATGGTCTACCTTCAATATATTCACCATTTAAAGCATTTAAAGCAGTTTGAGCTTCTTCAACTGATGAAAATTGAACATATCCGAAACCTTTTGGTTGTTGAGTATCTGGATGAGTTGGGATTCTACATGAAATAACATTACCATATTCAGCAAATGCGTTTCTAATATTATCTCTATCAGCTTGGAAACTTAAATTACCAATGAAAATAGTATCTGAAGGTTGAGATGGAACATCACCGAATTTTTTAGCTCTATCATTTCTATTTGGAGTTTGAGGTTTTGAAGTTGACATATCTAAGTTAACTGGTCTACCATCAATTTCTCTACCTTGGAATTCTTGTAAAGCTTTTTCAGCTTGAGATTTAGTTTCAAAATCAACGTATCCGTAACCCCTTGATTTACCGGTAGCTCTTTCAAAAATAACTCTAGCTCCAGTAACACCTGGTAAACTTTCAAATTCTCTCTTTAACCATTCATCATCAACATTCCATGATAATCTACCAACGAATAAAGTACCGGTTTCTTCATCAGTTCTTTGTTTCTTTGGTGATGGTTCTTCATCAGCAGTTTGGAATTCTTCATCACTATCAGATTTTCTTTTCTTTTCAACTGGTTTTTCTTCTTCTTCGGATTCTGAATCTGATGAGTCTGAATCTGAGTCTGAATCTGAGTCTGATGAATCACTATCGGAATCAGAAGAATCTTTTTTATTTTCTTTCTTTTCATCTTCGGATTCTGAATCTGAGTCAGAGTCAGAGTCTGAATCAGAATCTGATGAGTCGGAGTCTGAAGAATCTTTCTTTTCTTCTTTCTTTTCTTCCTTCTTTTCTTCTTCATCTGAATCACTGTCAGAATCAGAATCGGAATCAGAATCAGAATCAGAATCATCACTTGATTCTTTCTTTTCTTTCTTTTCTTCTTCTTCATCAGAAGAATCAGAATCAGATTCACTATCTGAGCTATCAGAAGATTTTTCTTCTTCACTTGATGAATCGTCACTTGATTCACTGGATGAAGATTCACTTGAACTTGAACTTTCTGGTTCTGGTTCTTTAACCTTCTTAGAAGATTTCTTCTTAATATCTTTAACTTGTTTAGTTGATGATTTAGCCATTTTCAATTGTTAAACTAATGAAATATTTTTTTTCACTTGAGATGCTCTTCTCAAAACTTTGAAAAATTGTCGTGCATATAAACTCACGTGACGAGATGAATGTAGGAGATAAGGGTTTAAGTAAGAGGTGGGTTGAAGTTGGTCAGAAGATAGTAGGAGAAATAGAATTGAAGGAGTTAAGGTCAGGAAGGCTTTGGTCAAGTCTTAACGTCTGGGTTAAGATTTGGATAAATTCTGGTGAAGGGTCTGAAAAAAGTTTTAGACAAGGTCTAGAGAAGGTATGAACATGAAGTCTCATAGTCTGACAAGAAACTTCATCTCTATACCCTTTCTGAAACCCTACCATAACCATTAATGACTGAACCGGAGTTTCAACGAGAGGGGTTTTTCGTTCCTTTCGTCAGTTATTCCTTCATCGGGCCTTTTTCGCAATGAATCATACTCGCTCCACAATATTACAATTTGAAAAATTATCACTTGTTGAAAAGTTTCAAACAAAGCTATATTAGAAATTTAAACCTTTAAAGATGTTTAAACCTTCTAGAGTTCTTTTTCAAGTAGGTCAAACTACTAAGAAATATGCTACTATGTTAAAAGATCCATCAGTTAAATATAAACCTTTTAAAGGTGTAAAATTAACTGATAGAACTTGGCCAAATAATTCTATAACTAAAGCTCCAAGATGGTTAAGTACTGATTTAAGAGATGGTAATCAATCATTACCTGATCCTATGACTATTCCAGAAAAGAAATTATTCTTCCATAAATTATTAGATATTGGATTCAAAGAAATTGAAGTTTCATTCCCATCAGCTTCCCAAACTGATTTCGATTTTACTAGATATGCAGTTGAAAATGCTCCTGAAGATGTTAATATTCAAGTTTTAACCCAATCAAGAGAACATTTAGTTAGAAGAACCGTTGAAAGTGTTAAAGGTGCTAAAAGAGCTACTATTCATACTTATTTAGCTACTTCTGATTTATTTAGAGATGTTGTTTT
This sequence comes from Yamadazyma songkhlaensis, assembly GCA_030570975.1. Classification (NCBI taxonomy): domain Eukaryota; kingdom Fungi; phylum Ascomycota; class Pichiomycetes; order Serinales; family Debaryomycetaceae; genus Yamadazyma; species Yamadazyma songkhlaensis. The sequence goes on along the minus strand of JAJLWX010000008.1, from coordinate 161,092 downwards.
CAATATGTCTAAAGAAGATGCTATTGCTAAAGCTATTGAAACTACTAAATTAGTTAGATCTTTAACTAAAGATGATCCAAATATGCAAGATACTATTTGGTCTTATGAATTTTCTCCTGAATGTTTCAGTGATACTCCAACTGATTTTGCTGTTGAAATTTGTGAAGCTGTTAAAAATGCTTGGGAACCAACTGTTGAAAACCCAATCATCTTCAATTTACCTGCTACCGTTGAAGTTGCATCACCAAATGTTTATGCTGATCAAATCGAATATTTCTGTAAACATATTACTGAAAGAGAAAAAGTTTGTGTAAGTGTTCACCCTCATAATGATAGAGGTTGTGGTGTTGCTGCCAGTGAATTAGGTTTAATGGCTGGTGCTGATAGAGTTGAAGGTTGTCTTTTTGGTAGTGGTGAAAGAACTGGTAATGTTGATTTAGTAACTGTTGCTTTAAATATGTATACTCAAGGAGTTTCACCAGAATTAGATTTCTCTAACTTAGATGAAATCGTTGACATTGTTGAAAAATGTAATAAAATTGCTGTTAATCCAAGAGCTCCTTATGGTGGTTCATTGGTTGTTTGTGCTTTTAGTGGATCTCATCAAGATGCTATCAAGAAAGGTTTCACTAAATCTGAACAAAGACAACAAAAAGAATGGGCTATTCCTTACTTACCTTTAGATCCAAAAGATATTGGTAGAAGTTATGAAGCTGTTATTAGAGTCAATTCTCAAAGTGGTAAAGGTGGAGCTGCTTGGATTATCTTAAAAGCTTTAGGTTTAGATTTACCAAGACATTTACAAGTTGAATTCTCCAATATTGTTCAAAATACTGCTGACTCTTTAGGTAAAGAATTGAAATCTGAAGAAATTGTTAACTTATTCAATGAAACTTTCATGTCAAATGAAAATGCTGTTCTTAAATTACAAGAATATGATATCTTCAGAAACAAATCTAATGATGAAAGAGAAATTAATGCTGTTTTAACTATAAATGACAAATCCATCAATGTTAAGGGTAAGGGTAATGGTCCAATTTCTTCATTCATTGATGCTATAACTTCAAGATTTGGTACTTACTTTGAAGTTTTATCATATTCTGAACATAATATTGGTTCAGGTACTGAAGGTAAAGCTGCTACTTATATTCAATTAAGTTATATTAATTCAAATGGTGATAAAGTTTCCAAATGGGGTGTTGGAGTCAACTCCGATGTTTCAGAAGCTTCAATTCAAGCCATTATCTCTGTTGTCAATTCTTTAATTGAAACCAGAGAAATCATTATTTAGGTTAAAAAAATTCATGGACTGTACTTTACTTTACTCTGAACATTTGGGCTGTGAAAATTCAGGACTCTAAACTATTGAATAAGGGTAGGAATCTTATCCATTATGGGTATAAAAATTGGTGGTCATGTCATGTGATCATCCAGGGCTCCCGCCCCAATCTTTGCGTGACTGGTAAAATAATGGACATCTCAAATTTCTGAGTTAATGCACTACTTAAAAAATCGCACTAACTAAACCTTCTCAGTGAAAAGTTTTTAAAAAACTAAAACTTTGTAAAAACACTTTAAAATAAAAAATGTCAAGTTTTGAACCAGTCGTTGTTATTGACGGTAAAGGTCATTTATTAGGTAGATTAGCTTCCACTGTTGCTAAACAATTATTAAATGGTCAAAAAGTTGTTGTCGTTAGATGTGAAGCTTTAAACATCTCTGGTGAATTTTTCAGAAACAAATTGAAATACCACGATTACTTAAGAAAAGGTACCAGATTCAACAAAACTCACGGTCCTTTCCATTTCAGAGCTCCTTCAAGAATCTTTTACAAAGCTATCAAAGGTATGGTTCCTCACAAAACTGCTAGAGGTAAAGCTGCTTTAGAAAGATTGAAGGTTTTCGAAGGTGTCCCACCACCATATGACAAAAAGAAGAGAGTTGTCGTTCCTCAAGCTTTAAGAGTCTTAAGATTAAAACCAGGTAGAAAATACACTACTGTTGGTAAATTATCATCATCAGTTGGTTGGAAATACGAATCAATTGTTGATAAATTAGAAGAAAAGAGAAAATTACAAAGTGCTGAATATTACGCTAAAAAGAAAGCTTTAACCAAAAAAATTGAATCAGCTAAACAATCAGTTGCTTCATCTGATGCTTCAAAAAAATTAGCTGAATTCGGTTACTAAACATTTAAATTTTTTTAAGAAAAAATTTCATAGGGTATGAAGAAATGTTCTAAATAGAATAGTAAATGGAAATATTCCTCATGTATATTTAAATACATAATAATCTGTATTTTATAATTTGATTTCTTTTCTCTTTTTCTCTTTTTGGTTTTTCTTTTGGTGGCCTTTTTGATTGGGTTGTCAAAATTCCTTCTCTTAGTGAGAACTTGAGATTGAGAACTAAGGACAGCCCTTTACTTATGATAACCTATATCATTTCCAATAATGACCATGGTATACAGAAGGTGTTGGAACTCATAGATAAACATTATCGACCTGTTTCTTATATTAATAATACTTTACCCAATAAATTATTTTCTATAATAGATCATGGGAATTACAAATTCTGTGAAAATGACCAATTCATGTCACAATTTAATTATTTGAAATTAAACAATGTTGATGAGTTATTTGACACCGTGAATAAACAAGCTGGTCTTGGTAAATCAGATGACTTCGTTGTGATTGAAGATTTCAATCAGTTGATCAATTCAAGTAATAATATCTATAATGATTTGAACTGTAAGATTATTGAAATTCTTATGGTACTTAAGAAGTTTAATAGCTTCATTATCGATACAAAACAAAGCAAGTTTATAGATTATTATATAGATCGGTTGGAAGTGGTGGATTAGAAGTACCTCAAGTTCCATAACTACCAAATGGTCCCTAATACCAACCCATGCCTCATACCTCAGTGGAACAAACAACTAATACAAAAATCCTTATCCAAATATCCTTATCTTTTCTTCATAACAGCCTTAAACCGCCTCATACCCCTTCCAACCATGTAAATCCGAAATATTCCCTTTTGCGTTAGGGCCACTCGAATGGAAAAAGAAAATTTCGATACCCCAGAAAATATGAGGGTGGGGTTGAGTGGAGTGACTTAAAAAAACATTCCTGTAAAAAGTATATAAACTATTAGGGATCACCACCTATAAACATCCACCAACATTTAAGTACCATACAACAACTTTCAGGTACTTTCTTAGAGGTGAAAGAGGAGATATTACTCTCATCGGACTAACAGATAAAAACAGCCACTCGAATTTACGAGGGGATTGGGGAATTTTTGATCAAAAAAATTGAGATAATCGACAATGGAATCAGATACCCACAATAACCAAATGAATGGGGATTTTACCAACGACGACCAGGCGTACAACGACTTCATGAGTAGTCTAACACCATGTTCATCCAATAACACCATTAATGAAGATCCTATAACGTTTAACCCTGTTGAATATAATAATTTGTTAAGCGAGAGGAACGAATTAAATAAAACAGGTACATTAACAGATGAATTATATTTGGAGAAATTTGAACCTTCTATGGATCAAATAGGCTTATCTTCTTATTCTTCAGGTCAAGAATCAGTTGAAGATATGTCAACTAATGGGATTAATCTGAGATCTAATCTGACAGCAACAGCCGTCGACCGAGAGACCGTGGTTAAAATAATGGTAGTTAATGATGAACAGGAGAACTTTAATGTAAATTTATATACATTATTGAACCATATAAATAGTTTGGGGTATAAAAAGTCCTTAAATGATTTAACTATCAATCATTTGATCATTTATTTAAGTATTAAGATGAAATTTTCTGTTGAAAACATCAAATTACTTCATTTGGGAAAGATTTATAATATAACGTCATCTTTATCATTAAAAACTAAGCATTACTTATTAAATGATTTAAAGTTGGAATCATTTCCTACTATTCAATTAATAAAGTTAAATAATAAACCATCATTAGATTATGATGAACTGAAATTATATCATATTCTGTTTGAGACAGAAGATCATTACAATGTAACTTATGCTGATGCTATCGTTCATAAAGTGAAAACCATGAAAAAGCTGAAATTCAGAAATCGGTTTAAGAAACTTTTGAAAGTTATGTAATATATGTCATTTTTGAAACTGTTCGTTTCTGATTCTCTCACTATTCATTTAGGAAACTGAGTAATAAAGGCACAATAAAACCAACTAAGAAGATCACCCGTTCATTCGTATCCTGAGGTTTCTTGATAACTGCCAATAAGTATAAAAAGTTTCCTAGACTGAAGAGTAAACATAAACTGATTATAAAGTTATTGATCTTGATAAGATACAAGACCAAGAATGTCAAAATAGAAGAAATTGGTGTTGTTATGGAGAAAATACCAATATAAAGTCTTATTAATCTCAAATCCGTCTTACCCTCTAATAATAACCCACTTAAACTGAAACATGTAGGTAACTTATGGATTATTATAACCAAAGAAAAGAGAAAACTGATATCTTTGTTATGAAATGATGAACCTATAGCTATCCCATCAACAATTGAGTGTAAAATCAAAGTAAAAATCAAAGTATTGTGAAAAATTGATTTGAATACTTCATAGTTGGTTAACTCATGATCTGGGGAAGGAATAGTTTGATCTAAATTGACAGTTTCTTCAGTCTTATGATTATACAATTCCAATTGATGCATACAAATAAATCCAAACACTACCATAAAACTAATCCATTTAAGACTCTTGTGGGTATCTATGAATAATTCTAAGGTTTCAGGTATAGCTAAAAACAATAATGTTCCAAATAAAAGTCCATTGGATATCTGAATGATGTATGACGTTTGGTGAGATGATTCAAGGAGAAGTGGTACCATTCCAACCCCATAACTCAATAACGTCATGGAGATTGTTATAATGATGATATTAAGCCATGATTCTTCCATGGTTCGTTAAGTAAAGTTTCGCAGTCGCGATATGTTAAGAAGAGGAGCCACCACAATCAAGTTAACTCCTGAAGATATATCAGAGTATGATCAAAGTGTAGTGAACTCTGCACAATATTTGAAGGATGACAATTTACAAGAACAAGAACCAGATAATTCCATTACTAATTATAAGGATAGAAATGAAAGGATATTAAATGGTGATAGGAATAGAAATTAGGAAGGAATCCGGTTGGGGGCCTTCACGAATTACATGTAGATTCCAGACATGCAGAGTTTACTTAAAGAGGTGATACACACAGATGGCACTCATATAGAGACCATCGCATGGTGCTTTCGAAGAGAAACACTATGTTTATAAAGAGATCAAGGGATAACCACCCTTCAGAACCAAGTAATCAATATATCGTTATGAATGTATTATGAATTATCTATTTTCTTCCCAAAGACTTTCTCTTCAACCATTTATCCCTACTTGCAATGACTTTCTCAGATTTTGGTACACCTTTTATTCTTTCACTAATGACAACATGAACAGGTCCTTTTTTCACTTCAGATTTCGAATTCTTCAATTTTTGTAATTTTAATTGTTTTTTATCCTCGAAATCATCAAGTTTTAAATGTTTAGGTTTAATTTTATCTTGTTTAACACTAATAGTAGATGCTGAATTTATTATATCATCAGGTAAAACGTCGGGTATAACCAAATCTTCTACCTCTTGTTGCTTTTGTGACTTCAATGATTGTTGTTGTTTATTATATAGATCTTGGTTTCTTCTTTTTTCTTTATTTATTTGATTTTGTTCTTTCTCCAATTGTTTCAATCTTTGTTGTTCCTTCAATATTTTACTTTTCGAAGCAGTGTTTGATTCTTCTTCTGGAGCTTCATCCGAATCAGACTCAGAGTCTCTATCATCTATAACAGGTTGTTTAATTTTCTCCAAAATGGGCGCTTGAGGTTCATTATCATCAAATTTAATCTTCATCTCATCTGAAAAATTTCGCGATGCTGTAAAGGTAAAGTGTTTATTCTATATACATGCCCACCGACACTCTACCATGGAATGTTCTACTAATCTAAGATATATGAGTTGATTCCAAATCGTCTCCATTTAATCAATAAGGGATCGTTCTTCACTAAAACACCATAATTTCTCTCAATTAGTTGTAGAGATTGTTGATTTATGGAGATACCATCTATGACCAAAACTCTTATGGAATCGATTTTCGATAACAAATTGAATAACCCAATCCCATTGATATTAAGATTGAAACTCAATTCTAACGTAAGTCCTTCAAGTTTCCTCACCTTAGAGTAACTGTCGAGATCTTGGTTAAATTTCCTACAACTGACATTATCTAGATTGAGATCAATTAATGAGATATGTTTAAGATCATGACATCTTTCAAGGATTTCAATCAATGACATCTTTGGATAATTGTTGATGATGTCGTTTTTGAAAAACAAGTAATTGGAAGATCCAAGCACTAATGATTGAACATTTTTAGTAACTCCTAGAAGCTTTAACAACCCTCTATTAGTTAAAGAAGTTGAATATAAGTCCAATTTAGTTAGCTGGGTCAAGTTTGTGAAATCCAGAAGTTCAAGTTCCAGTAAACTGGTCAAACTTATAGAATATTCTCTAAACATCAAATAGTTCAATTTGAAGTCAGATTTATAGTTGATTAGATTATTCATGAACATCTTAAAGGAAAAGTCATTGTTATTCTCCAAAATCAAATCTTTCAAGTTGGAACACTGTTTCAAAAATACTCCAAACTTATGCTGAATATTTTCAAAGTTAAAATTCACAATCACCAATTTGGTTAAATTGAATGAATAGGATAAGAAAGGAATGGGAAGTTTCATATTACTAACTAACACCAATGTCTCAATTGATGGGACATTATCATATAGCTTTCGTACGAGTGACTTGTTATTGAGGACCAAAGTATCATGACCTTTAGAATTTTCAGTTTTGATTATCAATTCTAAATGAGTGAGATTAGGGAATAAGTGAATAATTAAATTATGAGGTGATTTATCCACATACCCTTTAAATGATCGAATATTTTTGAAATCAAAATTGAAGTTGTATTTATCGAATTTTGAAAAAAGCATGTTCAACTTGATAATTTTGAATATTTCAAATTTACTGATTTTTAACTTATTACTCACTATAAGTTCCATTATTCGATAGAAATCCGTATCATTGGTAGGTAACATCGTAAGGTCAAGTTCCTTCAAAGTTTTGAAATAATTCACTCCATTATTGAACTCCTTGGATGTGATTTTATTCTTCAATTGCACGGATTTATTTAATCTCAATAATTTCAAGGTTTGATACCAATTCTTACACACGAGATGATATTTGTAAGTGTTGGATAACAAATCAAAGATGTGTTCCACTATATCGTAATTGAGGTAAAGTAAAGGATCAAGATTCTTGAGTTTAAGTTTTTTGGGAGGGGGTTCAGAACTGGACCGTGAACTGGAACGTGAAGATTTGGATTTATCACTTTTCAAAAACGAATTGATTTCATTGTAATTGGATACTAACTTATGCCAAAGTTCTTTGTTGAATTTAAACTCAGGATACTTCTCTTTAAACTTTTTGATAGTGTAAACCCCAGTTTGATAGATCTTATAACACTTCAAATGATCATTCCTAAGTTTATGGATTTTACCTATTCTCAAATATCCTTTGACATCGAAACTGTTCACTTTCAAAATCTTTTCACCATCTTTTAATGCCAAATCCAAGAGATCAAGTTTTTCATATGTTGCAGCTCTTTGATCTAGGATTGATATCAATTTGGGGTGAAAAATCAGTATAGGATGAGAATATTTATAATGTTGATTGATCTTTTTCAAATCTTCCAAAGAATAAGATTCTATTAAGCGAACCAATTCCGTATAAGTCTTCAAAGCATTCTTATAATCATTGGATTTGAAGTAAAGTTTACTCAAATGTAGTTTATCATTGATTAACTCTTCATTCATATACGCGTTCCTTTAAGTGAGACATACTTAAGGAGAGTCAAGTCACGTGACATTTAACAAAAAAGTATAAACTTCGGTAAACAAACAGATTATAGAATAAAGTTTAAAGGAATAATAGTAGTGCAGGGAGATGCCAAAGAAACGGAATCTGAAATAAATCATAAATAATGTCCGAGCCGAAATCAAGAAAAAGGTCGAGACCCATGCAAGAGCAATTGAGAATTTTAATATTACTCCTTCTATTTAACCTACCTACATATTCAATTATAATGTTGTTACAAATCTTTATACCTTAATTTTGGACAATATGGACACATCATGTGCTGACACCGATGACAACTGAATCTTTTTGGTCCATTTATAAGTAATTCATCTATTTCACTATCATTCTCTTCACTTGATAAACTATCATTTCGGGAATAATCTTTTTGATTTCTTGATGTAGATTGATTATGTAGATTAAGTTGATTATCTATGTTATTATTTGTATGTTCATGATGTTCGTTAAGATTAATATGGTCTTTTATATGTTGATGAAATTTTTGGTCTTTAGATTTATTGTTCAAATCTACTGTTCTTATTTTGAAGTATTCATCTTCATGGGTTTCAATACTGGGACTTAATAAATCCTTATAATCAATTATGATATTGTTATTGTATAATATTGAACTATAATACTTAACATCAGCATTGGGGCTATCCTTTTTAATATTCTTGTCCTTATAAATCACCGTACCGTAACTTTGTCCACAGTCACAACAGTACCACTGACAAATCTTATCATCATCCATTGTCGAAATTTTACTGTCACCACAACTTAAGGGGTTTATATGAATAAATTTTGGAAAAAATATTATGGATAATCAGGTCTATAAATTCGATCTCTGCCTTGATTCTAGATTAAACTTTTTTCAAGCTTAAAATTCGTGCATGTAAGTTTAAAATTCGATTTATTTATAACTTTTTGCTTTTTAACCAAATAGTATGGTTGTATTTATTAATAACGTGACTTATATTCGTAATTCAACTTTGACTCTTCATGAACTAGGATTTTTGCAACCGATATAATTCGCAATGTTCTTTGCATTTGCTTACGCCTTGATATTTTTCTCCAAATATTATTTTCTTTTGGGCATATTTCCATTAGGAAGGTGGGCTTTTTAAAGGTCTAGTTCTTATATTATTAACGGGCTATATAAAATATTTCCTTTACCTTTAAATGGTATGTTCGAACAATTTGGGTCGGACAATTTTCAAGGGTCGCCGCATAAAATTTTTGTTCTAGATGATGCAATAAAGTTTCAATGCAGGTATCGCCCGAAATTGAAGTATATGTATATATTACGACGGTTTGGAGTCATACTTTCATTTGCATGATCGCTGGACGAAGTTAATTTATGGGATTTGACGATCGATAGGGTTTAAATTTCGATCAGTTATGGTGAGAAAGTACTCTTTAGGTAAAGTTCCATCAATTCCTGTGGTCAAATAAACATTATTTTCACTTTTATAGAAAATAATATTATCTGTCAAACATTTTTCCACATCTATGAATATTAAGGCGTTACATGACTTTCGGATATATTCGAAATCATCTGTTAAGTGGATATGATTTCTTGACATCTTACTTAAGCCTGAATTGAGAATATCTGGTAATTTGTTCTTGTAAGTACCATGGAATATTTTAGGTATTTCATGAGGTTGTAATTGTTGGAGATTATTATTTGAAACTTCTATTGAATGTCCTTGATTAGCACAAATGTATGTAGTATCTCCAATTGTTTTCAAACTGAATCTTTTTTTGTTATTAGTATCGACTACTTCTTGAATATCCTCAAGTGTCGTTTTAAACGATTTCAATCTTTGATGATTTAAGATCTTTTCTAATGATATATAACCATCTTGATCAATAGGTAAGTTCTCTTTAACAGCTCCATGTCTCAAGAGGTAAGATAAACTCTTGGAAATTTTAGTTAACCTATCTTCCTTAGGTTTCTTTGATTTCTCCATAATGCGATTCTGACTTAAGATGAGTATTTATACAATATTATGAGTAATAATTTATTGAGTTTCTATGTACATTTACGGTTTAGGTGTTTTTAGTGGAAGATTTCTAGCCTCCAATGAAGGTTTCCTTCGGCTCTTGCTCCCAGTGAAGAATACTCTTTACTCTCACGAACACTTCTTAATGGAACTTCCTTTCTTTCCAACTAATGAACCCATTTCATCATGTTTCTTTCCTTGTTTGATAGTTTCATTATCTCCCAACTCAGTTTGTTCATGAAAATTCAAGAAATATTTCCCATCAGTCATTTTACCTTGAACGATATTCTTCACTAAGAACTTACTGATCTCATTCAATTTTTCGATTTCTTCATTAGCTTGTGCTTCAGGTAAGTCTTTATTCTTTATCATACCATCTTTAATTTGTAATCTAGCAGCTCTTAACACCGGCAAATCTTGTTTAAATGCAATTTGTGTAGCCCTTAAAGCTGTTCTATATGCTTTCAAACTCATTGATGAGATTGAGAAAATGAAAAATTGTGAGACATTTCTTAATAACGTATATTTAACACATCAAAGATATCTATATCTTATGATTGATGATTCATGCAAGTCTATATAATTAATTTTTCGTAAGAATAATTTGGTAAAGTTTCTGATTTAACGAAATCATTAGAATTCAATAAGGTTAAGTTGAAGTTATTTAATTCTAAGATATCAAGTTTATCATTGATTAGTAAGATTAATCTATCGATGAGTTCATTGGATAAATTGAATAATCCATTGATATCAATGATAAGTTTTATTAAATTCCAACTGTTGATAGAATCCAAATTAATCAAATTATTCAATAATTCATCGATTTCAATGGTATGAGATTGTAAGTAACCTTGAAATCCTGGTAAGATTTCAATCAAATTGTTTTCACAGATTCTATTCACAGTTTCTTTGAAATGATTCTTATTGGTTAAGTTTTCATATAATTCTTCTACGGGTAAATTTGAGCATTTAGTGATACATTGTTTGATTAATTTTGGATTATTCAATACTTTGATTAATCCAGTGGTCTTATCTTTAGGAAAGAATGGATGGGAAAGAAGATAATGCATTAAGTATTCCATTTGACTTAATTCTTCAACAGTTTTGTTGTTAAATAATGAAGGAATTAAGTTGATATCAATTATAGCATCAGTATCTTCAAACAGATAATAGTCCAATTTCTTGACCTGTTTGAAGTATTTCAAGAGTTTTAATTCATCATCAGTATCGAAGATGTTTTCTTGTACTTCAACTTCTTCATCGATATCATTGGCATTCTTTAAACTCTTTAATTCTACTAATTTGGTTTGAGGTTTTTCGAATTTCTTACCTAAATTATTGACCAAGTTATTCAATCCTACGTTGATGTTGGTGATGTTCAAGGTGGTTTTATTCTTTTTGTTATTCAATTTCAAGAATAATCCAAAAGTATTTATACCATTAGGTTCAGTGATGTTAATAACATTATCTATATAGATATCATCGTTAATATCTAAAGTATCTAATAATGTTTCATATTTCATGTTGATCAACATAAGCTTTTGTTCATTTGAAACGATTAATCTATCTTCATTAGATACTGACATGGATGTTAACTCAATACCGATATCCCATTGTTTGATGACTTTAAAATTCAAATTCATCTTACTGAGTACTCCATTACATGATTTATATAAGATCTCATCGTTTAACTCGAATAAACTGGATTCAAATTTCTCTTGCAGTTCATTAATGACATTTCCTTGGAGATCGTAAACTTTATAAATGAATTGATCTTTGAATTTGGTGATAATAAGAATTTTATTGCTAACATGAGAATAAATCAATTCTGACTTGGACTTTGATCTTGTACTTTTTGGGACATCATTTTCAAGTTCATTTAAATCTTCAATGAATAATAATTCACCATCTTGAAAGATAATCACTATTTTATCACCTAAATACTTGATACTCTTAACACATTTATGTACTTTAAATTCTTTAGATTGTTCACCTTCTTTGGTTAATTCAATAACTTTATGGACTTTTCTATCAGTAACACCAACGATGTATTCTTGATGATCTTTGGAATCCATACATTCAATGATACATGATGGGGAAATAGGATGAGACCAGATTAATCTTGGTGATGGTTTTATGATATAACTAGATATGTTAGATTTAGAAATCCCTATGTCGATAATGGTTTCGTTAATGTTTGTGATAGGAGGTATGACCACCTTATTTTGCAAAGGAATATCACTCACTCTAGGGAGTGTTATGATAGGATAGTAATCTATAAAAGACATAGTTTGAAAAATTTGCGATGAGATTTTTCGCACCTTAATCTCATCACCAAAATAGTTCGGTATGTGGGGGGACCAGCTGAAGGGTGAGCATATCAAAGGGACGTACTGAAGATGACAAAGATGACTAAGAGTAGGATCAGAACAACTTTTAAAGTTGCGTTCAAATATTTCATGATTACAAAAAAATGTAACCTTAATATTCATATGTTCGCTCGAACTTAGGCTTTCTTCACTTAAGGTTCAATTAACAATATGTACCGGAGATTCCTCTTTACTAAACTCATGAGTTATCTGTAATAGTCGGAATTAGTGACGTAGAGAAGTTGTTTATTTTGAGACTGTGAAATTCAAAATTCTTACATACTATGCAAAGAGCAAAACACCAACAAAACCTTCCCTGAAATTTTGACTCTTCTTACAATAAAGTATTATAAGTACTCTTTGACATATTTCACAACTTCATACCCCCAACCTCTTTAATGCCCCGTCGCATTTTGTCCCCGAGGGGGGACCGACTTTTGATAACAACAAATCATTTTTTGCAGCCGAAAACTCGGATCACTTGAAGTTAACTTTGTGCGAACCAATATTTCAGATCTTGAATTTGATATGAACTTTTTGAAAACTCCCATCTTCAAATACTCCAATTACTTCAAGCCAAGGTCCATACAATTAATGAATTATTCCAAGAACTCCAAGATTAATATGAATACTCAACAAAAAATCAATTCTGACCATACTCACACTGGTAATGTTCATAGTCATACAGACTCCCACAGTACAGAAACCAATGATCACGGTCACAGTCATCAAGAAGAACATGGACACAGCCATGGTGGTATGAGTATGCTTTCACATTCCCATTCACATTCCCATTCTCAACCTAATGAATTATTAACAGCTAGTTTTTCCAATCCTGCTGTTCGTATTACTTGGATAGGGTTAATTGTTAACATTGGTATGGCTATTTCTAAAGGTGTTGGAGGAATTTATTTCCATTCTCAATCATTAATTGCTGATGCTATTCATTCAGTCAGTGATATGATAGCTGATTTTTTAACTTTAGCCACAGTTAATGTAGCAACCAAAATAGGATCTCCTAATTTATATCCTTTAGGGTATGGAAAAATTGAATCTTTTGGTTCATTATTAGTTAGTGGAATCTTACTTTTCGCTGGGTTATCAGTAGGATGGTCATCCTTATTACAAGTATTCGAATTTGTATTACCAAGTGATATCTTCCATACTATTTCACAAATTCAATTTGGTCATTCTCATAGTCATAGTGATCATAGTCATTCCCATGAGTTAGGATATTCTCATGTTGAAAGTAAAATGGAAATTCCTGATATCAATGCTGCTTGGTTAGCAGGTGGAAGTATTGTCATTAAAGAAATTTTATATCAACAAACCATGAAAGTTGCTAACCAAACCAATTCTAAAGTTCTTGTAGCTAATGCATGGCATCATAGAGTTGATTCATTGACTGCTTTAGTAGCAGTTGTAACTGTTACCGGAGGTGTAATGTTCAATCTTGCATGGTTAGATTCAGCTGGAGGAATTTTAGTGTCAGCATTAATTATAAAGGCTGGTTGGGGTAGTTTCAAATCAGCTATCTATGAATTAATAGATAGAGGTGAAAAGTTCCCTAATGAAGAATCAACCAAATATTTAGAAATTTTAAAGGACAACATACCTGAAAGTTTCAAAGTTTCAAAGATTTCATTATTAACTAGTGGAGCTAATTCTAATTACTTCATCACCTTAGTAAGTAAGGATAATAACGATTTGAAATTCTTGAATCAATTGGAAACCCAATTGGTTGAAGAAATCAAAGACAAAGATAAATTTATTCGTAATGTGTTTATTCAATTCAAGCAAGTTCCAACTGAACAATTTGAAAATATGACAGATGAGGATATTAATGTTTAGGAGATAAGTACAGTAGGAGTCCAGAGTATGAGACAACTAAGAGACAAGATAGACTAATACAGATATATACATGTATATAGATTATTTACCTTCAATAAAAGCCAAAATATCATCAACGGATTGATTAGCTATCTCTTCATTGATCTTTACAGCTTTTTTACCATTCTTTTTCTTCTTATTTTTAGTTGTTGGTGAAGGTACGGGTTTATTTACAAGTTTTTTATCGTTCTTTTGGTATTCCAAGTAAGTAGCTAAGTTAGTTTTGAAATTCAAAGACTTCTTAGTGAATTGGTCATTTGGTCCTAAAACTTTCAAGAAGATATCATAAGCTCTTTCGAATTTTCCTTTAGCTGCTTTAAAGTTACTATTGTTGATTAATGATGAACCATATCTGAAATAGATCAAAGCAGTGATATCACAATCTCCACAGATTTGTTCACACAATTCAATTGACTTTTCGAATAACTTGAAACCTTCAGAGAAGTGTTTGGCGACAGTTAAATTCTCAGCTAAGTTGGCATAAGTATTGATCAAAGAAGGATGATCTTTACCATAGATAACACCCCAAATGTTGATGGCTTGATTATATAATTTGATAGATTTCGATAAATCAGTGGTTTCAAAGTATCCAGCATTAACATAAGAAGTGATGGTATTATAAGAATCAACACCAAAAGATCTTTCACTTAAAATACAAGCAGTGTGAGAAAGATTAGATTCGATATTCAATTCTGAATATAATTGTGATAAGAATCCACAATATGATGTGGTTTCTGGATGAACACGGCCATAGATTTGTTCATAGAATGATAATAATTCATTGAATAAAACAAGGGCATCATTCTTCTTTTCCTCCTTTTGTTTCTTTTCTTCTTCAGTATCTTCTTCTTTGATCTCAACTGATGATAATTCTCTTTGCGCGGTATCTGAGATTTCATCTAAGATAGAAGCTTTGTAGGTAGAATCTTTAACCACAGGAACGAAGTTGATTATATCTTCACCTTTAAAGGATTCATAGGTTTTAGATTTCCATTGGATACCGAATTTCAATGAGATTTCTCTCATAATAACGGTCTTGTTCAAATCAATCCATTGGAAATCATAATCGAATCTGAGTTTGATTTCAGAAACGATCATAGATTTGACTTCTTCAGCAGTCAAGTTGATGAAATCACTAGAATATAAGGTTTGAAGATGAGAAGGAATTTCAACAGTTCCTTCGGCTAATAAACAATTGAAGAAATGGGCAACAAAGTATGGCATCATAACAGGATCAATAGTTTCGGAAGATTTACGTAAAATATGTTTAGCAGCTCTTGAGACCATTTCATTGATAGCGATTTTATGAATGGATTCGAAGTTAGCAATAATTGGAAGGAAAACACCTTTACTTGGTTCTTCTTCTTCTTTTTTGTCTTCTTCTTTCTTTGGTTCTTCTTTTTTGTCTTCTTTTTTGGTTTCCTCCTTCTTAGCTTCTTCTTCATTGTCTTTAATGGTCTTTTCTAATTTTTCAACTTCAAGTTGTTTCATTTCTAAACAACGTCTGGTCACATGACCTAAGTATCTCATATTAATACCATGACGATGCATTAAAGTACTTAAATGTTTACCATCAAATGGGGAGATGTTCTTACTGATATCACCTAAGAATTCGTCAACAAGAATGTTAATGAAATCACTTAATTCTTGAACTTCCTTTTGGTCGATTTCAGATTCACTGAACCCAGTGAAAGTATCAGGATTGATGGTAACAGTGTTTGATTGGATCAAAATTTGTTCCTTTTCTTCAGAAGTTTTCTTCTCGTTTTCTAACTTTTCAGCTTCTAACTTCAAATAATTGGCAATCTTACGTTTCCACCATTCTTCAACAGCTTCATGTCTGATTAAAGGTTCCTTATGAATGTATTCTTTATTCAAGAAGTTAACATCCATAGCAGAAGTTCTGAATAAATCAATAACATATTTACGACCATCAGTACCTTTGATACCTTTGATATCTTTAGAAGTAACCAATTCAACTTCTTCATCATTGATAGTAACTGTATGAGGTTTAAGATGGAAGATATCAGCAAGATTAGTTAATGGAGCAACAAATTCTTTATCATTATTGATTTTAGTACCAGCAGTGTTGATACCGTAAACAACCTTTTCATTGGCTTCTTCATCGATATGAGATTCTTTTTCTCCTTCGATTTCTCCATTATCAGCACTTTCTCCCTGTAATTCCCCAACAATTTCATTGAAGATACCAGGGATTGGTGCTTGACAAACAATTCTTTTACCTAAATAATCGACCACACAAGTGACTAAACAACCAATAGATAAATCTAAACGATTAATGATTCTAACAGCATTTAAATCTTTAGAAGCAGCATATCTAGCAGCTTCATCTCCACCTCTTTCAGTGAATGAACCATTATCAATAGCATGCCAATAAAAGATTCCATTACGTAAATAAGTCAATTGGTTAGCATCTTCACTATAGTTCATTGGAGGAATTGATCCATTAACAATTTCAATAGCAGTCTTAGTAGCAACATTATTGAAGTCAGTAATGATTTTGATCAATAACTTTTCACGTAAGATTCTTTCATTGATGTTCAGTTTAGGTAATTCTCTAATACTTTGGAACTCTTCATTCCAATCTTTAACGAAATCAGCTCCATCAACACCATTTTGTAAGATTGGTAAGATAGGGAAACTAGATTCTGGAACTTTAGTTGGTTCATTAGTAATCCAAGGATAAGCAGTGTTTGAAGGTAAAAGATAACTTTCAGGATGATCATAAACACTTGGGAAAACAGCAGTATTCTTAGCTAAAGCAGCTTCAAAAACTGGACTTAAATCTCTAATTAAATCAAATAATAAATGATAGATTTGACTCTTTGGTGTTGGATTGAACTTAATATTTGTACAACTATTAACATAGAATCCAGAAGCATGACAAGTTACAGTGACAGTTTCATGTTCTAAGGTAGTAATAGTGAGGTAAAGTAAATCACCAGCAGTTTTACGGATTAAAGGTACTGGGTTCCATGGAGATAAAGTTAACTTCACAGGAGCAACATAATGACTATAAGGATCATTCAATTTACCGAGTTGTTCAATATCATAAGTAGAATTGTTGATAGCATCAACACATTTAGAAAGTTCAGTTTCTTCGTTGATTTTTAAATCATCAAATTTGGCAACCCCAGCATTGACTCCTAACAAGTTACTACGTTTATCTAAGAAATGTAAACCAATGACTTGTCTAAACTTATTAACATGGTAGTAAATGTCTGATAACTTATAACCTTTTTCTTGAAGTTTCAAGTTAATTGGTTTTTCTAAGTCAACACCTAATTGATCAAAGATTTCTCCGAAAGTAGTGAATTCGTCGAACTTACTTAAATCATTTTCCTTGTAAAAAATGGAATAATTGGTGAAATTTTCACTCTTTGGTATAACACTTAAAGATTCTCTCAATTGAGTTAAAGTCTCTTCAGAATTGATATTTACTTCCACCGAATCTTCCTTTGTGGTGGTAGTGATTTCAGGACTTTCACTCTTTTTCTTCCCCTTCTTGACCTTCTTAACCTTCTCCGTAACAACAGTTACAGGTAAGGTGATATTTAAACTGAGTTTCATTGGTGGTGAAAAATTTTCTGCGAACTTGCAGCCAAATTCCCCGGATTATCGAGAGGGAGTGGTACTGATGGCAGAGGTAGGGAAGAGGGATGAGAGATGTTGTGGGAAGTTCTGGTACTAGAGACTTTTTGGTGAGGACTTGATAGGAGAGAGTTATCAAAAATGTAGGGAGAAATGACAGTTGGAGGTAAATCGGATACCCAAAGTTAGATCTCCCGGCCCCTGGGAGTAACAAGACGTTTGAAGACGTTTGAATTGACATAGTCACAGTCTATATCTTTCAACAGCACCAGAATCATCTTACTATAAATATCAATACCCTCACCTTCACTCAAATCAGCTACTCCAGTCCCTCAAGAGACACCGCAAACCTTTGATAGAAAAGCAGTAAAAGTAAACCTTTGAAAGAATGAACGGAAGCCTTCGAATGCAGATCTATAAAATCCACTCCCAATTGGGCTAGCCACCGCACACATCTCTTATAACTTATCTCATCGTGGTCGCGATTCTCATATGACTGACAACCTAGGGAATACCATAATAATACCCCAACCTTCAACACCTTCATTCCATATCAATGATCTACCACCAGAGATCCTTGTTGAAGTGTTTGGACATTTGGAGTTAACCCAGCTTCCTCAAATTCAATTGGTTTGTAAGTACTGGGCAGGTATTATATCAAATCCTAGTATTTGGGAACACCTGTTTAACTCGAAATTTGGTGCTTCTGATGTCTTTCCTTCATGGTCAGGTAGTAGTAGATGGGTGGTAGAATATCTAGCCCGGTCATCCGGTTTGAAAAGGTGGAAAAAAGCTCAAAGTGAACACACTAATTATCAAATATTAAATGAATTCGCTGATAATATAACCTTGACCAACTTTGAAGGAGATAAGTTGATGGTTTATTCCAGAATAGGTAACAGTGTGAATATATGTGGCTTAAGATGGGGTAAAAATCAGACTTTTGTTCCAGGAGACAATAATCATGTTACTTTAGCAGATATCAATTGGCATTATCTCGTTTTTGCAACTAGAGATAGCTTATACGTAAAGAGTCTTGCTGGAGCAACTGTGAGCTCCAGTAGACTGTCAACAAAAGAAATCATACAATTAGGAGGAATCAAAAGGATCAAAGTCCGAGAAATCTGTGATAAATTCAAAGATAAACCTGATATTTTGATTTGCACATCTAACCGATTGATGATTTTCAATTTGAATGGTGAAACTGTGAAGGAGTTTGAATTTGAAGATATTATTGATTTTGGAACTGATTTCAAGAGTGTGGTTGTGGTTTGTAATACAAAAATTTGGATCATCAAAATGGATGATTACAGTATCGAAGAGATGGCATTTGAAGTTGAAGTACAGGATGTCCAAGACATTGATTTTGACTTTGATGATGATAATTTGATAGTACATCAATCTAGAGAAGCTATTGTGTTCAACTACCGTAGTCAATCGGTGTCAAGTATCAGTTTCCCTATGGATGTGAAATTTGGGAAACTCCAACATTCCAGAGGTAAACGAAACCCTTTGTTAGTAGGTAAAGATGGGTTGTTTTATGCTACAGTTCTAATAGATGATACCGTAGTGGTGTGGAGTGTAAGAGACCACCAAAAAATCATCACCAAGTTCAAATCAGAATTCAAGTACAAGAATTTAGGTTTGGGCGACACTAATGAAGTATGCAGCATAGAATTAAATAGTGGAGTTGTTATTGTAGGTGGATACAATGGATTTGCTAATGTTCACGATATCTTCACTGGAAAACAACTCAGAGAATGTTCAGTTAAGTTCCCCAAGAAATACACTCACATGTATCAATATCGTATACCAGTTAGAGAAATCAAGGTTAATGGGAACCATAGCAACGGGATCATTATTTGTGGTGATTTGGTTCAATATTTCCAATTCGGTGAAGATACCAACAAAGCATTGAAGTCCAGCAAGAAGAAGAAGTTCATAGCTGAAAGTACTTATAAGAATAATACCAAGAAGATGATCAAAGATCAACTAGAAGATTACGAGATAAATGAATATCATAATAATCAAATGCATCAGATAATAGATAAGTACAATGGACAAGGAGACGGAGAAGATGATATAGAATTAGCTATTGCATTAAGTAAAAGTACATTACAAGAAATTCCCAATGAGGAAATTGAAGATGAAGATTTAAGAAAAGCCCTCGAACTTTCCAAAGAAGACCATGAAATAGATGATGAAATAAGGAAAGCTCTACTTGCATCAACTCAAGATGACCTTCATAATCCTCATCAATATGAAGAAGTTCAAACAGGATCCAGTAGAACCAATGAACCAGATGAAGAAGAAGATGAAGAATTGAAAAGAGCATTAGAATTATCATTATTAGAACAGTAAATAGGAATATCATGTGACCATGAACACCCTCTTGTTACTGGCTTCCATGACTCATGAAATTTGACCAATAACGTTTTTCGCAGCTTCCTGAAAATTCCTCAAAAACTCCCGATCCGCTCAAACCGCCGTAGATTAGACGGAGCAAACGAAATTTACCGTGAGAGTCTCCGTAAACGTCCCTAATCCAGACGGAAGGCTATTCGATCCGCATCTTTTGAAAAAATTCTTTAAGGAGAATACTTCAAAAGTAAACTTAAGTCTACTGCCCAATCCTAAAAGATTTATAGTAGACCCACAAATCCCTTCGTCATTTTTATGATAGTTTAAATTAATCTATCACAATCATGGCGTTTAGATTTATGCATAGGGCTTGTTGTCCAATTTACAAGCTTAAATTCTTTCAACAAACTACTCATTACTCCCGTTTCAATAAAGCTGTAGTAAAATATCATTTTTCATTCTTTGCTAGACCCCATTTTGCTAGTAATGGTCCACAAAATCCTAGTGGCAAATTCTTTGGTTTAGATATTGGTCATTATGGATTATATTATAGTATATTCAATAGAGACGGTCAAAAGGTAGATACCATTAATATCCTTCAATTCAACCCTATTTGGATTAATCCTTTGGAAATCAAGTTCTTTGAAAATTTCTTTATCAATGATTTAAATGCTGGTATTTATAATGATATTGAAAACTTAAAATCTAGATTTTCCACTCCTTTGGTATTTAAGAGGAATTTATCTACCAGAAGAACTGGAAAATTGACCGTACAACCAATATTAAAGGATCCAAGAGTTATTGAAGGTATAGAGGAACTTAAAACTCCAGTTAAAGAACCAGAATTTGAGGATACTTTCTTAGACAGTCAAATAAAATTAATTGAAGAAAACTTTGCTCAACAAAATTTAGAGTTAATTTATCCTATTTACCAAGCCATCACCAGAAATCATTTATCTTTACCAACAACAGAATTATACAATAAAGTGTTAAAGTCTTTGGTCAACAGAAATTTGAATAGTAACAATACCCTTCAAGATATTGAGATCAAGTTAACTAACTTGTTAACAGTGTATCAAGATTTCTTGAAAAATTCAACCCGCGACTTAAAACCCGATAATGAGACCTTTAATTTGGTTATCAATGAGTTAATGGATGGAAGTTTGAAAGTTTTGACTATCAGAGACTCAGAGAACTTACCTAACTTGATTTATAACGAATCTTTCATTAAAGTTCAAGAATTCTTATTGATTTCTATGGAATTAATGTTTTCCATTGATATCAAGAAACTTGATCTTGATTTGATTTATCCTAAGATGTTCAGATTATTGAATAACTATCCTAACTTGATCAACAAGGACATTTTGAACTTAATCTTCAATAACTTGATCAAGAACTCTTCTCAATTCCAATATTATAATGAATTGATCAAGTTATCCAAGCATTTCCACCAATTTGAGATCTTAAGTACCAACAAACAATGTTATGATTTCATCTTACACATATACAATCAGTTCAAAGGAAACAATGAATTAATTGATTTGAACACCTCCAAAAATTATGAGATTTATAATACCATGATTATGGAATTATGTAAGACCAATAATGTTAATGTAGCAACCAAGTTTTTGAACGATATTCTTAATGAATATTCCCATAATTATACCAATTTAGTTGAAGTTAAAGGACAAATTTCAAGTATTTTATCCAATTATTTGACCCAAATCAGTAATGAGGATTTAAATAAAGCTATTGAATTAACTAACGATTTCAGAAGAGTTAACTATTTACCTGAATTAACTATGGAATATCATAATCACTTGATTGACTTATTGATTCAAAATTATTATAAATCATCCAATGAAGTGGATTTATACAATATTTATAAACAAATCTGGTCCATTGTTGATTATAATTTAGTTCGTAAAGATTTCAAATTATCATCTTCATTGATCAGTTTTGCCCTTAACTTGAATGATCATGATAATATCTTTAAGTTAACCAAGATGATTATCTTGAATGATGAATTGATTGATCCAATTACCTTCAAAAACTTATTGAGTTATTATAGAGAACAACCTCCAGTATTAACTAACTTGATTGAACATCAAGCTAAATATTATTCTGATTTCGAAAAGTTGAATGATTATTTATGTGATGTTGTTAACTTTATCAACACTCCAAACATGTTTAATTATTTAGTTAATTCATTCATGATCCGTGATGCTTTTACTTTAGTGGATTTAACAAAGGATAAAATCTACGGAATTGTTCAAGTTTCCAAATTCTTTATCAATCATATTGAAAACAATGATGTTAGTATTGAAGATTTGACTAAAGTAATGAATTTACAAGCCATGTTGATTGAACAATTTGAAGATCCAGAACTTATTTATATCAATCTTGATGAAGATTTAACTAACTTTAAGAATAAATTGATTGAAAACTTCCAACAAAATGTAGGTAAATTGGCCAGTTCAACTGTTTCCATTCAAAACGTTTCCAGATTATATGATATCCCTGTTGAGACTAAAAAAGCCAATATCACACCAATTGTGGACTTGAGTGTATTGATTAACATCAACAATCATTTGGGAGTTCAAAAATTCATTGAATTGTTTGATAAAGGATTCAGATTCAATGATTTAACCTTATCTATGGTGATCAATAAGAAGATGACTTTAGAAAACTTGAATTGGGATAAGTTTATTGATCTTATTAAACACAACGAACAATTGGTTTTACAATTGATTTCTCAAGGTAATGATAACATCACTGTTAAGACTATTGGAAAGGTCACCATGACCAATCCAGTTTATGAAGAATTATTGAAATCTGTAAGTAATTCAGATAACTTATATTTTTATGAAAAGTTCAAAGGAATCAGCCATTCAACTGAACAATTGGTTTCAAAAGCTAAACTTATGATCAAGTTCAATGATTTCAATGCCTTGAATGAATTGATTTCTTCTAATCCTAACATGAAGAATGAAATCCAAACTCTCATCAGATCAGATGTTTCTACTGGATTAATCAGATTCCTTGAAGATGATGAGAAATTAATGAAATTCTATAGTTCCCACAATAAGTTGGTCAATCAACAAAAGTTAATCAATGACTTATTGACTCGTTTAACCACTTTAGGTAATGTTAAACTTGAAAAGTTGATTCATGGATTGAAAGTTATCAAATTGAATTATTTCAATGTTGACAATTTCGTCCGTTTCATCAGATTATTAACTTCCACTAACCAACAATCCACGTTATCGATCTTACTTCAAAAAGTAATCAATCTCGGTAATATTGGAGGATTAATCAAATTTCATGGTCTTGAGATCTTAGTAAAGGCTCAAGATACTACCAGATTAATCAACGAATTGAAACAAAGCTTTACAGCTTTAAACTGTGAAATCAATCTTTTAAAGATTGAAATCAACCAACCGTGTACATAATGAGTAATGAATATTTATAAGATTTTGGTGTCTCTTTTGGGATCTCTTCCCGGGATGTGGGGGATGTTATCAGTGCGGATTGTCAGTGCGTAAATATCATGTCAAAACCTCACCCAACGGCTGTCAAATCATTTAACTTAAACCACGTCTCTTACGATAAGTTCAGACCTTCGTTCCAGAAACCTTTGGTTGATAAGTTCTTAAGAGACTTGAAGTTAATTGACTCCAAACCTTTAACATCAAAGAAGATTCTTGAATTAGCTTCTGGTACGGGGAAGTTTACTGAGAATTTGGTTAATTATGGATGGAAAGAGAATTTAGTGGTTGTAGAACCAAGTGAAGGGATGTTGGATAGTTTTAAGAAGAATTTCCCTCAAGTGAAAGCATTCCAGGGGTCTAGTTATCAAATACCTGTTGAATCCGGTAGTTTTGATGCGGTTATTATAGCTCAAGGATTCCATTGGTTTAGTGATTTAGATTCGTTGAAAGAGATTAAAAGAGTGTTGAAACCTGAAGGGAAGTTCGGATGTGTTTGGAATTTCGATGGGATTTCTAATGCTCTTCAAACAACCAATCCTTATAGTTATTTATTAGATCCATCGTTAAAAGCTGAAGATGATAGTTTACGCCCTAAAGAATTCGCTAATAGTATGATGAGTCAACATGTTTGGTATCAGAAAGTAACGGAATTCATGTACAACTTTGATGCCAAAGTTCCTCAATATAGACATGGGAAATGGAGAAAAGTGTGGGAAGATAACCCCTATTTCAAACCAGGAATTGAAAGTTTCTATTTCTATCCATTGATGATTCAACAGGAACATGTGTTTGATTATTGGTTGACCAGATCTTATATTACAGACCTACCAGAGGTTGAGCAGAAAAGAGCTAAAGCTAAAGTTGATGTTATTATGAGTCAATGGGTTGAAGATAAAGATAAAACTGTTGTTGATGGTGAGGAATATTTACAGAGAATTATGGGGACTCATTGTGTAGTTAGTGAATAAAAATGTCTATATTACACTCTAGGATTGGCTGTAGACCATAATTTACCTAGATAATCATATTTAGCTATTGTTTCTTCATCAAAGGAGAAAAGATGACCAGTTGATTCTCCTCTACCATAACTTTCGATTGAATCATAAGCACAATAATAGTACCCTGAACAGATACCATTTTTGACCCACCCTTTTTGAGGTAGATAATCCAATTTGGTAGTAAATTCTTTAAGTTGACCAAAATCTTTAATCTCATCACTATCAGGTTTTCTATCTTGCCATGATTGAATGAATTCAATTTCTGATGTGATATCCCAATCATTACCATTATGATGTCTTAAATCAGGTAATGATGGTGGTACTAAAGCATGGGTGATTTTCAAAGGATTTTCATATAATTTAAATAATTCATTACCATCTATCTTACTGAATGGATATTTATCTTTATCACGATAATGATTGTTCTTTTTACAAAAATGGAAACCAGAGTTGATCCATAATAATTTACCATGACGATCAACATGACCTGGATGTGTTGAACAAACTTCATTGGATTTTTCGTTATAAACTTTAAGTTCATCAGGAGTTACTTGTCCCACAGATGCAACTTCATATTGATTGAAAGATATTTGATCATCTCCATTCATCAATAATCCAAGCCAATAAAATTCTTTATCTCCCCAAACTGAAGTTTTGATGGGTTCTCTCCAAATAGCTAAAGGTAACATCATCATTAAACCTCCGAAATGTTTCCGTTTATTCAATGCCACCACTCCAGCTTCTTGAAAATGTCTCCATCCATGAATATAATTGTTTTTACTTAAAGAATTGGTATCTATTTCAGGTAATCCCAATAATCTATCAATTGAATCAATTCTATCGTTTAAAGGCATCATTTTCTTGAAATAATTGGTTTCAAGATAATCATTTCTATCACGAAGACTTCTATCTTTAAAGAAGAATGATGAAGTGGCTGAATATTCCTCACTATCAAAGAATTCTTGAGGATTTACTAATGGGACAGTATCAGCATCCATTAAGATGATTTCTTCAAATGATGAAAAAATTAAACTTATTAATTTATTGTTATAGTTCTGAAACATCCTATTATCACGAATTATAGGTTTAACACTGGCAAAACTGATTTTTTGCGGAGGATAAAGAACCCCAAATTTTGAGGGGTCCATGATATTAACTTCAGGTAACACTTTTTCAAAATTTGAAGAATTAACCAAATTAGAAAAATCTTCAAGAGCTGCATTTAAGATAATGTTACGAGATCTATCACTCAAATGACCACGGTACACCACCTGAACAGGTAATTCATTATTGAGGGCTCTTAACACTCTCAAAAGTTTAGCAACATCTCTAGCATGTCTTGAAGTGGTAGTGATAACTATACCTTTACCATTAATGGATTTATGATAATATTGAAGTAAATTCTCAGTCTTTTTCCCCGACTCATCCGTTTCTGGACCTCTCACATCTCCATTAAATCTTCCTGTTGAGAAATCAGGCAATCCATTATTGAATCGTATAGGTTGTTGATGCATATCCAAATTTGGATCATATACATCAAATACTGGTAATTCGAATCCCAAGTAATGATAAAGCTTTCCCGTCCAATTGTTCCATAATGTTTGATTTATTGGATAATCCTTCTCATTTCTTAAGAAACATTGATTATAGATCCTTAACAAACTAATGTTATCTATCATTTTCTGATCTATTTTTAGCGTATGATCAATCTCTTGAAAAAACTTCTCCTTAATGATTTTCTTTTCAGAAGTAGGTAATTCTCCTTCAATCCCTTTCTTCTTTCTTCTATCGGTTTCCCTGGATATCTCTCTATTCATGAAATTGACCATTTTATCTATATCTTTATTATATTCAAAAGATAATGGGAAACTATATTTAGGATCTTGGGAATCTATATACTTCAACAATTGTTCACATCTTTCATACTTAGATTTGGAATTGAAATCTGATGCAACAGTTTTCTTAAACTCGTCGAAATAACTAAACTTATAATATTTATGATTCATGATCTTCCGGATATATTGATCATTTTTAAAGTATCTTTCATCGGAAAATTCCTTATGAACCATATAACCATAAGTTATATAAATCAACCCCAATATAAAACATCCAGTAATCCCAATCAAATAAGTGTTCCTCCTCATTGGTTTACAATTGAAAGTTTATAATTTTTCATTTACACGTTTCCTCTCATTGAAACAAGGCTTTGGTGCGAACTTATGATGGTTAAAGGACAATGGCCTGTCAAATATAAGGGGTACGTTTCAGAGGTCGTGTGTTTATTTTTCTAAGTATTTTTCGTAACCAATGGTTTCTAATCTATCAGCTTTACCTAAAACTTCATTTTCCATATCATTCATGTATTGGGTCATTTTATTTAACCAAGTTTCATTACCAACACCTAAAATTCTAACAGCTAATAAAGCTGCATTAGTAGAGTTGTTGATGGCAACAGTAGCAACAGGTATACCTCTAGGCATTTGAACAATTGAATGTAAAGAGTCTACACCATCTAAGGTTGAACCTTTAACTGGAACACCAATAACTGGTAATGATGTCATAGCAGCTACCATACCTGGTAAATGAGCAGCACCTCCAGCACCGGCAATAATACATTTAATACCTCTAGCTTGAGCTTCAAAGGCAAATTTTTGCATACGAATTGGAGTTCTATGGGCACTAACAATGGTTAATTCAAAAGGAACTCCAAATTTCTTTAAGATATTGGCACCTACTGACATCACAGGTAAATCTGAATCTGATCCCATAATGATAGAAACTAAAGGTTTATCTAATGGTTCTGTAACTGAAGAAAGTTCTAACTTTTTGTTTTCATAGATATAGTTCAATTTCTCTTTACAATTAGATAATGAAGTATCAATGATATTTATATGACCCATTTTTCTCTTTGGTCTGGATGATTTTCCATATAAGTAAACGGTAGCATTAGGAGTTTCAATGGCTCTTTTACACATTTCCAATTCTTTATCTTTTTCATCATCGCCAAGAACATTTAACATAATAGCATTGATTGAAGGATTAGTTAATTTGGTGAAATCTTTAGGTAATGGTAAATTGGTAATAGCTCTAATATGAGCTTCGAATTGTGATGTAACACAAGCATCAATAGTATAATGACCAGAATTATGAGGTCTTGGAGCGATTTCATTAATCAAAATATCTCCTGAAGGTAATAAGAACATTTCAACCCCGAAAATACCACATCCTGGGAAAGTTTTAATAGCATTACGAGCTAATAATTCAGCTTTACCAATAACAGTTTGAGAAACTGGTGCTGGAACATAAACAGTATGACAAATATTATCTTTATGAACAGTTTCAACAATTGGATAAGAGAAAACTTCACCTTCAATTGATCTAACAACCATAACAGCCAATTCATTAGTAAAAGGACACCATTTTTCAACATATAAAGGTCTATCTTTTAAGAAATCCAAAGCTTCTTCAATATTATCTTCAGTTTTAATGACATAATTACCTCTACCATCATAAGCTAAAGTTCTAGATTTAAGCATCATTGGGAATCCGAATTTTTCACCAATGGCCAAAACTTCTTTCTTGGTGTTTTCTTTCAAATCAATGGATTCAACAACATCAATTCCATGATCCATTAAATGTTTCTTTTGTAAGAATTTATCTTGAATTAATCTGATAGTTTCAGGAACAGGATAAATCTTAATACCTGTTTCTTTTTGAACAGTTTCTAAGGCACTAACATCTACATGTTCGATTTCAACAGTTAAAACATCACAATCTTTAGCTAATTTTCTAATACTAGCTAAATCTTTAAATGATCCATCAACATGTTCAGTAGATGCATTGATTTGTTTAGCTGAAGATAATCCTTCATCTAAAATTTTCGTGGTGATATTGAGTCTATTGGCAGATTCAACCAACATACGACCTAATTGTCCACCTCCTAAGATACCAACAACTTGTTTATCCATTTTTAATGTATGAGAAACTTAATATGAGAAAAGATAAGAAAGATGAGGTTGCGAAATATATTAATGCGGAAGAGTCAAATTAGTATTCTAAGTAATTTGGGTCATAAAACATTTGGTAATCATAATCAACCATTGGTTGACCAGCAGCTTGACCAGCATGTTGCTGATGACCAATAGGTTGAATTGAAGGATGTCCTGGAATTTGTCCAGGAATTTGACCTGATTGTAAATGATGAGACTCTGGATGTTGAGGTTGACCTTGATAGTAATATGGATAATATTCATATTCATTTTGTAATGCTTGGAACTTCTTTTGGATCAATTGAGGTTTAGAAAGTTTCTTATCGTAATAATCTTCTTCCATTTCTGGTAAATAGTTCATAGTAGTTGAAGATGAAGGAGCAAGATTTGATGGTGGTCCAATAGGTAATGAAGATACTGAACTTTGTAAAGGTGCTTGTAATGATTGATTTAATGAATTGATAGGTTCGGAACTTTCATAATATTGAACTTCTTGAGGAACTATTTCATCGGGTAAAGTCAATTTTGAAGTGGTTGTTATGGCATCTTTTAAATCATTAACTTTGAGGAATTCCCAAAGAAAGATGGTTTTTATTTTCAGTTTAGGTAACTTTAAACTATTTGTAGAATTAGTATTGGAATTTTCATAAATGATTTGTTTAATAGTTAAATGATTAAGGTTATTGGAGTTATTTAAGATTTCATTGTTAAAGAAATATTTCCAGAACTTTAAAATGAAATTATTGTTACCATTGATTTGAACATTATTTTCATTGATTTTAAAGAACTCTTTACCATAATTATAGATAATGGTGAATACAGAAACTTCTTTGACATTGTCGTTTTGACATTTGATAGAAAAATTGGTCTTTAATCCATTTTCAATGGTATAATTAATAGGTAAGTTAGGTAGACTTAATTTAACTAAATTGTGGATTATAGGGAATTGTTTAAAATCATTTAAATCAGGAAATCTATTGGAAATGTTGGCATTAGGTTTTAACTTTAAACTTTTAATCTCTTGATTATTTTGTAATGATAAAATGATTGGATTAGTTAATAAATTATCATACACTGACATATAGAAATTTTCAATTGAAAAATCATGATTTGAAGCAGAAAAATTATTCTTTTTAGGTTTCTTTAAAATTTGATTAAGTTCATTGAATTGTCGTTTCTTATTCAAACCTAAACTTTTATTTAAATTGATTTTAGAGAAGATTTCTTCAAACTTTTTCATATTTTCAGCTTGATCACTTTCATTAGCAAAGGTTGGACCTTCATTAATCAATTTGATAATATGATGCTTTTGTCCTAGATTCTTAATAACCTGTATATGACTTGATACTTGTTTCCTGGTTCTGAATTTTCCTGTTTTGGTTAAAATATAATCGGAAATCAATTCATTTCTCCCACAAGATCTTCCACTGATTTTAATCTTATTTAAACCATTTTTGGGGATGATAGATAAAACTTCTTCAAAAGCTTGTTCAACTTCATCACTCCAAATATCATGAGATTTACCTAAATCTTCCTTTATCATGGGATGAGAATGAGCTCTTTCTCTAAAATCTTCTTCATTATATGTTGGTGCTGATAATGATCCCGATAAGGAATTTGGTAATGAACCAGGTAACGACCCAGGTAACGACCCAGGTAATGCAACTGAATGAGGGATTGGTACCCCACCAGATTCATGCGAATCAAATTGATAATTCAAAAAATCATCCTTTAATTCAGTTTTTAACTCTCCTTGTTGGAAATTTTCAAAATTTTCATAATGTTCGTCTTCATCATCACTACTCTTTTTATTTAAAGTACTTGGACTTATTGTACCTAAAATTTTTCTTATTGGAGTTTTATCTTGGAAATCTTCATCTACCAATTCCTGGTTCTGATAGAATTTAGTTGATTTTGGCATTTCCTTTCTTACAAATTTTGAAGATTCATGAATTTGATATAATTGTTTACCATTATCATCAATTGCAATATCAACAATCATGGGTAACTTTTTGTTCTTAGTCATGGGTGTTATTGGTGTATGTGACATTTTTTTACTTATTTCCTTTGACTTGTCCTTGGTTATTCTCTTTTAAAGTAGATAACTAGATAATAAATCCCAATATTGATAATACTATGATGAATGATAAGCAAATATCTAATGAATGAATATAATATAATCAATAATTTGGTAGGTGGAAAAAAAAATAGGGTCCCGAAAACTGGTTATGCAATTGGTTTTATACTTTTGATAAAGTCTCCTTTTGATTTGAAAAGTTTTTGAGATTTGTTGTTATTTTTCAATTTGAGTATTGGTGCATTAAAAATCTCAAAATGGTAGGTTTTTTTTTTTATCAAGAGGTTACAAACCATTAAACTGTAAATCCGTTTGCATGGTTTTAGAGAGGTTTTTCTGATGAAAGAGGTAAAAGGTTAAAGTTTGCGATAAAATATGTACTAAAATAGAGGGGTTAAGTTTAGATGAAGATATCAAATAATGATTAAAGAGATATAGGTTAAACATGAAATTAGAATTATTCTTTGTTATTGTTAACATATTCAACTAACACCAATCGTATAATGGGAGTTTACATTTAAACAAAGACCAGGGTTGTTTCAAAAAACGGTTAAATTTTGTTGGTTTCCCAATTAGGAGATTAATAGCGTCTCGTCAAAGTTCTCCTATGAAACATGAATTCTCAGTTTTTTTTTTTCTTATGATAGGATATTAACTGTTCAAGATGTTTGCTAAATCCCATGCAATTGGTTTGGTTAGTAGGTTAAACCAAACCCTTATTTCGGTGGTGTGTTTTCGGCCGATTGGTTTTCTATATAGGCGTAGATTTTGGGTACTTTTTCTTTTGATGGGTTTCGGCTTACTTGAGCATTTCCCTAACTCTGATAAAGTTGTTTTATAATGTAATTTCTATGTTGACCCTTTGCTTCCTCATATTAGCCTAATGGTTATGTTGGCAAACCTTTCATAACAAAATTCCGCATATGTTTGAAGCAGCAACCCTATGGTATAATGACCCCAATTTTTACAGATTATAGTTTGAAAAACCTTAATCATGGATCTTCCTTACCCCCAGGAACTCAGCTGATCTTCATGATGAGCAATTATTTTCTTTCCATAGCTTATTTTTCGTATCATGTAAGTTGTTCTTCTTCCACCATCAATCCACCACCTAAAATAAAATAGAAACTTTACCCTAGTCAATCGGCATTCATATTAATTTGAAAAAAATACTCTCTACCGGCATTATCCTGATCTTTTGATAACCATGCATATATTCATACGTAATTGAATTTTTTGGTCTATCGGAGTTATTGTAGAGATTTGGGCAAACATCACCTCGAAAAGTCGATCTTTTCCAAAATCATCAAGGCAAAAAGGGTTGCAAGGGTTCCATTGAATATTCAACAATTAAAGGTATCCTCCGAAATCCTTATTTTAAAGGTGTGTGAGAAAAAATACCTTTGTACCATACTAAAATTTTGGGATTATGTAGGCAATCGTACTTGAACATGCTTTGGATAACACGAATATGATCATTTCCTCTCTCGGTTGATGTTTTATCTAAATAGAGAACCAGGATTAAACCTGTTTAGCGAAATCTAACAGCCCCCCCCCTTTTCGCATCTGGTGGAATTACCGATCCCTCAATTAGGTAAAATGTTTTTTTGGCAGGTGGGTACTTGTTGAGACCTAGACTTTCGGAATTCATAGATGCTACTATTCTATCATCATATGGGCGTTGGTCACACCATCTCGGAATCTTAAGAGGTTGCAAAAAAATTAAATATTAATCGAAACCTAAAAGTTGAAATTTCTTTTGTAAGCCCCTGAAAATATACTCTAACGGACTAAACCTTAAGATTCAGGATTGTTAGCGGATTAAACCTTAAGATTTTCAGGATTTTTATTAGAGACTAAAGAGATTTTACTGTAAATTGATTTAAGGGTATCTCGTCAACACCAGATGCCGTTTAATTATTTGATTCTTATATCATTCGTTTTACGTGGATAAATTCATTCTTCAAACATTCGATTGACGATAGGGTTTTAACTATTGTCAAGTCATTCTCACACCTACATAAAAAATGACAACCTTAGAAATAGGATTTTTTCCATTCTTTTTTCCTCAAGATGTAACATCCAAAGTTAATTTTATGGTTAGTATATATAAGATTGCTGCTAATGATTTCCCTATTTAGTTAGATCTTCTAACACGCCCTTTATTTGACAATTCTTGTGATAAGATTTTTTACAGTTTATGTAACCTTTCTCCTATTGTAATTGCTTTTTTCTTCAGGTACCCTATTATTATGAGTTTATTTTTTCAAGCAAGTCAAAACCATTTATTGATTTACTGTTCTTTTGCATGGAAAAATAAACTATAAACTTTTATTCTCTGATGATATTTTACCGTTAGATAAGATCAACGTGAACTATCACTCAAACTCCACTATTTCCCAACAATTTCAACTTATGAATAACTCCGCAAATGGTTACTATTGGTGAAAGGTATGAAAATCTCAACTTACGTGTACATAATGGTCATTTTTACACATTAGGCAGATTTTTCCTCAAGTTGAGAAATATTTTTTCCACTTCATGCCAGTTAAAACAGGTGTTGACTTCATCAACTGACTGGGCCGCTTAAAACTATCGATGATTCAAAGTAGTGCGAGAATGATGAAGAATTTCAGGAAATTTTATTGCTGTTTGTAGAAATCAAATAACTATTGTAACCGAAAAATTTTGCGTTTTAGTGTAAAACTTTGCCACGTTATCTACAGGCTTAGATCTAAGATTACATATTGATGGGTAAATTTCTAATATCACCGAGAAGTAATCCAACAATCTTCTGGTTACAATTCTGGATTGTGGTTATAATTCCTGAACCTATCTGGTCTAGTCTCGTTAGTTAACCTATTCAAAGATTTTCCTTATAAGTCAAGATTATTTTATATGTATTATGCATGACTGATAACTTACTTTTTTTGTAAGAATTTCGTTAACTTTACTTCTTGAACTTTATCGAGATTTTCTAACTCACTTAATTCACTTTCATCTAAAGGTTCGGTTAAATGAGTATTTTGGAATTTCCTGTTCTTGAAATTTTTTATATACTCCATAATTTTCTTGGATGTTTTCTTAGTAATGGTTGAATGGTTACTTTTATCAATATTGGAATGGATTTCTTCAAAGTCCATTACCAAGTCTTTCAAACTTTTGTACTGATTTTCATTATTCTTGTTGATGATATCTTGAACATTGAAAGTTTTTAGGTGTCTCAAAATCTTTCTATTGTCAATTTCTATAACTTTATCCAAGATATGATCTATGAACTTCTTCAATGGGAAATGTTCATAATCTATGAGTTTTAAATCATTATTGATACTTTCTTTGAGTAATAATTGTCTTTGTAAATTCAATTCACTGATGCTGATTAAACTAGTCAAGTCTTTCTTTAAGATCTCGGAGAATTTCAACTTCTCATCAACTAATTCATTCCCTCCATAAACAATATTATCAATAAGATTATTATTTTTCCTGATCAATGATGCTCCGTTCTTCTGTTCTCTTTTTAAACACCAATATTTACAAAGATCATTACTTAAATTCTCGAGTTGGTGATAATAATCTTCCTTTTTCATTACAACTTTATTCCCTAATCCTCTTAATTGACTTCTTTTCTCGGTGGTTTCATCTAATTTGAATCCTATCAATTTATTTAGAAGTAAATCACTAAATAATTTAGGTGCTATGGGTGTATTCATATCGGTTTTCCATTTAAAGATATTCAACTTGTTATTCAACTTTTTCGTCCTATTCAATTGATCATTCTTAATGTTTATCAATTTCAAATCTCTATAATATTTCCTAGTTTTATTGATGCCTTCTATAATTTGTTTCTGATTAAGGTAATAAGTATTTGGGGTATGTTTATCACAATAAGATTTCAATGTTAATTTATTATGAACACCTCCTTGAACACCTTTAGTCATTTGCATACATAATTTGGCTCTTTTGGCACATGTTACATGATAGGCCAGAAAACAATTCTTATTTACACATTGAATACAAGCTCCAACTTTTAATTTACATATATAACAGTTCAATCTCCATCTACTCTTGGGTATAAGATCGATTCCTTCTATTGGTTCCATATAAATAGGATTAGCAAAATATAATTCATTAATCCATAATCCACATACAAGATGAGACCATAAACTATTATCTAATTGTTTGAAGGCTCCTGTCTTTGATGGACAAAATATACAATCAAATTGTTTATGCTTATTAATCATACATTTCCGACATAACCATTGACCTTCAGGAATAAATGCTACTCCATAACATTCTTGATGAACTGCAATATTACACCCGTCACAGAAAACAATAGCATTACTATTATCACAATCAGAATCATTACAAACTGCACATTTTTGATCATCAGGTAAACCTCCTACAATTCCATCATCGTTCCCATATTCTTCATCATTGATAATTCCTTGATAATCTACTCCTGCTGTTATAAGAGATTCTTCTTCATTAGCATTCATTTCCATCTCTATTTTTGACCATTCATTTTCTAGTATTGTGATCAAAATTTCAAAGTATGCTGGTTGGAGATTTATAGATACTAATTGTTCATTCAAATGGTTCAAATATGCAAAATCTTGTTCATCCATATCATATTCTACTAATCGTCTTTTCTTCTCAACTACATCAATTATACTTTCATGGGTATCACTTTGATAAGGACGATGGTAATGACTCAATGTACGTTTATTCTTACCTATAGGATCTTCAAACCCATAATCTATTAATCGTCTATCAAACGACACGTCTTCTTCTTTAGAATTCGGTAGTTTAACAAAACTTACAGCATTTAAAGGTCCTACTATAGGTTGATTCAATTTGATTTTCTCCTGATATTCTTCAATCGTATCCTTCTTATTGTTTATAATAAACACAGGCAATGCCTTACATTCATCCAAATCAGGATAAATCTCCTTGAAATGTCTTTCCTCTCGAGGTTTTGTCTCATATCCCATTTATGTGTTTACTGTGCGAAATCGCGATGTAAATTTCTATAGATCTATAAAATATCATAATGTCATGGAAGAAGTTATATTTGAAAAACCGCTTCGTGGGTTTGATTGGGGTTGGTTAAAGGTTTAATACCATCCATTTTTTCCCAACTTTGAACTCTTGAAACATTTGCAGATGTTAAAGGAGTTGTAAATCTCGATATCATCTCAGGAGATTCACATAAAGCTCCTGATAAAGTTCCTGACAAGATTTCTGATAATGAACCTGAAGGATGGAGCATAGTATTTGACATTGTTCCGGACAATGATTTTTGGGATAAGGAAGTTTTCATTATGTTCATATTGGCTAAGTTATTATAACTACCATTTCTTAATTGATTTAAGTTTGATGATGATTTCATGGTGACTAAAGATTCTCTTAATTTATTGATCAAACTCATACTTGATGATGATCTATTCATTGAATGTAAGAATGGATGTTCTA
The DNA here is from genome assembly GCA_030570975.1 of Yamadazyma songkhlaensis. NCBI lineage: Eukaryota > Fungi > Ascomycota > Pichiomycetes > Serinales > Debaryomycetaceae > Yamadazyma > Yamadazyma songkhlaensis. The sequence goes on along the minus strand of JAJLWX010000008.1, from coordinate 124,831 downwards.
AAGCCTCGTGACAAGTGATTCTTTCATTAGGATCAACTTTGAAACATTTACCTAAGAAATCCTTGGCTTCAGACAGTATGTGATCCCAATATTCTGGAGGTTCGAATCTATAATCAGCTGATTTGATAGCTTCCATGGTTTCATCATCAGTTTCACAATCAAAGGGGAAGTACCCACATAACATGAAATAAACTAAAACTCCTAAGGCCCAAACATCTATTTGATAATCATAACTTTCACTGAACATTTCTGGTGCCATGTAACTCAAAGTCCCACACTTTCCCAGTAACTTATCACCATTCAAAATCTTGGATAATCCGAAATCTGCTATTAAAATTTCATTGGAATGGTTGTTTTGGAATAAAACATTCTCTGCCTTCAAATCTCTATGAACAATTTTATTATCCTTCAAGTAACATAAAGTATCGAGAATTTGACTGGTGATGTGAGAAGTCTCAAATTCTTTCAAACACATCTTGTTCAAAATCTTGTCATATAATTCACCACCTTTAGCCAAATCTGTTATCAAGAAAATGTATTTTTCCGTTTCGAAATAATCAACGAGTGTAAGTAAATGGGAATTATTTCTACTTACAGTTCTTAAAACTTCAAATTCATTCTGTAACATAGGTTCCATACCAAACATAAGTTTCTTAGTATACCTTTTTCCAGCATAATGTTTGGAGGTTAAAGTGTTTTTACATTCGAAAACCATACTGTAAGAACCTTGGCCAATAGGCTTTTTACAGATAGTATAATTACAAGGTAAATCGAATTTATTCTCTTGATTTCTCTTGATATTGGTAGATGATGTAGGTGGCCATATCTGATCACTAGTAGTCATTTTTATATTGAAATCTCCAATAAAATGGTTGTAATCCAAAGATGAATTTTTAAAAAAGGAGAAAAAATGGAGAAAAATGGAGCAAACTGGAGATAAATAGACGGAAAAACAATTATCCAGTCTGGTGATGGGAAATTTCTGTTTGATCCCGGTACACGACCCGGTTATTTTTTTGCTTTAGGTGGAATAGCGGGGGATGTTGTGGAGGAAGATAGGTCGTTGGGTAAGTTTTGCTACCAGGGGGGCTTAGATTCTAGTGGAAGGTTGTAAGGGGGTGTTTGAAAAGTCATTTGTTCTTACTGTATATCTTAACTTTCCATTTCATGAGGCTCGGAAAAACTGACCTGATGTCATTTCAACGCAACGTAAGAATTGGGTGACATTTAAGTTGGTGAGATTGGATGTCGTGGGAAGCGGTTATTAAGTATGGATCCACTAGTGGCTTCATTCTTTAAGTGGAAGGGATTAGACTGATTTGCTAATGGGTCTAATCGGCTACTAGTGGAACTCTATGGCTAACTAGAAGAGTCAAGGGAAGACTAACTGAGGACTGAGTGAATAATAACTAATGATTGATTAAAGTATCTATAAATACTAACTTAAAGCCTACTGTAGACTCTGTAAAGACTCTGTAAAAGGCTCACCAGGGAAATTATATGCCTATAAACTTGATCATCCTCCTACAACTACTCTCATCCTCAAGATCTAACGTATAGCAGATCACTAACAAATTCAATTACTCAACCCATCAACCATCCCTCCATCTAACCCATATCAGAACCCTCTATATTTCCCCAACTCTCGTCACGTGATCCCTCGATGAGATGAAAAATAATCTGAAAAACGAGATGAGATTAAATCAATATGGATACGAGAATCAATTTATCTTCATTGAAAGATAAAATTGCCAGTAAGTTGGGATCTCTGACCACCAAACCTTCAAAGAAGTCCAAGCAGAAGGAATCCAAAAAGGAAAAAGAGCCTAAGAAAGAAAGTAAGAAAGAAAAAGACAATAAAAAGGTAACTGAAGATGAGACTGAAGATGATATTTTACGTCGTGAAGCCTTATCATTGGGAGCCACTGAAGAAGATATAGCATTGTTACAAGGTGTAGATGAAGGTGATGATAGTGAGCAAGAGTTCAATGGAAATGAAAATGATGATGATATTAAAGACGATTTGAAAGCATTCATTAAAGGTATTGGATTGAAGGGAGAAGTTGAGGTAGTTGAAGATGTTCCTGAGTTGGTAGAGGAATTGGAGGAGGAAGAAGAAGAGGAAGAGGAACAAGAAGAAGAGGAAGTAGAACAAGATGAAGAAGAAGAGGAAGAAGAAGAACAAGAAGTAGAAGAAGAAGCACAAGAACAAGAACAATCTTCAGACGACTCCTCATCTGAATCATCTGACTCATCATCTGAATCCGAACCAGAACCTGAGCAAGAATCCGAACCTGAACCAGAATCTCAACCTGATGGTAAAATCACAGATTTCTCAGCTGTTGATAACTCCAAACTTAAAATCCCAGGCCGTTTAGATTGGTACAACACTCCTTTACCTTCATTCGAACCACAAAGATTAGATAAGTTCGGAATAGATAGATTATTGGAAAGAGCCCAAAAAGCTATCAATACTGATAATGAAACATATCTTCAAGAATTCACCTCCAATAACAGTCAAAAGAAGTTCTTGTCTCAAATTTTAAAAGATGGTACTTTGAATGATAAGATCAGTGCATTAACGTTATTGATTCAAGAAAGTCCTTTGCATAACATCAAAGCCATGGATACTTTATTAAATTTCTGTGAAAAGAAATCTAGAACTGCTGCTTTACAAGCCATTAATGCCTATAAAGATTTGTTAGTAAATGGGTTGTTACCTGATAGAAAATTATTACCTTTCAACAAAAGACCATTATCAACCACCTTATCAGATACACATTTAGCTATCTATTATTTTGAAGATTATGTTAAGAAATCCTATTTCAAATTGATTGAGATCTTGGGTCATTTATGTCATGATCCTATTGTTCACGTAAAGATGAATATTTTGACTCATATTTTCGACTTATTGAAAGCTAAACCTGAACAAGAAGCTAATCTTTTAAGATTAGGAGTTGATAAGTTAGGAGATGTTGAAAATAAAGTTGCTGGTAAAACATCATTCCAAATCCTTCAATTGGAACAAGCACATCCAGCCATGAAAAAGATTGTTTGTAATTCTGTCATTGATATTATTTTCAAGACAAATGTCGAACATAATGCACAATATTATGGGGTTTTAACTTTAAATCAAACCATTTTAACCAGAAAAGATGATGAGTTAGCTAATATCTTGATTAATACTTACTTCTCACTTTTCTCCAAAATTTTGATTGAAAGTGATCCAAAGACCATAGAAGCTGAAACTGGTGATAAGGTTTTAGGAAAATCAGATAAGGGAAGAAAGAATAACCGTAAGAACTTTAAAAAGGGTAAAAAAGGAGGAAAATCCGTTAAACAAACCGTAAAGACCGAAAGCGAACTTATTGAAGAGAAGAATTCAAAATTATTCTCTGCTTTGTTAACAGGTTTGAACCGTGCCTTCCCATTTTCAACCTTACTGAATGAAACTTATGATAAACATTTAAATACCTTATTCAGAATTACTCATTCATCCAATTTCAATACCTCAGTTCAAGCTTTGGTTTTGATCAATCATATCATCACCAAACAAAACTTGAATGCCGATAGATACTACCGTGCTTTATATGAATCATTATTGGATGAAAGATTACTCAATTCTTCTAAACAAGGTATTTACTTGAACTTATTGTTCAAGTCCTTAAAGAATGATAAATCTATTGAAAGAGTTTTGGCTTTCGTTAAGAGAATCTTACAAATCTGTAACCATTGGCTTAATGTTGGTACTATAACAGGGATGTTATTCTTATTACAAGAATTATCTAAAGATATCCCACAAATTCAAGATTTAATGATTGATATGAATTCTAGACCTGAAAAGGAAGGAGAAACTGAGACTGAAGCTCAAGAAGATACTTATGATAGTAGAAAAAGAGATCCTAAATTTGCTAATGCTGATAAATCATCATTATGGGAAATCAACCAATTCTTAAATCATTATCATCCAACCATTTCTATCTATGCACAATCTTTATTGGATGGAGAAACTCAAGCTAAACCAGATTTAGGTTTATACACCTTAAGTCATTTCTTAGATAGATTTGTCTATAAGAATTCCAAACAAAAAGCTGTTACTAAAGGTTCATCTATTATGCAACCTTTAGGAGGTGCCCATACTGGATCTTTATTAGTCAAAGCTACCAATGTTCTCAATTCTGATGTTCCTGTTAATACTGAAAATTGGTTAAATAAGAAATTCCAAGATATCAAACCTGATGAACAATTCTTCCATCAATATTTCACCACTAAAGTGTCTAAAGTCAAAGGTAAGAAAGCTATTAAAGATGAAGATGAAGATAAATCTGATTTGGAAGATGATGAAGTATGGAGTGCTTTGGTCAAGTCTAGACCTGATGTTGAAGCCGAATCTGATGAAGAATCCATTGGTTTTGATGAAGAAGATTTCTCTGATTTTGATGAAGATTTGAATGACGACGAAGATGATGATGAAGAAGAAGAAGAAGCTGACGAACCGGAATTACCCGATAGTGATGAAGAAAACATTCAAGAAGATAGCGATGGTGAAGCATTCATAAATAATGAAGATGAATTCGATAGTGAAGAATTTGAATTACCAGAAATCGAATCTGAAGTTGAAGAACCACAACCAGAATCTAAAAAACGTAAAAACGAAGATACTAAATCCAAAAACAAGAAACAAAAAGTTAAAGATTTACCAGTTTTCGCTTCCGCAGATGATTATTCAAAATACTTGGATTCTGATGATGAAGATTATAGCTAAACTTGCAACGTTACATTTCTCATTACTCTCATAAACAATATACAATCACGTCATATCAATTGAAAATTAGCTATTTACTCTTTTTGACATTCTCAAGGTTTATCCGCTTTTCCTAATTGGTCCATTGGATCTAAGCGAGTGTCGCGAAACATGCAGATATCCGGCTAATGTCTCATAAATCACGATGCGACAACGGTTGAAGTGTCTACAATTTCTTTTCCCTCTTCATCATTTTGCACAATAAAGAATTTTTCACAACACTTAGCAAAATAAATGAATTCGAATGATAATCAACTTTATGATATTTGTGTCTTAGGTAGTAAGAATTGTGGGAAATCTTCATTAATCTTAGGATATATCAATGATCATTATGAAAGTGGATTTTCCGAAAATGAAGAGGTGTACACAAAAATTATTAGGAAAGATGGGAATTATACAGAAATATCTATTTTAGATACTAATTCTAATCAAGATAACTATTCTACTTCTAGAAAGATCCAACTTATAAATAATTCCGCCATTATATTTGCATATGCTATCGATGATAAAAATTCCTTCTTTGAAATGATGGAGTTATACGATCGTGTGAACAACATTAGAGATATTTTACCTCCTTTAACTGTTGTGGGATTAAAATGTGACTTGGAAGATGAAAGACAAGTTGAATATGAAGAAGGTGAAGACTTTGCCAGTTCCATAAATGCTATGGCTTTCGTAGAAACAAGTTTCATCACGGGAGTTAACATTGAAGATGGATTTCAACCTTTAGTAGATATCATAATGCAACATAAGATTGAACATAGAAGGAAATCTACTACTTTAAGATCACATGAGATATCATCATTTCAATCATTAAGAGAGATCTTGAATACACCAACTTTAACGGATGAAGATATGAGAAACCCTAGATCTCCTAATGATAGTAACTTGAGTCCTATAACTTCCCTTACTACTGCCAGAGAACTCAATTTTGAAAACATGAATATCGAGATTCCTAATTTTAAAAGTAATTCCTTTACTGAGATATCCAAGAGAAGTGACATTGAAGAGGTGGCTCCTGATGTTAGAGAGGTGGTTCCTGATGTTGTAGCTAATCCCAGTGACACCGAGAAACTCAACACCACCAAAGGTGAAACAAAACCCACCAGAACCCAAAAACCTTCTCAAAAACCTTCCCACAACCCCCAATCAGGTTGTTGTGTGATTGTTTAACCTATTTATTTGCATTGCTTGTTTTTCCATCTTTTTATAACTGCATTTTATAGACTTTATATTCATTCTAATAGTACAACTATATAACAGCATCTTCTGAAATATGAGAAAATCCTCTAAATTGTTCTTGCATTTCTGAAGTTAATACTGTTTCAACTGGAGTTAATCTTGGAGTTTCTGATGTAAATTCTTTATCAAAATTAGAATAATCATGTTCACTGGATAATTCTGGTAAATAAGGTGGTTGAATTCTACAATGGAGAACATCATCAAAATTAACGTCTTGGAAATATGGATGTTCCATAATATCTAAAGCATCTCTTTCACTTGAACCTAATCTCATGGTTGGATCTTTAGTTAATAATGCTTGTAAGATCAATACTGTTTGTCTAGGCATACTTATTGGATATTTAACATCGTCATGTTCAATAGCATTGAAAACTTCATCTTGATCATCTCCCTTAAAAGGTGATTGACATAATAACATTTGGAATAGCAAAACTCCAAATGCCCACCAATCAACACTTCTATCATATTGTTTACCACTGATAATTTCTGGAGCCATGAATTCTGGTGTACCACAGAAAGTTCCTGTAGTACTTTCGAATCCCATATTTTCTTTACATAACCCATAATCAGCAATTTTTATATGTCCTTTATAGGTCAACAAGATATTATCCAATTTCAAATCACGATAAACAATGTTCTGTTGATGTAAATGTTGTAAACCTAACAAAACTTCACAAGCATAAAATTTAGCTCTCTTAGCTGAGAATCTAGATTTTTGAATATGCCACATTAAATCACCTCCAGAAACATATTCCATAACGAAATAAATTCTATTTTCTGTTTGGAAACAACAATGTAAATTCAATAAGAAAGGATGGTTTTCTTTATTGGCTTTTAAGAAGATATTCTTTTCACTTCTAACACTTTCAGCTTCATCATTTTCAACAATGAAATCTTTCTTTAACACTTTGATAGCACATAATTTAGAGGTATGTCTTGACTCAGCCAACATAACTTTACCAAAATTACCTTTACCTAACACAGCTAAGAATTGGAAATCATCTAATCCGATCTTTCTTCTTCTCTTTTTGTTTTTGGTCTTTTTAGGAGATTCTGGTCTTGATTGTGGAGGTGGTGTTGGAACTTGTTGTAAAGCATGAACTGGAGGTTCTGGTGGATGTTGTTCAATAGGTTCATTGATTAAAGGCATAGTATTATGATCATGATAATCGAGATTTTGGAAATGATTAGGTTCAAATGGATTTACCTCTTCATGAGGTATTGAAGGTAACATTTCCTCAGATTTAGTAGAAGCAAAAGTATAATCACCAGGATCCATCATCATTGATTGACGATTAATGTCTTCTTGAGGTTGTTGTTGAGGTGGCGGTGGAGGTCTTCTATGAGCATGTTGTTTATAAGGATGTTCTTTTACTGGACTTTGATATTGATTGGAAGTTGTTGTAGGTAATTTATTCTCATATTCATCATCAGAGAAATCTCTAACTTCAGTTTGAGCTTGGGATGGAATAGTTGGTAAGGTTGATTTATTTGAAGGAGTATGATCTTGAGGGAAAACCGTTCTAATTGGAGTAGTAGTACCTGAAGTATTACCCAAAGTTGAACCACTATAAGCTGAACTATTATTAGTTTTAATTGGTTTAACATTGGTCTTAGCCACAGGTTTAGGTGTAGATTTAATGGTAGCCAAGATCTTATTGGCCATATCCATTGACATCCCACAAAAATCAGGTACAAGATGAGTACAATGAGCATGACACATAACACCACATTCAGTACATTTTCTAACATTTTTCCTTCCCCATGGTAATATATAACCACAATGACAACACCATTTAGTACCTCTATTTAAAGCAGGTTCAAATCTATGAGGGATACGATGATTTAATTTAGCTTCATCTGAATCATAATCGGTTGAAGATTTAGAAATACACTTGGTAACAACTTTTTGATAACATTTCTTATGACATAATAATTTACAATCTTGACATTGGAATCCAGTATATCTTAAGAACTCACCACATAATGAACAACACATAATGTTGTAGAAAGGTTTTTGAACGAATTGATGACCATGTTGATCGAATACTTCTTCTTTCTTTTGTCTAATAGCACCTTGACGTCCTAAACCTCCCATAAATTGTTTTCTTCCGGATTGGGATTTATCGAAACTCAAGCTAACTAAAATTTGTCCTACAGGTTCTAAATTTAACCAGGTATTGATTTGAACGTTCTTATTATCACTGGTAGAAGTGGTGGTGGTCAGATTAGCAGAATCTGGTGGTAAACTTGGGGTATTAGAATAATCATTAGCAGAATAATTCGATGCAGAAACCCATCCTTCATTAACTGATTCATTGGCTACTTTTTTCTTACGAAGTTCTTCAGTAATATCAGATAATAACGCCCAAGTTACAGCTACTGGTACTAAACTTGTTGAAGATTTATCATAAACTGAAAATTCAATTTCATTTCCTTTGTCGATATCAATAACAAATTCTTCATTCCATTTACCTGTTCTTGAACCTTTGGATTTAACTTTTTCCACGTCATCAACTTTAATTGATACCACAGATTCGGGTTTTTTGGAAAACATAGGTGAAGTAATATGATCAATATCCTTAACACAAGTCACAGTGATATATAATTTACCAGTTAAAGGTTTTCTGGAATATTTAGGAGTATTCATAATCTCCATATCTCTGGTAACTTCCTCAATATCTACATGCATATCTTGATATCTTTTCAAAGCTTTGTTTAACAATTGAATTCTTTGATCGCTTTCTAATTTCCCTCCTTCAGCTGCTACACTGCTAGATTTATCCCCATCTAACAAATACAATTGAGAAATCTTTTCATTAGCTTGTTTATATTGATTTTCCACTTGTAACTTAAACTGTAATTGTTGTAACATATATTGGATTCTATGACCCATAGAAGGTCCATCATACTTAGTAAGATCAAACCTTGTGTAAACAGGTCTTGATTTAATGGATGAATTATCCATAGATTCTTGTTGAAGGGATAATTTGGCTAAAGTTTCTTGTAAATAATCAATGTTGGATTGAGTTTCTCTGATTTGATTATTACATTTTTGAATAACTTCTACGTTGTTAGTATTCTTTTTCATAGCTTGAAATCCTTGAATGATCTTTCTCTCTCTATCGATTTTACCTCTGATATCGTTCAAAACCTGATTGTTTTTATCTGATCCATTGGATCCATAGTTAGATCCTGATGCACTAGAAGCTTTGGACATGATTGCTATAAGTTAACACGTCTTTTGGTTGGTTTCTTTGACTAAATCAATGGATATTTATCCCTTTAAACAGAGTTGATTTTTCACTGAACTTTTGGGAATTTAAAAAAATATAAAAATGTCTGTGATGACAGGATGCTGGTAGATTCAAGATCTGATGTTAGAATATGGAAATTCCTTTGGATTTAGATGAATCAACGGGTAGTTTGTGAATAAAACTCAGCGATAGTCAATGAGAATTTTGTGTTTTTCGATCCCAAAAAGGTGTGTTTAGATTTCCATTTTTAGAATGCGATCTGGGGAGCACTAGCTCCAGCTCGAGCTCTTTGGCTCCAGCGACAAGCTGAGCTTGGGGCTGGCCTACGGTTGACTGCAGCCTACAATTGTCCAGAGATTGTCTACAGCCTAGAGATTGTCTACAGCCTATAGTTGTCTACAGCCTAGAGTTGTCTACACTGTAAACCTGTTTATAGCGTAGAGTTGTCTGAAGCCTCGTAGAACTATCAGATTCCAGAGCCTAGAGCCTAGAGCCTAGAGCTGTCTCGTGCCAGAGCTCTACTCCTCCATTACAAACTATTACACCTACAATTACAATCAGGAACAGGACAAACATAATGTTTCGAAAACCACTCTTCAGCATGGAATGCATGACATCCATGATTACAATTCAAACAGAAACTAAACCATTCCCTGAACTTATTCTCTATAATTGCACTGATATTAGATACACTATTGTTCATATTAATTCCATCTTCTACCAATTTTCCTGAATCTTCGAACGGTACAGGGGTACCTAATGACAAAAGACACACAGAACATCTTGGTAACTGAGCTCCACAATTCATACAACTCTTTAAATCTTGATTATTATTTGATGACATTTTATTGAATTGTTTGATCAATACTTGATTATTAGCATTCTTATTCAAATTGGTATTTCTACTCTTCAGAATATTCTTATTACATTTAGGACATTGTAAATACACTTGTTTAGGTATGGCCTTTAACGTGACATTACCATTTCTGGTTTTAGATAATTTGGTTCTGTTGACATCAAATTTGGCTCTAATACTAAACATTCCCCAGCTATTCAATAAATTCCTGTAACAGTCAATCCAATGATCAACTCTTTCATCAATCAAATATCTTGGTGATCCATAACTTACTATCAAAGCTGCCGTTTGAACATCACTGGTTCTATCAACATATCCTTGGATTAAATCTATACCTTTTGCTGTAATACCTGTTAATATCAATCCTTCTAATTCTCCTTTAGCTACCACAGTGTCTCCAATTCTATTTAAATAAACTGTTAAATCCTTATCGGATAAAAACCTTAAAGCTACCCCTAATCTCTCTCTTAAAGGTAAACTATGTTCATCTAGAACATCCCACCAATCATTATCAGCTATAAAAGCAAAAATAGCTCTTAAATATGGATCATCTAATTCACTGGCCATTCTTCTACATTGATCTTTCCATGGACTATTGACATTGGAATTCTTATAAGCTAAATACCCAGCAACTGCTGTAGCCATTAATCTTAATCTGCTTTTTTTAGATGAAGCCAAAATTTCAATGGCTTTATTTACATTCCCATGGAATACTGCCCATCCAGCAGCTTTTTCAATAAACCCTAAATTGATCAAAATATTCAATCTTTCATCAAATTCTTCATCACTAAAATACCATCCAGAAACTATAAGACATAATTTCCTTTGAGCTTTCCTCTCACTATTACTTGGGATATTTATAGCTGCTGCTTTCTTTCCTTTAGATGCTACAATGGATTTAATGGTGTTGGAAAAGAATGAATCACTATAAGCTTCTATATCTTTGTTAAATCTATTGGGGTTGGTTAACTTTTCAATTCCATTCCAAATCCCTAAAACTCCTAAAAATCCAAGATCTATACCGTTGGAGATCATAGTACCTTTATCAAGGGACTTCTTAGCCAAACTAAGCCATTTCCAAGTATTTCTTAATGATAATTGGTTATCCATGTTGTCAATAGATTCGAGAACTCGGATATTCTTTTCACAATCATGGCCATAACCAAGACTGGCTCTTTTTCTGATAGTTGAACAAATATCATATTCAATCACTTGAGAAACATCTAAAAAGTTATTTAAAGACATGATTTCTTCTTCATCTTCGTCAGTATCATCTATTCTAACAGTATCAGCGGTACCTTCTTGAGAATCCAAATCTGAATTGATATCATAATTCTCTCGGTTCTTAGTTCTTCTTTCAATCAATGACTCTAACTCATAATCATTCTTAGCCAATTTGTTCAAATCATTGTTGGACAAAGAGAAATCGTTGATTCTATTAAGAAGGTTATTTTGTTTTACCTTGATATTGTTGGTGTCGTTGAGGAACTTGGTTTCTGAACCATCAGGTCCAGTAATTACAAATTCATTATAAGAATTGAAATCGAGATTTTCAATACATTCAACCACGGGCATTCTAAAGACACTTCCACTTTGTCTCATGCATACCAAGTTATTGGAAGTTGAAGATATCAAGTCAGGAGAATAGTCAAAGGAAATGATTCTTGAATAATCTGGTTTGATATCTAAAACTAAAGATACAAACAAGCTATCTTCATTTGGTTTATACAATTGATTGGATTGACTTTTTAATGATTGTAATACTTGATTTTCATCACGTTTGATTGTGGGAATGGTTTCAGTTGCAGGAACTACCCCAGTTTGCCATCTTCTAATGATTTCACCATTAAATATCGATGAGAACTCTCCTTTACGAATAGTTGAGTATCTGAAACAAGGACTGGTGTTCTTTCTGGAAGTATCTAACAACTTATTGAAATTCAAAACCGGAGATTCGGTTAAAATATTATGTTTGGTAGAAACCAATTTCCTTCTATCCCAAATAGCTAACGATCCATCTTCACTGAATGATGAGAAGTAGTGTGTTTGAAAGGGATCGATTTGTAAGCCAGAAGTACATCTAGTAGCCATTTGGAATATCGGCTGTTCTACCCTCAAGTCAATTTCTCTTAAGTACTTGTATGAACCACATAACAAATTAAATTCTTTATCGGGATGGAAAATCGTTGATAAGATAGCTTCGTTGGGGATATAAGAAAACGATGGCCTTTTTATATGATCATTGGAACTGGATTTACTATAATGTTCGATGTTCCAAATCTGTAAACTGTTATCTTGTCTACCTTTATCGAACCCACCAGCTACTAATCCATTATTATTGAAACTCACAGCATTACAAGGTCTACTTTGTTTAGGTCTCAATTTCAACACTGATGAGTTAGGGTCATTAATATCAAACACACACACGTTACCATTGACTTGACCTACACTTATCAATCCTTTGGTGTAGAATGAATACGACAGACATTGAATACTATCGAAACCAGTTCTACTTTGTAATTTGATCAAATCATTGGTTTCAACGTTTGGATCCTCATGACTGGTTTGATATAATAACACTTCATCACCTATGGGGTTAACGGCCACGAATTGTTGTTCATATCCTTCATCCCAATTCAAGGCCCTTACTATACCACTCATTGTAAATTCGCACTATCAGTTCTTGATTCTTCACTTTAGACCAAACAACGGTGAAGTTGAACTAAAAGAGAATTAAAAACCATTGAGAGACCGAAGGTTCACGTGGAGAGTTCTTTGTAAGTAACAAATCCTATAGTCTTTACTTCATCACCGATTTTTTCACTTTTTTTTACAATTTTTCACCTTTGGTAAAATTCACAATTCGCATAATGAGTGACAGTAAGAGAGTTATACCTTTAGAGAGTAATCCCACTATTTTTAATGATATTGCCTATAAGTTGGGATTGGTCCCAGTATTAGAATTCCACGATGTTTTGTCTTTGACAGATCCTGATTTGTTGGCCTTTTTACCTCAACCTATTTACGGGATCATTATGTTATTCCCCATAACTGAAGAATATGAACAATACAGAAAAAAGTTCGACAGTACCATAACTTATGACAACGATAACACCAATGTTCAATGGTTCAAACAAACAATTGGTAATGGGTGTGGATTATACGGATTATTACATATTTTGGCTAATTTACCCCAGGATTTGATCATTGATAGCTCGATCATCAATAAGTTTTTATTATCAGAGTTGAAACCTGGTATTTCCATCGAAGATACCGCCAAATTAGTAGAGAAATTGGAACAAGCCATTCAATTGGATGATAATTATGGACGTCAAGGACAAACTGAAGCTCCTTCAAGTGATGTTCAAACTGAATTTCATTTTATCTCGTTTATTAAAGGTAAAGATAATCATTTATACGAATTAGATGGTAGAAGAAAAGGACCTGTTGATTTAGGAGAATCTATTGATGGCTCAAATATCTTGAACGATAATAAATTGAGTGAAAAGATTCAATTCTATATTAACAATACCAATGAAGAAAACAAACATAATTTCGCCATGATAGCTATTGGTCCTACATTAGATTGAATATATGCTAAACCTGCCCCTTTATATCGATTCTTTTGAAGTTGGTATTGGCTATAAGTTGGGTGAAAACAGCTCTAGATTCCACACAATCGAAATCATTATCTTTGATGAATTTCGTTAGTTTATACTCTCCTAAGAATTTTATGAAGTCATGGAGGTTCTCAAACTTCAACTGGGAGATGATAAATTCTATTGATAGTATTCTATAACTCTTACTTATGATGAATAGAGATTTCAACCTCTGTTTCTTTATTAGGAAATTATTGATCAAAAGTGATGCATGGGTTAACTCTTCAAATGACTTCAAAAGTTGGAAGAACTCAAAATAGTTTGAAGATATCATGAAATGTTGAAGTTTAAAAGCATTGTTTACAAACTCTAGTTTCTCTAATTCGTCAGGATGATTGAAAGTTCTCTTGGATAGTTTCAATCTTAATTTGAAGATTTCAGAATGGTTTTCCACAATAAGTAAGTAGATTATTCTGTAGCAGATGAATTCTAATTCCGTTCTATTAAGATGACTATTCCGTTTCTTCTTTTCGTCAAAGAAATATTCTAGTTGAGTAACACATTGGTTAAATTCCCCTAAATCATTATTTTCAATAGCTATTCTACTATTTGTCTCATAAACATACATGGCAAAGTCATTCTTGATATGTTGAACAGTCATATCTTGCCTTATTGATTTGAATTGGTCCTTGACATAGGAATAAGGTTTAGTCTCCTTCTGCTTCAATATGAATTGAATAGATTTTTGTAAAGTGCCTTGGGATCTTACTAGCTCTGGATCAGGGGCCGAGGTTAACCTGTAGTATCTTTTTTCAATTTGTTTACTTCTCCCAACTATAGGTTTGGTCAAATCATCACCTACAGGAGGTGGAGTTCTACTTGACTCTCCGTTGGCATTGAAACGATTCATTCTTTGTTTCTTTCTGGAATCGGAGTCAAATTCTTCTTTCAACGGTCTTTTTGGCTGTGGTTGTTCATTAATATCACATATCAAGTCCAAACTGGTGTTACGATCAAGCGCTGGTATTAATTGATTGTTCCAATCATTTATCCATAATTTACCCTCTTTCTCTGCTTTGGTTAAAATGTGCTGTATCTGTTGTTGGAAGACGAGTTTGTCGTTCTCATTCAAACTTTGGGACCTTTGAAAACTTCTATTGACAAACTGTTCCAAGGAATCTGGCCATTTCTTGGATGCTGTGGCCCTAGGTGTCACTTCATTGTAATGAGACATCTTGAGATTTTGAGAATTGGTCCATCAACCTTAGCTTTGATTGAACAAGTAGAAAATTGTCTGAAATTTGGCTGATCGGTCATTTGAAGTCTTACCGATCTTATGGATACCTTGAATTACTTATAACTTGTCTGGATTGTCCAGAAATCAACTTTGGTTTTTTTAGTTTTGACCACTTATACCATTTTCTCGTTTCTCCCTTCATAGTACTCCTGGTAGCTTAGCTGGTTTAAAGCGCGAGACTGTAAAGTTCCACCTCAGTTATCTTGAGATCGCGTGTTCGACTCACGCCCGGGAGATACTTTTTTTTTTTGAAT
Organism: Yamadazyma songkhlaensis; assembly: GCA_030570975.1. Classification (NCBI taxonomy): domain Eukaryota; kingdom Fungi; phylum Ascomycota; class Pichiomycetes; order Serinales; family Debaryomycetaceae; genus Yamadazyma; species Yamadazyma songkhlaensis. The sequence continues at coordinate 109,522 of JAJLWX010000008.1, read as the reverse complement.
CTTCTCCTCATATTCTTGCTCATAAACCAGTTGTTTTTCTACAGAATCACTCAAACGTCTAAAGTAGCAATAATTATTATTTGGTCCCCTCTAATACGGACTCCGAATGTTGAGATAGCAATTTTTGAGCCTCAGAGCCGCATGGATTTGTAAGCAATTAGTAAAACTCTTACCACGCCTAACCAACTCTCTTTGAAGAGCTTTCACTCTCCACACCTTAACCCTCTTAATTACTAGTAGGTCATCAGGACACTCCTCTTAACTCCGGGTGAAATTCTCTTATCAATTTAAAAACCCATCGCAATGTTTCGCAATGGGGAAAACATCAACAAAAGCGCTTTAAAGATAACATTTCCATTTAAATCTCAGGCAGTTTGAACATTTATTTTGAACTATTTTGTCCTCTTTATTGAATCGAGTTCATAACTAAACGTTTCAAGAGTTTGAGATCAAGATTTGGAGAGTTAAGTTTCATCAAACATCGTTTAGAACATCCATAGAATTACGGTGATTAAAGGGTGAAAAATACTAGATATGTCCGAAACATCACCATTGATAGATAGAAAGAATAGTGTTAAGTTTAATACTATCAATACTGATTTTGAAGGTAACTTAGAAAGAGCTGCTAATGATGCCTATGAAGCTTTAATCGATGATGTAGATGATAGTGATTTAGATGAAGATGCCTTATGGTTAAGAGAGCAAAGGGATTTAAATAAGACAACTCATTGGATAAAAAGACCCTCTTTAATAATGATTGGTTTGACGGGATTTTTGTTTGCCTTTGCCAATGGCTCAGCTGAAGCTTCTAGAAAGATCATTTTGTTCAAATTAGGGTGTAATTCTATAGTTAAAGATGGTCTTCATCATTTTTGCGATCCAGCAGAAACTGAAATTTTGATTTCAAACTTACAATTGGCAACCACCACGATTTCAAGTATATTTTCCATTTTATTGATTTCTAAGATTGGTGCTTTGAGTGATCAATTTGGTAGAAAACCATTTTTATTCTTGATTTTCTTCACCTTCTTCGTATCGAGGATTTTAAAGTATTATATGATGTCTCATTATGATTATTTAAGATTCAATTGGATAGTGTTCTCTGATGTTTTGGTGAGTTGTTCAGGTGGGTTGATGGCTTTTTTGAGTTTACTTAATTGTTATGTAAGTGATATAGCAGAAGTTCATCAAAGAAGTTACTTCATTGGGGTGTCTATGGCCTTTTTCTTTGCTGGAATTAGTATTGGACCAATTTCTGGTAATTTGGTATTGAGCTTTTCCAAAAGGGCCAAATCTTCTAAACCCTCAGATTTATTGACTAATAGTGATTCATTAGATTTTGCTGCTTTTACAAACATCGAAGATTACGAATTCAATCCTTTAAGGTTTGAGTTAATTTTGTTCTTTTTATTGGTATTAGTGTCAGCTTTTATATTACCAGAATCTAGATCTCAAAAAGCTCGAAGAAAATCTAGAACTATGTCATTAAGTGAATTACCAGTTTTGGAAACACATGAAGGTCCTGTCTCAATCATACAAAGATTGGAAAACTTCTCTAAATCGGTAGTTAAACAAGCCATTGAACTTTTGAAACCAATCAAAGTCTTATATATACCTTTGGAATACAAACCCCCTCATTATAGTATGGAAAGGTTCCAAAGAGAAAGGATCTCATTAATTGTGATGACCGTTATCGATTGTTTATTAACAGGTTGTGCAATGGGTATGGGAGAAGTAATGTTTCTTTATGGAATTTTGAGATTTAACTGGGGTTCTACTGTTTTAGCTTATTATATAGCTGTTTCATGTGCTAGTAGAGCTTTGGTCTTAATTGGGTTGGCTCCAGTATTGAATAATTTTGTTTATCATAAAGTATTTAAATTCAAATTGATGAAAAGACAATTTGATATGATCGACTTTTGTAATTGTTTTGGAGGTTTGGCTGTTGAAGTTGTGGTATTCTTAGGTTTTGCTTTTGCTCCAACAACCTTAGCATTCTTTGGATTCATAGTTCTTGGAGGTTTATCAAGTTTAATCAGTCCAACATTAAATTCAGCTATTGTTAAATATTATCCTGATTCCAAAACTGGTGAATTGTTTGGTTCAATCTCTTTTGTCAAGAATTTGTTCAACTTACTTATCCCAGTAACCCTTTTGACCATCTATAAGTACTCCTTAAGAATTCATTATCCACAATTGATATTCATAGTATTATCAGTAGTAATGGTCATTGCTGGTTTAGCTATCATAGCAGTTAAAGTTTTATTGAACTTATCAGCTTCTTCTCTGCCAGAAGTTTTAACTCGTTCAAGTTCATTTACAAGTATCCCTTCTCAAAGAGATATTGCGGACTTGAGTCATAATAGAAATAACTCCATAGTTTCGTTTGAAGACCCTGCTAAAATTACTGATTTACACCGTAAAAATAGTAATATCTCCCAGTATAGAAACTAGACCCTATTTATATGATTTGTTCAGTTCTTCGACGTTTTTAATATATTTTTATCATCAATTTCTCTAGATGTTACACAAAAAATGTCCCGCATCAAAATTCAATTTTGTGTCACATCAAACATCGCGATGATTCAAGTGCCAGATATATCAGTCCGATTACTTATTGCATTATCATTCATTACTTTTGTATTCTGGTCCATATATATTATTACATCCATATTCACTAGGGATTATAAGTTGGCACATAAAGAGATTCCTGTGATCAAAAAGAATCATTTGTCCCCATTGAAAGATTTCTATCAGAACTTGAATAACAGTTCACAATATTTAAGACGTGATAGTTTTAGTCAAATTTGATTGAATGGTCCAACAGGTGTATTTCCCACAGGATTTAGTAGGATATATAAATCCTGATCATCATTTGTTGGGGTTTAAATACGATGATGTGTTTATAGCTATACGTTTTATGTCTACTGATATATTATCAGATTTACTTGAAGATCCTAATTTGAATGATTTGGGTATTATAGGGGGTCCAGATGGTGAATTTACTGTTAAGAAACATTCCAATGGACAATTACCTATAATATCCAACGGATCAGATGCATTTACGGTGATTTTATTCAATCCACCAAATTATAAGAATCTAGAGTATTTCAGTATCAACCCGGTGTTGTTACAATCCATGGGAGAAGAAACGAAGAATGATTATAAGTTTAAACACACAGTGGAGTACAAATCCACCATCTCCAATGATGAGATCTTGGATAAGATCAACATTGTTTTGAAACTTCGATTAGTGATTGAGAATAAGATGATTGAAAAGGGAATCCTCCCCAAAGGATTGAGTCTCAAGTACTCATTTGGATCAAGACTTTGGTTTAAAGTGCTAACCAATGTAATTCTTCTTATTCAACTATGTACCATAATGATCATCAATATCATCAACTATAAGTTTTTGGGTTGGAGTCTCGTTCGATTAAGTCAAGTTTTTAGACAGTTGGATTTGAGGTTGAGACAAGTGAGTTTCTTCCCCATTCAGTTTTTGTGTTACTATGATAAAAGCATTCTTTACAGTGATAATGAAACTTTGCTAAAAGGATTAGGCTTACCATTATCGAATTCCAATTTGAACATCAACAACTCAAATTATATCAACCTTTGGAATTCTTTGTGGATGATTACAAACGATGTGTTGATAGGTGTTGCCATGTCCAAACTTTTCATGCAACATCATCGACTTATAAGCTTTTGGGTGGGCTGGTGTTTTAAAAGATTTCTCATTGATGAATTTTATGAGATCATTAGTTGGATTTCCTATCATCATCCTGCTGGGTTCAAATTGAACAACGAATTAGGTAAATTCATGGGTGACTTATTCTTATGGACTTTAAAGATGTGGGAAACCATCATCTCCAGAATCGATAATGATGAGTATATTGTCATGGCCATAAATATCCTCTGTCATATGGGAATCAGTTTCATGATTGCCATGACCATTGATTGTATGAACTTCTTGACATTGCACGTGAAATGGTTTTATCAAATTTCAGCCAGGATCTATCAGAAACAAATCGAAATCATCAAATCTTTACTTCAATTGTTCAGAGGTAAGAAGTATAATGTTTTAAGGAACAGAGTAGATAATTTGAACAATTATTCCAAACCCAATGAATTTGAGATTGATCATCTTCTTCTAGGAACCATAATTTTCATGATCTTAATCTTATTGTTACCTACTGTGTTTGCCATTTACTTGACATTCTTTGTTATCAGGTTCTCATTTTTGCTTCTTCAAAATTTCTTCGAAAACCTCATGATTATCATCAACTTCCTTCCGATGTTTGTAATAGTGTTGAAATTGAAGAACTCTAATCGTCTTCAAGGAGGTATAAACTTTGAAAGATTGGATTTCAATGTCAATAAATTGAATTACCTCAAGTTATCCAACAAATCTTTGACATATAAAGAGATATTCAGGAATTTTACTTCCTTATTCAAAAAATTGAAGAATTTCAGAAAGTCGTTGATCAACTCATTGTTGGTGGGGGACCTAATTGGTTTGAACCATAACTCTAACTTGAAATTCGAATTCCTCATGTTACCCCAGAATTATTCCAAAAGTATAGAGATTTGGAAGTATTTCACTAATAAATAATGATTACGATGAAGTTTTGAACATTTCTAACCTTTTTACTGCTCCATCCCATCGTTTTTACTCTAAATGTAGACCCCCATTATTACTACCCTTTCGGTGGTGTACGGGTGTGAGCATAAACTCTTGTCACCAAATCGCAAAATCCTCATTACGCATCATCCCACAATGATAGTAAAACGATTCAAATCGAACTTCATAGCCAATGCTTTGAACTTATTCAGGAAGGATGTGGTAAAAACTGTCAGCCAGAGTCGTTCAATCATCAAACATGAAGAGGAAAGCAATTTAAATAAATTTAAAGATTATAAACCTTCCATCATATCATCTGTAACTTATGGACCAGTTCAAGAACAGTTCTTGAAAGACAAGAGTGAAAAGGTCATACAAGGTAACAAGTTCAACCAAGATTTACAAGAGCTTATTGACATCTTGAACTTACTGAACCCCAAAAGTATTGAATATCATAAACAATTATTGAACTTGACTAATCAAAAGTTTACTCACGCTATAAGGACATTATCAGAGGAAAGGTTAGCAGAAGTGCTTAACTATCTTTTACTTCAACCACAAAAGAATTTTGAAAAGTTATCTATAGTGATGATGAACCCAAAACTCAACTTTAAAAAAATCCCTGAGATTGAAGACTTTCAGTTAGATGATATAAATGAAGCTAAGTTTAAAATCCTAATGTTACGTAAATATAATTTGAGTCATCAACCATTGAAAGTCATGAAATCATTAAAACATAATCACAATTCCATTTATCCATTGATAAAGAATAAATCCATACCTCAATACTATGAAAGAATCTTCTGGTATTTCTATTTCCGTTACAATAAAGACTTAAAGGAAAAGATTTTGGAAATGGATGATGTGTATCATAGTTTCACCATATGGGAAGCATTACCAAACTTCCAAGAAGTTGCAAAAATGATCTTACAAACACAAAAATTGAATAAATTCCATGAAGTGTTCTTTTCAGTAGTTTCTAACAAATCAGTTGTTGAAGTTTTGAAAGGAAACCCAAATATTCTTAACAGTGTGAAAAAGTTTAGTATCAATCACAAGATCTACGCCAATGATTTAGGATCAGTCAATTTTGCCAAGTTAGTAAACGACCAAATAATACCTTTATTAGAGAACCCAACACCAGTAACTAATCTCATCGAACAATTGACTGAAGTGGAATATAAATGGAATGACAAATTTATGTTCTTGATGAATGAAATTAAATAAGCCACGATATAACGAATGCATGATAATTTGACTCTACGATATCTCCCCTGACACAAATTGAGAGGCTGAAATGGCTGAAATAAATGATCTTACCCCTACTGCAGATTGTAAAATCGTGTAATTAAACTTTCCTCTGAGATAATAGCCACTAAAATTTCACTTCTTTATCTACGACGTAGGATTATTAATAGTCATAAGGCATTTACAAATGTCATTACCCCTTTCGGAATAAATATACCCTATTTATACATTCGGGATTGTATATCAACCCCTAAAACTTTTGGTGAAGGAGCTTCGATATTTCCTTAATAGTCATGAAAATCTTGGCGTGCCTTATTTAAAAAGATTTACGAACTTTTTTTTTGTGGCACTGGGTATAGGGAACGTGATCGCACGGAGGCTTCTAAGAGCTTGTTATGCGAGTGAAGTAGTATCCAGGGTCACTCAATTAACCATCAGGGGACTTCAATGACCTAAAAACGTTCTTGGTGAGTCATTCACACCAATAAACCATTAGCAATCCGTCAATAATTGCCAACTTCACGTCTTATGACTCGAAATTTTTTTTGAGGATTTACGAGATTATCAGTGTCCATTTCCAAAAATATATTTCAACCTCCAGAAAAACATATAAAGAGGAGAATTCCCTTCACTTTTCCATTCCTTACACTTTTCCAATCCAATATGTCTGACGATTACGTTGGTTTACTTTCCCAAGAACTTGAAATTGTTTCTAGATTAAATGAAAATTTTTATACTTTAATTCCTACTGATTTATATGAGAATCCTGAAAAGTATGACACTAATGATGATTGGTACAAAAGTTTCACTAAAATCTTCACCAATTCTGACTATTTAGCTTTATCAAGTATGGGAGCTGTTGATGTTGATGGGGGTGCTTTCACTGGTTTCGGTGAAGGTGATCTTACAGGAACTGATGACGCTCTTGAAACTGGATTTGATGAATTGGAATCAAGTTTAGATGATTTAGTATCAAGTTTGACCGACGTAGAATCAAGTTTAGATAGTTTAGATGCTGAAGATTCAATCACTGAATCAGCATCTTCAAAAGGTTCAAGTTCTAAATCTTCAAGTTCCTCAGCTTCTGCTGAAGAATCCGATGATGCAGATGAAGAATCTTCATCATCTGAATCATCTGATGCTTTAGGTGCTAACTTAGCTATCCCAATTGCTGGTTTATTTGGGGCTGCTGTTGTTGCTTTGTTATAAGTATGTCAATGTATAACCTGTCAAAAATGTGTCAAGTGCGGCACTTAAGCTTTAACTTTTCACATCTTATGAAAGTCACTCTCTCCTTGTTAATTTTCACTTATTGTTTGTTGAAGAGTTGTAAGGATGTCTTTAGTCATTAGTGATTTCATTAATTATCATCAATTAGGTGAATCAAGTAGTGCTTTGCAATTAGTTACTAGTATTGTTAATTTGCAGCCACCTGAATCATCAAGTGCTATTGATTTAGTTAGTCACGTTTCAGAAGAACTGGGGTCTGTTGCTGATGAAGGTTTTAGCAGTGGTCAAGCTACCAGTAGTGATGAAGGTTCTAGTATCAGTGACGGACCTTCAAGTGAATCCAGTGATACTATTCCAAGCTCATTATTAGAAGATGATTCAACTTCCTCAAGTAAAACAAGCGAATCAACAAAATCGTCATCAACTGAATCGTCAAGCGAATCAAATTCAGATTCAGCCGGATCAACCTTTGTTTATCCTTGGGCATTAAGTTTAGTGGCATTAGCCTTGTTATAGTTTTGGTTATTGTCTGAATACATACCACAACTTTTGACGATGATAGATCTCTATACGAAATTATATTGTTCCTGATAATACATATCCGTCAAAACTTGTCATTGACATTCGTCAAAACTTGACATTCGTCTATTGACACTCTCGTCAAATCTCAGGTCTCAAGGCGACAGGTTGCAATTGATACCATGGCCCACAATCACCACCATTGCCTACCGCCACAACCGTGCCTGTGATTAGTACCCTGACTCTTTCATTGACCCTTTCACTAATCCCTTCACGTGCTTCCGTCAGCAACATCACCTAAACGTAAATAAACAGTTAGTATCACTGATTTGGAAAATCGTGTAATTTAACCGTTTTGGGACATCATGACATATTTCGTTAACTAACACAATAGAGGCAGAGTTAAGTAAAACAAATATACAATAAACCAAACCTAATAAAAGACAAATTTAGCAGTACCAGAAGTTAAAGTAACAGTACAACCATCTGAACCATGACCGTTATATGAACCATCTTCATATTTACAATCACCGACAACAGAAGCACCATCTTCACCAACAATTTTAATGTTATAGTTTGGAGGAGTTTTGTTGTTTGGGTTAGGAATCAAAGATAAGTAAGTGTTACCACCGGTAGTACCAGCACCTAAAACGACAGGAGCCCAGTTACCGACACCTGAACCATCAGTACCCCAAATACAACCATCTTCAACAGAAACACCAGCATTGTTAACGTAATATTGAGTTGAAGTTTTACCACCTCTCCAAGTATAGTAACTATCTGAATCAACAACTGAAACAATAGCTTTACTACCGGCTTTCAATAAAGTTGGGATGTTCATGTTTTCTGAACCTGGGTAATCAGTTCTACAGATAGCAACATCTTTACCAATTTGAGAAACGAAGTTAGCTTTTTGAGCACCCCATTCACATAAGTAGTTAGAATCAGTGTTTGATCTGTATAATTTACCGTTTTTACATAATAAACCACCAACGGAAATACCATTTGATGGTTGTTCGGAAGGCCATTGAGTTTTTGACATACCAGCTTGACAACCGTAAGAACAATAGTAACCATCTTTACAGTTTGGAGAAGTGTTACCATTTGAATCCATAACAGTAGACCAACCACCGTTTAATCCAGAGATCCAATCAATAGAAATAACCCCTTGACCAGTTGGAACAGAATCACAATCATAAACACCATCTTGGAATTCTTTAGTTGGGTTGGAGAAAGCTGATAAATCACCTTCAACACCACCTGAACCACTGTTACTTGAAGAAGATGAATCATCATCATCTGAACTTGAAGTAGAACTTGATTGAGCAACAGAACTTGAAGAAGTAGTAGCAGCAACTGATGAACTAGATGAAGTTGAAGAAGTTGAAGTAGTTAAAGTAGTTGGACTAGCAGTTGATGCAGCAGCTGATGATGGACCAGCAATAGTGTTACCGGCAATATCAACATAAACAACAGTAGTAACAACAGCTCTTTTATTTAAATGAACATGTTGATGTTGGTGGTGATCAGCTGGAGCAGCTAAAATTGATGAAACTAATGATGTTAAAACTAAGTTTTTGAAAATCATTTTTGAAGGTATTATCTAATCTAATATTAATCTAATCAAATAAAAAGGAAGGAATTTAGTTAGAATAAAAGAATGTGGGTATAAAATGAACGTATAAGATAAACCTTTATTTAAAAAATTTTCTCACTGGGAAACTGTCAGATTTAAGGATTTCTCGATAAAATAAGGTTATGGTGCGAAGTGTCTTTGAGTGGTAGGTCGTGGTTAGGGGCTAAAGAATTTTGCGGGTCGTGTGAAAAGGAGAAAATATCCATTCCGATGAGTCTAGAACCCCTTGATGAGATAGGAGATGAGAGGGTAGTAAAGTTTTTTTACTGGGCTTTGATGGGGTGATGACGGTAGATGAGTAATGGTAAGTACGGGTAGTTTGATCATCAAGGAGAGCAATGTTTTAGAGCGAAAATCTAAAGTAAACAAAACATCCTTAATGGTTCATAGTATATTTGAAATTTCACTTTTTTAAGTAATTTGTTTCGTGTGCGAACCAATGGGTTTGACAGAAATTCAATAATACCTTTTTGGGCCATGGGGCCTTAAATTAGTGAGAACTGGGTGTAGAGTCGGACTACTTGATTCGGTAGATATCCTGATGACAAAGAGTAAGTTAAAGTTATAATTTCACTATGGAGAATCAGTAAAGAATGAGGGAAGAATTTTTGGTTATTTTTTTAGGAGTCACCTCATGCAGCATTAAGCAAGATCTCTCGATCGTGATATGAGATCTTATACATAGTTTCCGACTTACTGGATCATAATCATTTCGGTTATGCCATGATCGACACTAAACCTTATGACTAATGTAAGTGCCCCACCGAACCATAAAGAATGGAAAAAACCGTTCTCATCAACGGCATCGAAAAAAGAAATAATTCCTTTTTTGAAAAATTTTTATGCAAGTAATTTAACGGAAGTAACTAATGACTTTCCCATAGGGCTACCGGTACTTGGCGAATCATGAGATAGATGGTGTAAGGAGGTGGAATCGAAAAGGGAAACATTTAGATTGTTTAGTAGGATCACAATGGGAATTCTTAAATAAAACTAAGGAAGTGAAATTCTTATTGTTCGATATCCCCGAAATGTATGTATAAGCTAAGGAGTTTAACACCTATAACCTCACTCTAAACCCCTTAAACCCTCAGAGTAAAGGGAAATTCCTCAAAGAAGAGAAATCCCTCATAGAAAAGAGAAACTCTAACCCATTCATTAATCATTTCTATACTAAATAGTACCTTCATCCTCAATACCTAAATTAAACCATGGATGATTCATTGCTTCTTCAGCACTTATCCTTCTCTCAGGATCAATAACAAATAAACATTTTAATAAATCAATCAAGAACCACCAAAAGGTAAAATTACCAAAATTTATCACCGATTTATTCTGATCATAATTATAATTTAAAGTATAATCAAAATTGATTTTCAACCCTATTCTATTAGATATGAAGAAATCTAAACGATTTAGTTGATTAACATTATTGACAAATTGTGCTGGAGTATCAGAACGAGGAAATATTAATGATAAATCTTCATCATCAAAATATTGAATCCCACATTCATTATCACATTGTTTTGAACGTTCAATGATTGATTTATCAATAGGATAACCTACGAATTTTTCAATCATTGCTAAATGTTCTAAATTATCATGAGTTTTGAATAATGGTTCACCAATAATTAATTCAACCATTATACAACCAATTGACCACATATCACAAGGAAATGACCAACCAGTACCTAGTACAATTTCTGGAGCTCTATAATGTCTTGTTGAAACTATTGAAGAGTGATATTCATCATTAAAAATAGCTGAACCAAAATCAATTATTTGAATTGAAGGGTTCTTTAAAACTTGTGAAGTTTTAGGTAATTTCTTAGGATTAGTTACATTTGATAATTTCATAAATGAATTGATTAAAGTTTGTGATTTTAAAGGTTTTTTAACAAACGAATCATCATAAAGTAAAATATTTTCAGGTTTCAAATCAGTATGAATTAAATTTAAATCATGTAAAAAAGTAGTTGATCTAATCAATTGTTTCAGTACTGCTTGGATTTGAGATCCTGGAAATGGTATAAAATGATTATTCTCTAAAAAGTCATATAATGATATTTTTAATAGATCAGTAACAATACAAATATGACCTCTAAATTCAAAACATTGACGTAAATGAATACAATGATTAAGGTTCTTATCATCGAATTTTTTCAATGTTGATAAGATTCTTAATTCAATCTTTGCTGCATCTTTATATTTTGGGATATTCCTAATGATTTTTATAGCGACATTTTCATTATTAATTCTATCGTAACATTCAACAACTTTACCAAAAGTTCCTTGACCTAATAATCTAATTATCATATACCTTTCAGTAAATGGAGAATTAGGTTCAATCATATAATGACCATTTTTATCATCACATGGTGGTCCGTTGGAATTATATGGAACTATAGTGGTTTTAATATTACCAATTTTATTTTGACTTAAAATATAATTTTCAGGTATTTTGAAATAATTACATTTAACTTGAGGTAATTGAGGTAATGAATTTGTTCTTTGCTTCTTATCATACATCCCTCCATTGAAGGTGTTCGTAGAATTCGATGAAATATAATTCACATTATACATATTAAAAGCTTCATGAGAATCTCTATCGAAATTTAGGATAGAATCACTATTATTCCTCTTAGGTCTTGTAATCTTGAAATCTTGAAGATTCCTTTCTTCTAAAATGATCAAATCATCATCTTCATCAACCTCTATATCTTCAAATACTTGATAATAATCCTTTTTATCCAAGTCATAGTTATAACTCTCCTTATAATCACTAAAACCTCTTGGTCTTTTACGATTGATTACACTCATTTTCTAATGTTTTTGAACCTTTAAACCTTTCCCAGTCCCACCAAAACTATCCTTCTTTACCTTTCCAATTTCCAAACCTTACCTTTTAACCAAAATCTTTCCTAAATATCCGTTGCCTGAACAGATTTGTTGATTTAATGCCAGATTAATCAAACGTGGGTCAAATTTTCAATTTTTTTCGTTATTTATCCTTAGTTGATGATTAACCAATTAAGATATATTGTTAACTAGTTACCAAGTCTAGTTCTACTTGTTTAGGGGGGTAAATAATTTAAATTTGTTCGTATTGATAAAAATTAAAGGATATTTGAAAAATGAGATTTGAGGAGGCAGAGACATTAAGGGATGAAAAATCGAATAGTTAAAAAGCAATAACGGGGAAAGTTTTTTTCACCATTTGAAAGAAGATCTTAAAATTTTGAGGGTGAAGACTGAGGTATATGAAGTCAAATAGTTCAATATATAAGGGAAATATGAAGATAAAAGAGGTTTTTGGGAGGTGAAAATTACGAAAATGAGCATTTTATGGGTATTTTAATTGAATAAATGTCTTATCTTCTGGTGCAATGTCGGGGGAAGAAATGTGGAGACATTTGAAGGAAGTTAATTGCCAGTGTCTGATCGTGTCCCTAACGAAAAACTCGCCTAATAGCCATAGGTGTTCATTATGTAGGTTTTGGTCCAGGTCTGATATGGGTATCTAAAAGTTATATTTGTCTCGATACCAGCTAACTAAAGCTGACTCATCAACCCTAACTAATCGAACATATCTAATAAAAAAAACCCCATAACTCATCGAAAATTTGACTCCCACACACAAGGTTACGGAGAACAGACCAAGACCCTGACTCGCAGTACCCCTAATTTTTCAATACCTTAAATTTATTACCCAGTACTCCCTACCACTGATTATTTCTTTTGACCTAAATTAACTTAACTCTTTCTGACTCCATCTAATTATGGCTAAAAAAATTTGTATAAATCCGAAATTCCTTGCTTGTACGTAAATGGAATTTCAACTGCTGGCAAAAACCCTTTTGCAGGTTCCGCACTTTTTTATCATTGTGTTATTTTTATCTTTAATTTATTCATCGTTATCATTAAGAACAGTTGTAACAGTTGGAGTGTTTGGAAGCTGAAGAACCTCCTTGTAGTGTCACAAATCGATCGTTTAATCCTTTTTGAAAATGAATGAAATGAATTATGATTATAATGATTACAGTTCCGACCAATATCCCATAACTCATCATAATTCAATTACAAATCAAAGTTATCAACAACTACCTCAACAACAAGACTATATCTATACTTATAATGATGGTTATAATCATCAAATACCCATAACTACTCATCAAATACCTTCCCAACAAATGACTCCTCAAATGACTTCCCAAATACCCTTTAATATGGGATCTCATCAAGTTTATAATTATCAAACTTATTATGGTTTACAGAGTCCTTTCCAAGAAAGTTTCCCTTTAAATACAGTCGATGAAGTGATTCCTGTACCTGTATCTATGGGTCCAGTATCATCATCAACACCAGCTGCAATTTCAGCTCCTATTCGTGCCTCAGTTATGGCTCCTATTCAAATGACTCCTGGTCAGAATTCTATCAATTCGCTACAAAAAAATATTACATCAGCTTCAGTACCTTCTTTGGTATCGATGAATTCAGTACCTTCTATGCAATATCTTCCAGAAACTCCATTAACAATTAATTCATCATATTTACCAACTCCAAAGAATACTGATAAAATACCCGATTCTCCAATGTTTAGAAGTCCCGAATATTTCGATATAGATACCATTGGTACTATAGAATCCGTTGATACTAATGAAACTACTGATGATGATAAAAATCTCGAAGAATTTATGAGTGAAGAAATTAATGAAATATTATCTGACCCCATAAATTTTTCCCCTAAAAAGAAGAAAAAAATTCGTAAAGCAAAATCCTTACAAGATTATTCATCCAAATTTTCATTGAATTCTAAATTTTCCATTATAATAGAGAATGAAGAATTAAAGAAGGGGAAATCTACAACTAATTTAAAGAAGATCCCCCAACCGGAAATTTCTATGAAAGAAGGTATTGTTAATTTTCTGATTAATCCCAAACGTAAGATAAAACGTTAACATTTCATTTTCCATTTTCATCCATGTCATTTTTTTATAACTTTTCCATTTTTTTATCCTTTTTTTACATTTTCCACTTTTTTCCATTTAGATGAAACATTTTCAAACATTGATTTAACTTCGATAGTTAGTTCGCCCATTATGATTTATGAGTCTTATGATTCTGTACTATTTAGTTCTGTAATATATTTTACCCTAGAGAGTTTTCTTCATAGAGTTCCTCTTGAGCCATTAACTCTTGAGCCATGAAGTTCTGGGCTCGGTAGAGTGACATAGTCTTGTTCTCCAATAAATATATATTATGCTAAATTATAAATCCTTTTGTCTTGGTTGGTACTCATTTATGAAAACTGGTTTGGATCTGTATAATTTGTTCATCTTCCATCCTTCAACACTGTATAAGTAGTAACCTAAAGATAAAGGAATCAAACCCATGGTGATTAAGTTGAAAGCAACAGACTTTGGTTTGAATCTGAAGTTGGTACCGGCGGCTTCTTTGGCCTTGTTGAATCTTTGTAATTCAGGATCTGGTGTTAATGTGTGAGCCATCGTTGAATGATTTTTATTGGTGCGAATTTGTTTTGAGAGAAAGGTTGAGACTGAGACTGAGACTGAAGTGAGAGTACCTTGACGAGACATTAGTTTTTAACCAGAAGAGATTTAGAGTACAGAACTATGGGGCATTGAGGTGGCGTGGAATAGAGGTCCGCAACGTAGAGGTGGTGCAACATAGAGTAGATATCGAAAAACACGCTCTTCTTTTATTGGCTGCAAAATTAAGACAAACTTTTTAAATTATTCAAATCATCATCATTCACTTTATCAAAGTTCAAGGTACTACTTTCATCAAACTCGACTCCCAAGTTTTGAAGAATTTTACTTATCTTACCATTTACATAGTAATCTCTCTTATTAGGAGTGAATTTGAAATCTAACTTCCTACCTACAATCTTTTCATGCAATAGAAGAATCTCTTTGACGAGGTTATCCGCTTGATTCAAAGTAAACTTCAAATTATCTTCAATGGGTGATAACTGTGCTATTAATTTTTTATTATCAAAAGTCAATTTGTCTATTGATTCATCACTTAAGAATTTGATTGATTCTTTAAAATCATTCAAAATTCTCAAAATCCGTTTCCCCTTTTCGATTTGAAGTTTCAATAATTTCCTACATTTCAATTCAATTTGTATATGTTCTATAAGTTGTTTGATTTCCTCGTTAGACACGTCAACTTTATCAGTCTTCTGGAGATCTTCGAAAATCCCTTGGTGGTGATCCAATGCAATAAATCCCCCTTCTACCAATTCACTCGGTATGGTGAAAATGTTTCTTAATGCATAAAGTTCGAATTTATCGAAATTCTTATCAACTTGATTCTCTAATAACGTCTCCAATTTCACTGTTCCTTCTTTGATCTCTCGATCTTCTAATCTTTTCCAAATCTCATCACCTATGTTATCTTCTTGACGTTCCTTTAAATATGTTTCCATTGCTCTTGTGCATTTATATAATATATGATTGACAGCATTGATCACATCATCAACTACCGTTATAGGTGGATAACCTAAATGCTCTGTTAAAATTGAAGTTACTTTGAAATCTGACATTTTCAACTCACAATCTTTATCCTCTTATTCTACAGAATCTCTTCCCTCTCTTAATGTTTATTTTACAATATGTTACACGATCAAAGATCAAAGTTTTTACTTAATACACGTTAATTGTTGTTTTGCGATTGTTATCAGACGAGTGCGAAACGCCCAGGATTCAAGATGAACATAACGTTCAATGATGCAAAAGTCATACAGTATAAGTATGCCATCCACAAAATAAAGTCTTTCGTTAAGTTTTTGAATGAGGTACGAAGTAAACAAGACAAAAAAGAAAACAAATCTGAAGAATCCCCCGAAATTGATGATAATACTCATATCAGTACAAAAGACAAGATTGTGATATGTCATTATTTGACGTTACTTTCTGGGGTAGTATTTGCTATAAATGAAGGAATATTCAATCCTAAGCTAGAATTACTTTCTCAATTCAAATTATTCAGAATTTCCCCTATTAATGTATCACCAATTGTCAGTCATATACCTTATGATATTAATGATAATGTGGTTAATCCTTTAATTGAGATCCCTAAGAGTGAATTGACGTATAAATGTGTATCTTTACTCATAACCTTGTATAATCATTGTTTGTCTGGGTATGAAAAACGTTATCAACTAGCTATAACTCAATATAACATCAATGATGAAACTAATCGAGCAATTGATAATATGATAGATGAATTTTGTCAAGGTTTGGATATCACTGGATCCAATGAATTCGTATTCGAAGTATCAAAGGAGAATAAGTCTGAAAATGATGATAAATCTGAACCTGTAGGTGATAATGAAGAAGTTCTTCAAGAAGCAAATTTAATAGATATTGATATAAAGATGAATTTTGTATTGGTTAAACATTATAGAAAGACTTTGGCAGACTTAAAAAAGGTTGTAGAGAAGTATAAATTGATAAAAAGTCAACCTGCCACCAAACAATCCAAATATTTATCAACCATTCCTAATAATGAATATTCCTTACATAAATTATTGATTTTAATTCTTAGAGTTAATGATATCTATTTCATAGTAAGGAAGATGGCCAGAAAAGTTTATATTTCCAATTATGCCCATTTGAACGATCAAAAACTTGTTGGTAGGAACCAATATTTCAAGACTTTATTGAAATCCATTGATGAATTATTCAATGGCACTAAGAAAAATGGAGTTATGATAGCTACTATTACTAGGTTCATTAGAGTCAATTCACAGTTCACAAGTGACGTTAAAACCATTCTTGATTTCAATAATTTTGTCAATCAAGGGATCATGATCTTGGAAAACAGTATAAGCAAGTTAATTGAATTCGGTCAATTGTGGTCATCTATAGAATTGAAGTTCAGAAAATTGTACGGATTACCCTTTAAAGGATTGGCAGATATCATAGATGAATATCAAAAGGAAGAATTTCCTCAAATAGAAGAGAATTACTTCGAAAAGAGGAAAGAACCAACAGAAAGGATTTTTAATAGACCTTCCAGAAGTTCATCAGTATCTTCGAATTCTAGTAACACTTCCAGTACATTTTCCAATAAGAATTTGAACGTACCTACAACAACCACTGCCACCACCACCAATAATTCCAATGGAGTTCAAAGGAAATCTTCCATTAATTCCTTGAGGACATCCCCACGTCAACAACGTCCAAATTCGATGATTTTTATGAATCCTCCTAATGTTACTAACAATAGAAGAAGATCTAATAGTCAAGATGATTCTACTTTGAGTTCAAGATTGAGTAGTTTGACTACCACTGATTCTAGTGAACAGAGTAATGTAAATGTACCAAACGGAGGAGCTGCTGCTGCTGCTGCGGCATTAAAGAAGAAAGCTGTTTCCATGCAACATTCACAATCGTTACCAATTACTTCTACAATTTCACCAACCACCAAAAAGGTTCAACCAATAATTGAAGAAGAACCCGTCAAAAAATTAAGTGCCAACCAAAGATTACAACTTCATATCAGACAAGCAGCTAAATCAGGTAGTTTAATGACTCAAGAAAAGGAAATCATGACATCTGTTGTATTTGATCCAAATTCTCCATCCTCAGTGAATATCAGAAAGTATCAAGATAAATCTCCTTCACCACCCAAAGAACCAATTGAAGTGCCTAAGATCGAAGTTAATGGAAATGGTGAACCCGCTCTGCCTTCAGGTAAAACAGCACCTTTGAAAAGAAAAACTAGAGATCAAGTAACTAAATTGAATACTAAAAGAAATGAAGATTTATCACGGGACTCAGATTCTTTCATTACTGAAACAACAAGTCATTCTGATCAAACTAATGATGAAACTACTGTTGTTAAGAAAGTAAGATTCACCGGAGTACCAGATTATCATCCATCAGAAGATGCTCCTACTTCATACAGTTCAAAGATTCTTAAGAATTTTGCTGTTTTCAAATCTCCAGCATTCAAGAAAAAAGATCAATTATTAAAGAAAGAAGAGAGTTTATTGTTTAAGAATCAACAGATTTTAGATACTAATCTTTCCAAACCTTTGGGGAACTTTCAACAAGCTAAATTGAAGATTAAAACCAGGTTATCATAATGTAATATAGAGTCAGTCTCTGATCTTTTTTATCTAGCTCTGTCAACTTTATCTGGCTCTGTCAACTTTATCTGACTCTGTGTATCTGGCTCTGTGTATCTGGTTCTGCTCCTCTGTCCCATACCCTCCTGAGATACCTCTCCCTTCCCTCACTAGAGATCGCGATGCGATGAGATAAAAAATTTAGCGACTTACCAAATGGATAAAATAATACCTAAATCCACCAACCCTTTGAACGAAGAAGGTGTTAGTCAATGTTTCTCCAAAGTAAATGCCAAATTATACTTATCATTAGCACCATGTCATAATACCAACCCTATTAATGGATTAAAAGCTCAACATTTAGATTCTTTAATTATGACCTATTTCCCAAAAGCTGAAGGTGTAGTCATTTCATATTCTAATATTAAGATCTTAAAGGATGGATATCAATATGAAGATTCTAATGGTAGTGTAACGGTATTGGCCAAAGTTGGTGATAGTTCACCTTTCACATTTGTTTGGGTATCAGTTGATTTCATTGTATGGAAACCTCAAGTTAATGATTTTATTGAAGGATATATTTATATGCAAACAGCTTCTCATATTGGGTTATTGATTCATGATACTTTCAATGCTTCTATTAAGAAATTTAATATCCCCCAATCTTGGGAATTTGTACCTCAACAAGTTGATGAAGTTAATGAAGAAGATACTAAGGTAAGAAATATGGGTTATTGGGTTGATGAAAATGGAGCTAAAATTGAAGGAAAGATCAAATTCATGATTAAATACATTCATAATTCTTCAAGAGTTGTTAATATTGATGGGACATTAATTCAACCAGGAAGTGAAATTGAAAATCAACCAGTTTCAAGAAAGAGAAGATCATCAGTTAGTATTGAACAAGTTTCACAAAATAAACATAAAAAATTTGATGACGATGATGATGATAAACCAATGGAACCAATAGAAGAAAAAGATACTGAAACCCCACATTATTCAGATTCTGAATAGAGAAAATAGCACAATAAATAATTAACGAACTCTATATTACATATTTACAAGGTTATTTACGTCTATTATCATTAAGCATTTTCCACATAGTTGATTTTTCTCTCATGGTTGGATGATGATATTTATTACCTTTCCAATGCCACCAATATTTATGCCAATATAACCTATGCCAATGCCATTT
Source organism: Yamadazyma songkhlaensis (assembly GCA_030570975.1). Taxonomy (NCBI): domain Eukaryota; kingdom Fungi; phylum Ascomycota; class Pichiomycetes; order Serinales; family Debaryomycetaceae; genus Yamadazyma; species Yamadazyma songkhlaensis. The sequence continues at coordinate 89,973 of JAJLWX010000008.1, read as the reverse complement.
ATGCCAATGCCAAAATCTCAATCGTCTTTCTTTTGATCTTAATGCCATTGATTTAGCTAAGATTTGTCTATTATCTCTACCTCCCATAGTTAAAGTTTGAACTTTCTTTAAGGTTGTCATATTGAACTTTGTTAACAAAATTCCTTGAACAACTGAGAACAATACAATTAGTCCAAACCCTAAATTTGAATCTTCAATGAAATTCTTAAGATTCATACCATAAAATGCCGGTATTAAAGTAGCTACAGTGATACCTAAAGTGTAAATAGAAACCTTCAACTCAAATAACATCAACTCATTTCTATTGGCATCTAAAATGATATTGACAATATCTTCAGTGGATTTAATATCATTAACTAAAGATCCTGAATGTTGAACGAATTCATCACATTGAGAATAATAAGCTTCCAAGATGTTTTCCAAATCTACCAAATCAGGTTGATTCAACTTATCCAATTTTGGTTTGGATGTCAAATACATATCACTCATATCTTCATCATTATCTAACAAATCATCTAAAACATCTTTGATCAACAAAACCTTTTGATAATATGTTTGTAAGGCTTTAGACTTTATTAACAAATCTTGTAACTTCTTCCTATCAACTTGATTCTCTAAATCAGATAAAATACTACCACAATTTTCAATATGAGTCTTTAATTCTGCTTCCAAGTATCCCATGATATTGATGAGAATACTTTCAATGACTTTGAACTCAAATGGAACATTATTGTTGATTTTTAACTTCAGTTCTAAATCATAAATGAAAAGTCCTAACTTTGTAGCTACTTCGGGTGTTGAAGTATCGAAAATCATCACTTTATCAGGTTTAATCAAGGCTTTTATATGCAATAAATTGATTAAGATAGTTGTAGGAGGTCTGGTCATAATTTGAGGAGCTACATCAATAGCTGAAGTATCAACCTTTCTTAAATCTCTAGGATATAAGTTATGGTCTCTTAAAAATTGCATTTTGGGATATTTCTTTGATATACCGATATTATTCCCTTTAGTATCAAAAATGGTACAACTAACAAAAGAATCATTGGGAGTTACAGGTTTCAATTGATTAAATATCTTCAAATTCACTTTATGGTTGGCGTTGGAAGTGAAATCTCTTAAATTAGGAACATTATCAATATGTGTATCAAAAGGATTAAGATTCTTATATTCAAATTTTTGATAAAATTTATCCAACCGATTATGAAATCTTCCTGGCTTTTTGATGGGTTTATCGATTTCACCTTTAGTGTTTGTGGTATAACTTATTCGACTTAAACGAATAGGAAATCTCCCTTGTTTAACACAAGACCGGAGTAAAATCATTAAGGTCTGAAATTGCGAATTGAGAAGTGATGAGAAGGTCATGGTCGAGAGTTGATCAGAAGTCGGCCAAAGAAATTCCATTAGAAGCCGAGAACACTAAGAGTCAGTTAAACACTAACACAGAGATCATAAGAACATCTAGTAAATTATCAATTGTAAAATGTAACAGAAATGAATTAATCAAAGAACTTTCTTGATTCGGAGATACCAAATAATTCTAATCTAAGACCTGGTAATGCTTCTTCCGATAATAATTTTAATCTTTCATCTAATGTATTATCAACTTCAATCTTACCTGATTTATTAGTAACAATTACACCACCAGAAATATCATCAGATAAATATTCTTCAGAAATATTAATTTTAACAGGGAAACCAGCTTTTTCTTCGAAATTTTTAGCAGCTTCATCTATAGATTCTTTAGCTAAAGATAAATCTGATTCTTTAACTTTAACAATAACTTCACCTTCTAAAATGGCTAATAATGCTTCTTCAATTAATCCAATAAATGCTGGTTTATAATCACCTTTATTTTTACTAATATCACTCAATTTAGATTTGGCACTTTCAAACATTTCATTTAAAACTTCTTCTTTAGTAGCTAAAATTCTTAATCTTGTTTTATTACCAATAGTTGATTTTGTAATTTGTTGAGCTAATGAAGCTTTTTTAAATTTTTGTTCATATGATGCATCAATGGCAGCAGTTTCTGATCTAACAATTGAAGCTTTTTCAATTTCATATTCTTCATCAGCCTTTAATTTTATTTCTTTAGCTTTCTCTTGAGCTTCCTTTTCGATGAAAGCTTTCATCTTACGGAGTTCTGCGTTGACCTAATTGAGTTAGTATTTTATCGAAAAATATATCGTAATGACTACCTAGTATCAAATTATGACCTCTCAGGTACTTAGACATAACAATTATACTCCTTATCTACATACTTGATCATCAGTTAAAGACATGATTGTGTGAATTAATTTACCCTGAGGTTTTTCCAAAATCTCGAGAACGAGCATTTTGGTTGGCGACACGAATTTCACTCAGACACTAAAGATAAGAGAGCTATGATAAAGAAGAAATAAATATACTTTTAAATTACAGAATTTAAGAAATTTGTAGCTAATTCGACACCGACGAAAGTAGCAGCATTTGCTGGGAAAGATCTTGCTAAAGCAGGACCAACACCTGGGAAGAAAGCTTTCATACCACCTCTAGCATAAATATTCTTTGTAGTTTGAACAATTGAAACACTTGTATTTGAAGATTGTTGAGTTGATTTAATAGTATCAATTGGGAAAACACCTAACCACATAGCTACACCAGCAAATCCTCCAGCAATTGAAATACTTAATAATGACATATCTTGACCAGGAACGGTTAATTTTGCTTTTAAATATTCATAAGTAGCAAAATATAATGCTGAACCTGGACCATCTCTTGCTAATGTTGCAACAGAACCTTTAAAAATTGATCTAATACCTCCAGTTCTATACATTTCTCCAATAACTGCTCCCATTGAAGATTTTTTACCATCTTGAATTTGCATCATAACTTTAACTCTTTCAAATGGTGCAGCAACTAAAGTTGTTGGAATAGCTGATAAGAACCCAGCAGTTGAAATTTGAGCAATAGTAAATTCACTAGATTTAACTCCAGTATATGATGAAACAATTCTTTTACCAACATCATAACCCCAGAATGATACAGCAAACATTGGTGTAACCCCTAATAATGGTGGTAAAACTCCACGGTAAAATCCTGGTAATCCTTCTTTAACTAATGTACTTTTAACCCCTTTAATAGCATTATCATAAACTCCTGTTTGTAATCTAACTTTAACTAAATCAAATGGGTGACCAGTTAAAACTGCACAAATACCACCAAATCCTCCAGCAGCAAATGATTTAACATTATCAACTAATGCACTATCGACTTCTTCCATTGTCTATCAATTTAATGTCTTTCTTCTATCAATAAGTTCTATAGCTTCTGTTCAATTGAAGAATTAAAAACCTAAGAATTTTGTGGGAACTGTGAAGTTTTTATATCTCAATTTTTCATACGCTTCCTCGGACTAAACGTCATTTTATCGAAATGATCTGTGGGTGATTATTTTCCAGCGGAATTGAGTGGAATTGATTTCCACAGAGTTTTATGTCATGAGAGTAGTTATCCCTTATCCCTTATATACTACAATACTTATCTACATAGCCATCATGATGATTATCACTGTGATGAAAAAATAGTACGTGTCCCTACCGATTTCTGGGGAAATTCGACATTTACACGAAACCAAGATGGTTAAAATAATTTAGCAAAGTCCTTTAAATCGATATCACTTCGTAAATCTTTGACGAAATCATTATAATTGGTGGAAAATTCAACATAAATTTCTTTATAAATCTTATCAACGATTTTTCTTAAACTTCCTTCCCAATACTCGAATTCGTTATCTATTTGATCGAAATTGGTATCATTATCTTCCACATTTAACAAACTTACATATTGAATGATGATACTATTAAACTCTTCATTGGATTTTATGAACTTGAAAATGATCTTGAGGATCTCGTAGATCTGGTCGATTATGGATTGTCCTGATTTCCCTATAACTTCATTATCTAGGATTTTGAATTTGAAATTCTTGATATAATTCAAGTTTACATTGATAACCTCATTAAAATTTAACTTTCTAACATTGGTTTTGATCGTTGATGATGGTGGTACATTATGGTTCGATTTTTCTACTAACTTTTTGAAATCCTTACTTAATTTGTTATTTAAATCTTCTGATTCTTTATAGAAGAAGTTCATAAGACTATTGAAGTTAAGTTCGATTTCATTGGATAAATAATTGATAATTAGGTTCAAAAACTTGATAAGTTTGAATCTGATCAAATTAATGGTCTTAAATGATTGTAAGATATACCTATTATGTGATTTTGATTTGGAGAATTTCTTTAGTTCATCCTTCTTGATCTTTGCACTTTCTTTAAAGCTTAAGTTCAATAAATATTGGAATTGTTTCAACTTCCAAATGAAATTGAAGAATTTCAAATACTCTAAATTACTATTACTGAAGTTTAAGATATTGTTAATAGGCAAATCGTTGATTCTGTACTCTAATGTGAACACTTGCCATCCAATATTACCATGACTTAAATCTAAAATTCTGGCATCTAATCTGTTTTTGGTCTCCATTGAATAATTCTTTATACTGGAAGAGTTGATTGAATCCACTAAAACCTTGGATAATTGGTTTGATGTCAATTGATTGGATGGCTCATTGAATAATTCAAATCCGTTGAAGATTATCAGTTCAATGAAATCATTGGATGACATCAAAAGGAATTTCTTATAGTTTTTAAAATGATTCAAGACCTCATATTTCCCATGAATAACGTAAGTAAAGTAACTTAAAAGCTCATCATATTGAACATTGATCAATTCATTGATGATATTGATATCCATCAATTGTAATCCTGAATTCTGTACATAGATGAACTCAGAATACTTATTATTATACTCATTAATCCATTTCAATTCTTTACAATATTTGTTTAAGAAAATCAATATCTTCCCGATCTGGAAAATCTTAAACCCAATATCTTCATTGATGTGAACAAAGAATTTAGGTACTTTATCAGGCAAGTACTTGATAATATTGTGAAATTCTTGTTGGTTGACATCAAATTCAATGAAAAATTCTTTACTATTATCTATTAAATCTCCTTTAACTATCCAATTCTCTAGTATTTCGTAATAAGGTTTGGAAATTTGATGAAATATTGTACGACAATTCTCCGATATTATTCTATCTTCAAATTTAGTAAGTTCGAATATCTTAGTTAAGAAATCATATCCACTCAAAGTCAAGTGATTGGTTAATGAATAAAGTAACCTTAACTTCAAGATCATATCATAAAGTTGACTATATACAAATGTCAATGACTGAGGGTTTAAGTTAAATAATTCATTGATAAATTTGGAATATTCGTTGAGTTCGTTATTTAATACTGTTACAAATGATGTTTTGATAGGTGAATCTTCAATGATCTTTTGGGTAAGGAAATGTTTCAACTTTACGTAGATTAATCCTGGTTCAAGTATCTTTCCAATTAAAAGACTATGAGAGATATCAAGATTTGATGGGATTTCTACCGTTATTTCATCTCCTCTCTTTATAAACTGAAAAATCTTGGAATCCAAACCTGTTAATGTGAATGATAAGTATTGTAAAATAGTTGACTCTTCTATAGTGTTATTATATTGTTTTGTAAGTTCTGCCATGGGTACATTACCATAATTACCAATATTAAACTCCAGTGATATTTGTGGTTGTGATTGTGCATGATATTGAACATTATATGGTGACGATTGTAAATTTATTGGTCTATTGATGTTACTTGAAGGGTTAATTGGTGGTGGACTAAGATTCTTTAAAATATGGGGTCGACTTTGAGATTGTGAACTTGATCCTTCATTGATATTTAACCCTTTGATCGAGGCTAAAAACACCAAATAGTTTCCTACTTTATCTGGACTCTTCAAATTAAGTAATGATTCAACAATGCTATGAAATCTTACCCATTCGGGGTTCTTACCGTTAGTTAAGAATAATCGCTTATATTGATTTAAGACTTTATTGATATCTTGAGATCCATTATTTGAATTCATAAACTGATTTAACAATTCATTGGTTAGACTGTGTATATATTCATCTCCGAACTCAGAAGGTATCAAGGAGTTGACTAACCTTGTGGTATAGATCCTTATGATTTGTGAGGAATCAAGTACCATCAATGTTTTGTTTTTTTTCGCATCTTCGCGTTTCTGATAGCTCGATGTAGCGAGAGTGCAGCTCATGAGCTGCCTCAGAGTTCAGCTCAAAAGTTCAGCTCAAGAGTCAAAGGCGTCTAGAGACAGAATAAATAAATGTATATTGAAGAATAGGCAAAAAACACTTCTCCAGAAGTTACTAAAAAGCACTAATCAAAAAAGGCAAACAACAGTGAATATATAGGTTAAACGATAATACCTGAACTTACAGGATTTGGACTAATGAATGGATCAATAACATTAGGATTCAAATCTTCATTGGTTAATGACAATTGTTCATCAGTCCAAATATGTTCAACAGGAGAAGCATTAGCTTCACCAACACCACATAAACCACCTTTTGATTCCCATTGATTAATTCTATCTAATTGTAATTCATTAAATACTGAATCTAAAGCACCAATTAATTGATTAGATAATTCAGCACCATGACCTGGAGTTGGAGTGATTCTTAATCTTTCTTCACCGATTGGAACAGTGGGGAAATTAATAGCTTGAACATAAATATTATGTTTTTCTAATAATAAATCACTAGCTCTTTTAGCATCAGCAGCATTACCTACTAATACTGGAACGATATGTGAGGGATTTGGAATAACTGGAATTCCTAAATTATTTAAATTGTTCTTAACATATCTTGTATTCTTTTGTTGACTAATACGATCCATAATATTAGATCTTTGATATCTAATTGAAGTTGAACTACCAGCCATAATTGATGGTGGTAAACTAGTGGTAAAGATAAAACCTGGAGCATATGATCTAAACCAATCAATTAAGTTACTCTTACCAGTAACATAACCTCCAACAGTACCATAAGCTTTACCTAAAGTACCAGTAATCATATCAATTCTGTTCATAACAGTTTCACTTTCAACTTTATTGATACCTGATTTTAAATGTTCATTGAAATTTAAATGTTCCGAAACACCTGCACCATGAGGACCATACATACCAACAGCATGAACTTCATCTAAAAAGGTTAAAGCTCCATATTTTTCAGCTAAATCACAAATTTTTTCAATTGGAGAAATTGATCCACACATTGAATAAACTGATTCAAAAGCAATCAATTTTGGTGTAGATTTTGGATATTGAGCTAATAATTGTTCTAAATGATTTAAATCATTATGTTTAAAGATATGTTTCTTAGCTCTTGAATTCTTAATACCTTGAATCATAGAAGCATGATTTAACTCATCAGAAAAGATAACTAAATCTTTCAATTTTTGTCCTAATAATGATAAAACTGCATCATTAGCAACAAAACATGATGAAAATACTAAAGCAGCTTCATGCTTATGTAAAGCAGCTAATTCAGATTCTAATTTAATTGCATGTTGATTATGACCTGCAATATTTCTAGTACCTCCGGCTCCGGTACCATACTTATCTAAAGTTCTTTTCATTTCTGCTAAAGTCTCTTTGTTTCTTCCCATACCTAAATAATCGTTAGAACACCAAACAGTAACTTTCTTTTCTTCTTGACTTCTATGAGCTTTTGGGAACTCATTAGCTAAACGATTGATATTATTAAAATATCTGTAAGACTTATCAGATCTTTTCTTTTCTAATTCATTGTTTAAATAACCGTTATAGTCAAATTTGGTTTCATTTAAAGATAAATCTAATTCACTGATTTCAATCTTACCATCAACTAAATTATCAGATTTAAAGCTATAAGTTGAAGTTTTTGGAACTTCTTGAGGAATAGCAGTAGCATTAACAGGTTTAGTGGCAGTTGAATATTTCATAGAACTTTCTCTAGCTTTTAAAGCTTGTTTCATAAAAGGACATTGTTTAGCTTCATTAGCCAATGATGATTTAGAACTAATTTGTCTTAAAGCTTGAACTGAATGAGATTTGATGTATGGACATACATTCATTGAAAGTTTAGTAATGGCCTCCATATTTCAATCTAATAGGTTTGTTAAACAAAAGTTATAGATTTTTATAAAATTTGGAGAAGTTGTTTTTCACTGGTTTTTTTTACCTCAATGAGAAGTCTCAGTCACAAAAACTAACGATTTACACGCATTTAGAGATAATTATAGAGCGAAATCAGGTGATTTGCCTGACAATAGCCGGAGTTAAGTGAAGAAATGTTATCAAATTATCAACAAAACTATGGTTTGGGTTGATAAATAAAAGTTGAAACATTATCCAATGACCATCTGAACCAATGAGATTCCTGTGAAAAGTAATCCATTGGGGCCGACCACTGCGACAGGTTTCCCCGAAAATTAGCGAGGGGATTAGTGAGGAAAATCTTGAAATAAGAGCTTATTAATGTATTCTTTTATTAAACGTATACCAAGTAATTACAGAAGTTGTTGTTACATTTATTCATCATCTTCTTCTTCATCTTCACCAACATTGTAGAATTGTAATTTATATTGGTTAGTTTTGACGGAGACGAATCTGATCCAATCTCTGATTTGGTTTTTCTTTAAATATCTTTTAGTTAAGTATTTTAAGTATTTACCTGAGAATTTGGTGTTAGCAACAACAACAACTTTGTTACCTTCAGCTGAAACTGAGATTTCTTCACCTAAGTTACCGACAATACCTTCAACTTTGATGTGTTCAACTAAGTATTTGACGTAAGCTTCTTGATCGAAAACATCGTTTTCAATTGGAGCTGAACAGTCAACAACGAATTTTTTAACTTGTTTGGATTTTTTGGTGGTCTAAAGTTCCTGTTAGCCTACTGCACTTGTATCAATGTCATCTTCTTCTCCAATGGAAAAAAATTTGACTGATTATTGATAAAGACAGAATAGCCCTATGGAACGGGTCTTTTGCATTGCCAGATATCTGCATGGGGTTAAGTACTTGGATGTTTAATAAATCAATACATTATATTCAAAAAAATGTCAAAAAAAAAAGTGAAAGTTAAGTTACCAGATGATCAACATCTAACTCTTCAAAACACTTTAAAAAACTGGGATCAACTTGGACATTGATGTCTCTGGTTTGGTTGCATGAGACCCGAACTAATGGGTTACCTATCTATATTTAATCTAAGAAGTTAGTATACATACGATTGGAGCCATCTTTATGTCTTTGATAATTTCAAAAATATTTTTCACTTGTGATGAGAGAAAATACTCGTTTATGTGGTATTCGCACTACTGTGTAAAAGTTAGTGACTTTAGTAGGGTTTGTGCCCTATTGTATCATGTGATGCGATTAATGCGAAAGATGATTCAAAGCTTTCCTATTTGGGAAAGATGACTAGAGGGTTGCAAAAAGGTGGGTAAGCATTTTAGGGTTATCGGTGATTTGATCGATTGAGAGACGGTAATTTTACCCACATAATAAATATATATCGTTACACAAAATGACAGGTGCCAATTTAATTAATTATGCCTTATCTTTGAAAGCTCCTATTAATACATGGACAAAATCCCAAATTAAAGCTATTTACCATTACCCCTTAATGGATTTAGTTTTCAATGCTCAAGTACAACATCGTAATCATCATAATCCTAGGGAAGTTCAATTGTGTACTTTACTTTCAATCAAAACTGGAGGATGTAGTGAAGACTGTAAGTATTGTGCCCAATCTTCCCGTAATGATACTGGGTTGAAAGCTGAAAAATTATTGACCCTTGACACAGTTATGGAGAAGGCAAGAATTGCAAAACAGAATGGATCAACTAGATTTTGTATGGGTGCAGCATGGAGAGATATGCATGGAAGGAAATCAGGATTAAAGAAAATCAGTGAAATGATATCCACCATTAATGATGAATTAGGAATGGAAACTTGTGTTACCTTAGGAATGATTAATTCCGAACAAGCCAAAACTTTGAAACAAGCAGGTTTGACTGCTTACAATCATAACATTGATACTTCAAAAGAACATTATCCTAACATCATCTCCACTAGATCTTTCGATGAAAGATTACAAACCATTGAAAATGTTGAAAATGAAGGTATTTCTGTTTGCACTGGAGGTATTCTAGGTTTGGGAGAAACTGAAGATGATAGAATCAGTTTCCTTCATACCTTATCTAATTTGGATAAACATCCTGAATCTTTACCTATCAATAGATTAGTTCCTATTAAAGGTACACCTATTGTTGAAGAATTAGAAAAAAATCAAAAGAAATTGGAATTTGATCTGATTCTAAGAACCATTGCAACTGCTAGATTAATCATGCCCAAATCAATAATTAGATTAGCTGCTGGAAGGTATACTATGAAAGATTATGAACAATTTTTATGTTTCATGGCAGGTTCAAATGCTATTTTCACCGGTGAAAAAATGTTAACTACCATGTGTAATGGTTGGGATGAAGATAAAGCTCTTCTTTCTAAATGGGGATTAGTTCCAATGGAGAGTTTTAAAGGAAAAGAGCGGAAATTTGCTCATTTTCAACCTTCTATACTTCAGTCTACAGGAGAGGCTCCAACCCCTCATTCTTCAGAAGAAAGATTAACTTCAATCATCTAATTCGTTTAATATATCATCATTATTGAAACTACCATCACTCTTTCCTTGAGAATTAACTAAAGAATGTCCATTTATCTTAGGCAAACTAAAAGATTCATCCATATCTTTGATATCATCTTCTAATTCTTCATTTCTAGGAGTTGAAATGTCGAGATTCTTTATTGAATCCAATCTTGAATCCGATCTGGTATGTAATTTGACAGTTTCTACTGTTTCATCAGCTTTGGGTTCTATATTATTCTGATCCACCATATCTTCGGTTTCCATATCACTTATTAGACTCTCATTATCTTCAGCAATGTTATCCATATTATAATTATCAAACAGATGAGTTTCATCCTCATTAATAGCAAATAAATCAGGAGAAATCGATAATAGTTGATCTAAACCTCCTCCAGACCATCCTTTTCTTGCGATACCTTCAAATAATTCCAACTCTGCTCTAATTATTGACCCTGTCTTGATCAATAATTGATTCTGATTGAATTCTTCCATCATAGAATTCACATCATGATAATAATCATATTTAAGTCTATCGATCTCGTCCAATTGATTGGTTAAGTTCATTAAATTGTTCTTGTAAGTGGTTAAATTCCTAGTTTTCAGTTTTGAAAGTTTAATGTTCTCCAATTCTTTAGCTCTTAAGATTTTGGATTTCAATCTGACTTCTTGTTGATAGTATCTGTGGTTGGTTTCATAATTATTTTTGAGTTCCTCTAACTTCTCCTTCAATGGTTGTTGGAAGTTGTTCAACAAAAGTCTGCTTAAAATCTGATTATTGCTGCCTACTATGTATTGTAAACTCCCAGCATTGATTAATCCATCAGATACTTGTTTGGAATTGTTTACTTTGGGATTTAAGTTTATGGTATCTTCTAAGGATTGCCCAAACTCATTGGCTGCCTCCGATACTAACAATAATGCATTTCTAAGTTTTTCTGCCTTTGATAACATAGTTTCATAGGTTTGAATGGAATTTTCAAAATCCTTAGAATTTATAATGTTGGGTAAATCCAATACCGATGGGGTGAATGAAGTGAAGGTGTTAAGGGATGGTTGTCTGGTAATTCTTTTGTTAGATTGCAGAAAATCCCTAACATTGGGGCTTTGATTGGGTGAAAGTGAAAGGTTGGACTTATTGTTCATGAATGAGTAAAACTCACTCAAATGTTCAGGTGGAGCACTCAGTGTTGAAGATGAATGTTTGTGGCCCAATATCGATGCATTATTGGTGCTTGCAGACCTTAGGGTATCTCTCTGTTGCATCACTGGTTCAATTGTTTGTGATAGTCACTCAGTCCTTATTCGATAAGATAAACAGAATTTCTCATTTTCTCAACTAAGCGAGGAACTTGACTACCTCAGATCAAAGTCTGGGGAGATCGGGGATGGGAGTGGTTGAACTTGTAGGGGTTGTCGAGGGTGAAATAAATATGGCATTCTATTAGGACTGTTCATACATGGGATTGTATATGGCTAGAGTTGGCTATTTTTCTGGACTTGACATTATTCACAAATTTAAGTGATCTCTTCATCTCCTACCTCTCTGAAGACATTTTGAGTAATTATTAGCTAAATTTTGAGCTGTTCGGGAACTTCTTTGTCGGAACCTCTTCAAATATCCTATATCTCCTGTCTCTTTTTGCACCCAAAAATTTGTGAGACCAAATATAACTTATCTCAACAACCACCGAACCTTTAGCTTCGAGAACTACATGATTCGGAACGGCATATCCACTTTCGGTACTAAAGTAACAAAAAAATAAGTAAAAATAAAAAAGAATGGACGAGTCCGGAGTCGAACCGGAGACCTTTCCCATGCTAAGGGAACGCGCTACCAACTACGCCACACGCCCTGTGTGTTGTTTTAACAAATGGTCCCTAGCAGGATCGAACTGCTGATCTCGGCGTTATTAGCACCGCGCCTTAACCAACTGGGCCAAGGGACCTTTGTTGAAGACATTTTCATGTACGACATTATACGGAACTACACCTCCGGAAAATGATGTATCATTTTTCAATTTTTGGAGGCTTTAATGATCCTTTTTCACAAATACGATAACATATTCGTGTTATTTGAACTTGAAAGTTTATTCTGTGTTTTTTCAAAACTTTTTTTCCTCTAAATTTATTAAGTTATTAGCTTTTCATTTGGAAAGTTCCTCAAGTGTATTTATATTTTCCCACACTCACCACTTCGTATTGGGTATAGTGAGAGATTTGGCTATTCTTCCCACTAGCTCTACCACCGAGGGCAATATGTGATAGCGACATTAATCATAAATAAGCTACAGGGGTATTTCAAGTTGCCAAAACCTCACTTAGATGTTGGAAGGAAGCATATTGAGCATTAACAGTCAAAAAAAATTGAAAATTCGATCAATTGGCGGTTGAAATGAGGAAAAAGATTTGGGGATAGTTGGGGATAGTTGGGGATAGTTCAGGACGTTGAAAAGTTCAAGAAAGTTCAAGATAGCTAGGGACAGTTGATGATACTTCAGGATATCCCAAGACAGTTCAGCTTAGTTCAGCATAAAGTAAGACAGTTAAGGATATTTCAGGATACTTCAAGAGAGCTCCGGATGGCTCAAAACAGCTCAAGGTAGTTCATGATAGTTCGAATTTTGAGATAGTTCAAGATAGTTGGGGATATCTCAGGACAGTTTAGAATAGTAAAGGAGACAACTGTAATGAAGTAGTTTTCACCAGATTCAAAATCTTAGACAGGTCCTATGGGCATTTTAACGGGCCTTGTATCCTGGAAACAGTCTCGTGCTCTATAACTTAAAGTTTCTTGCCAAGATTCTGAAACGCATCTCAGCCGCACATTCTTCGCAGCCATACTCCAAAACTGATAGAGTGTTCAAAGATTGGAATAGAAGACGCAACTTCTAGAGAAAGCACACTCCTCAGCCGGAACTTCAATTGATGTCAAAAACCAGAAGCTTAGAAAATCGTTGATTGGTGATTTTCTTGACTACCAAGATTTCAGCAAGTCAAGAAAATGGGTGAATTAACTTGGAGCTTAACGTTTACCTACTCTTCAATGACTCTTTAACCTTTTAAATGCTTCCTGATAGTCTTAGAACCTTCTTAATTTTTCATTATTTTTATGTTTAATTACACAGCCATTTTTTGATAACATACAGAAAGTATGTAAAAGTTGCAAAAAATAGAGAAAAAAAAGAAGAAAAAAACTTTGGTCACTAAGACGTAGACAATTGACAAAATGACTCCGCTAACACTGCATCACCTTTTAAAGGGCAAAAATTCACTGAAGAATCCTTTAGTTGCTTATCAATATTCCGGAGATGAGACACAAATTTAGGGGTATACGATTCCCTTGCCATCTTCAACCACCAATAAGATGATTACCACGGAACCACTATACTCCAAATAACTCCCGACCCTTCCACAATACCTGAATAGCATCGCCACCCCTCGTTGCTAACTCTACATTTAAGCTTCAACATGCAAGATCTACGATAATTTTTCGCAACCTTCTCACACGTGAAGGAACTTAGCCTTGGTAGCTTTCTGGTATAAACCATAAAAAGATTTGATTTTAAAGTCAAACAAGCTGTTGTATTACCATTATAACAACTAAATAATTGATAAGCTTCGATGACTGGGTTTAAATATTTCAATTATTGGGGATATGGGATTTATAATGATATTAAGAATAGAGTGATACCTTACTATGTAAGTGATTTTAAAGATGCATGGAACTATAGAGTGATCCCTTCAACTGTTTTTATATTCTTCACCAATTTGTTACCGGCAATTGCTTTTGCTCAAGATATGTTTGATAACACAGATGATCTGTATGGATTAAACGAAGTTTTGATGAGTTCTGCGATGGCAGGTGTAGTATTTGGATTGTTTTCAGGTCAACCATTATGTATTGTAGGAGTGACAGGACCTATTTCCATCTTCAGTTATACAGTTTATGATATTATGAAACCTAGAGGTACACCATATTTCCCATTTATGTGTTGGATCTATTTATGGTCAATGGTATTCCATTTGATTTTAGCCGTAGGGAACTTCATTTCTTATTTAAGTATAATATCAACATTTTCTTGTGATGTGTTTGGGTTCTTCATTAATATTGTGTATATTCATAAAGGTATACAGATTTTAAGTAATCAATTCAGAGATGTTAATCCTACAAGTGGATTCTTATCAGTTTTGATAAGTATTTTAATGATTATGACCGGTGTAGGTTCTTATCTTTTCGGTAAGGACTTACATTATTTTAAACCTTGGATAAGAAAAGTTTTCATGGATTATGGGGTACCATTATCAGTTATTTTCTTTACAGGATTTATTCATTTTGGTAGTTATTTAAGTGAAACTGAAATGGCTAAATTACCTGTTAGTTCAAGTTTTGTACCAACTAAAACTGATGAACATAGACCTCATGGATGGTTTATTCATTTCTGGCCTAATGAAAATATTTCAGTTGGTGATGTATTCTTAGCTATACCGTTTGCTATTTTATTAACATTCTTATTCTATTTTGATCATAATGTTAGTTCATTAATGTGCCAAAGTAAAGAATTCCCATTAACAAAACCTTCATCTTTCCATTGGGATTTTGCTTTATTGGGGATTACTACTGGAGTAGCAGGTATTTTAGGTATACCAGCACCAAATGGATTAATACCTCAAGCTCCTTTACATACTTCTTCTTTGGTGGTACATAATCTTAAAACTGGTGAAGCCATATCAGTAGTCGAACAAAGAGTTACCAATACCGTTCAAGGTCTTTTAACATTTGTTATGATGAGTCCTCCATTTTTGGTAGTTCTTGGATTAATTCCTCAAGCTGTTTTATCAGGATTGTTCTTTATTATGGCCATTACTGGATTACATGAAAACCCTGTAATGAATAAAATCCGTTTCTTGTTGCTCGATAAAGATTATATTGAACATGATCCAACATGTCCTCAAGAATTCAAGGATTATGCTCGATTCCCAAGTAGGAAATACTTCATAATTTACTTGATCTTATTATTAATAGCCTCCACAGCTGAAGTTGCCATTACTATGACCACAGCAGCTGTAGGATTCCCTGGAGTACTTTTATTTTTTGCTTTTGCTGCCAAATACTTATGGCATTACCTTATTCCAAAAGATTTGTTAGCTCAATTGGATACTGAAGTTGCTGATGAATTAATCATCAAGAACTTATCAATAGTTAATGAAATCAAGAACGACAAGAAAGAAGAAGATGTTGAAAGTTTCGAACTATCTTCGAACAATTTAGATTCATCAACCTCTTAATAGCTTAATAGGATAATATAAAAATTAATGTGGGAATATTATTTATTAAAATGCAAAAATGGGGTGGATCCGACTTTTTACATGATAGTTTTACATTCTATAAAAGACACTAGTGATTCCTATATTAACATTGTCACTAGATTTTATTCATAACTTCATTCCTTTTAAAAAAAAATCTTTACTTTTTTCCAAAAAAAAAAAAAAACCTAGTTTTCTAAAATCCATTGTTTATAATTCTCCTTAACTCTTAATCTGATAGTATTTAATTCATTATCGTTATTTTCGATTTCAATATTTGAACAACCATTTAAGGAATTAATAATCAAAGTATCTAAATCTTTGTTCAAATTTAATGATTTAATATTATTTATGATGATTTGAACTCTTTTGAAATTTAATATGGTGGATAAGTTGATCCAACCTTCATTATTGAGATTCTTTCTTAAATAGATATCTTTAATTAAATTTTCTAATGAGAAATAATAATCTAATTGTTGAGTTAATGCATTAATAGGATCTTGTTTAGGTGAGATTGGAGGTGGAACAACAACTGGTGGTTGATATTGATTTTGTTGGTAATAAGGATTTGGATAAGGATATTGTTGAAATTGTTGGAATTGTTGTTGAGGTGGTGGATAATATTGATTGATAGGTAATGATTGATGATGTTGAGGTGGATAAGTCATTGGAATATATCCATTGTTATAATTATTTGGTAAAGAATATCTATTATTCATTCTATAATTTGATGGCATTCTGAATTGCCTATTATAATTATTCATTTGATAAGGTTGAGGTTGATGGAATCCATTTGAATTGGAATCTTCGGATTTTTCTTCACTTTCATTTGATTCAACAACTTCAGTATCTTCTTTTTCAACTTTTTTAGAATTTGGTGATGGTGTATTTACAACTTTTTCAATTGGTTTACTTGATTTTTCGATAGGTTTTTCAGTCTTTTCAACTTTTTCAACTTTTTCAGTCTTTTCAACCTTTTCAACCTTTTCAACCTTTTCTTTCTTATCTAATTTATCAGATTTTTCCTTTTTATTTCCGTTGGATGGTTTTTTATTTTTATTTTTTTTGTTTTTATTCTTATTTTTGGCTTGATTTTGATTTCTGGCAGTTGGTAAAATAACTTTGGCATCATCAAGTGGTACCCATTTATTAGTAATTGGTTTGATAAATTTTTGATTATTAATTGGTTTAGATTTATAATTTTCAGGTGGAGTTGGCCATTTAACTTGTTGATCATTATCATTAACAACCACTGCAGCTGTTGATCCCCATGCACTTGTTTGAGGAACTGGTGCTGGTGCTAATTTTTTATCTTTTGACTTCAATTTTTCTTCTTCAACATTTTCTTTAGAATCTGATTCATCAAGTTCAATCTTAGTTTCTTGTAATTTTTCATTAAGTTCATTTATTTCAGGGTCAGTTTGAAGGTTGAGTTCCCCTTTAGTGATGGAAGGACTTGAAGAACTAGAACCAGATCCATTGGCAGCTATGTTAGCGTATGAAATGGTTGACATTTTTTTAGGTTTTGGGTATAAAGAAGTGATTTCGATTATATGCTAGGTTTATGCTAAAAAGAACAGCTGAAAGATCAATTGAATGAAATTTCTTAGTTTTTTATTAATTTCAAATCGACGGGAAGGATTAATTCGAGTAAAACTTGATTTAAACGACTAACAAATGTGATTTGTAACTTTTTTCAGTGAGTTTGATTTATGGATTTTACTAAATCTATCACTAATAAATAATCAAATTAAGGTAATTCTCAATATGGTACGAATGAGGATTCTTTAATCAATTATTTCAGAAACTTTTAATCAACGGTGGAGATGTTAAAAGCACTTGAAGTTTTGTGGTGATTAAAACTTGACTGTTGAAAAATTTTTTTATGAGAACCACAAATGAAAATTTTTTGTACTGTGGGGTCGTGCCCGGACAAGATTAATGAAGATTGATTTGGAAGGAGAGATAAGGGGAGGATGATGGAGTTGAGAGTGGGGGTGATAGAAGAACTGTTGAGAAGAATTATTGGGAGGAACATTGGAGAAAGGGGGAGTAAATGGGTGGTATTTGGGGGTGATGGAGATTTAGACGGTGAAAATTAGATTTTACGAGGTTGTAAGTATGGCAGAAAAACAGTTTCGTGAATGGGATAAATCCGGAAGTGAGACAATGTGTTTATGGGTTTAGGAGCCTGGGATTAGGTAATCTTGAGATGAAGATTATGAAGCCTTCGCAGATTTTTGCAACCATATTTCATTTCGTAGTGGGGGAGCTGAGGGTCATAGAGGTGAGGTTTACAGGTGAAGTTCAGACTCATGGGGTACACAGGCGAGGTATAGACCTTTACAGAGGAAGTGGAGGAACATGGATGGGGTGGTTGATACCCAATTTACCCTGTCACCAATAAACTTTGATCTACGGTCCAGTCTTTACCCTCAAGTCTTATGACCGTTTTCCGTGTCCTACTAGCCTCCAACAGATCTACCAAAACCTTTAGACCTTCACTTCGACTACCACACCACTACTTCACTACCTCATCACTTCAACCCACCCCTCCTTTCACCATATCCCTCGCTTCGAAAAATGGGTGAAAGGGACTTTCGACACCACACCCGTGCACCCATAGTTAACAAGCAACAGTTGACGCAAGAAAAAGTTCTCCAGAAAATCTCCAGAAAAGGAATTCACCAAACACTTTATTAACACCTTATAAACATAGATACTGATATAGATAATGACAGTTTTGACAAATCCTTTATATCGTCCTATTCTTGAAATCATCAGGTCGGCAAGAAACGGGATAGTTTATGGAGGTAAAATAAGATTCAGTCACGCTTTAGTTATTAATTTATTATATAGATCTGGACCTATCAAACCTAGATTAATTGAAGTTTTAAAAGCTACCAGAAGTCATGCTGAAGTTTTAGCGGTATTTGCTGTCATTTACAAGTTTGCTTTGAGTATTTTAGTCAATGATCAAGTATTAGGAAGTAATTCCAGGACCCTTTCTAAATTTATAGCTGGTTCATTTTCTTCATGGATAGTTTACAGTCAACATTTTAATTTATTCCATCCTGGTATTACCCACCAAATCACGTTATACTGTTTTTCAAGAGTATTGGTTGCAGGTTGTAAGATTTTATTAGATTATTATTTAAATTGTACTCAACCAACATATTCTATTCATGAAAAGATTGTCAAATATAGAGATTTATCAGTCAACCAACAACTGAAATTAAGACAAAACTATTATAACAAATCATGGAAATACTTTGCTGTGTTAACATGGGGGTTGGTGATGTTAATTTATGATACCCATCCACAATACTTACAAAGTTCATTGAGACATTCCATGCATTATATTTATGATGTTGAACAAGATGTATGGCCATCATGGAAGGATTTCTTAGGTATATGATTAATGATAGGTTGAGTTTTCTTGATCTTTAGGTCTGATGCAATCTGCTCTGATGTGAACTCTAGTATTTTAACTCTCAAGGTCAAAGTGAAAGTTAAAAGCGAGTCTAAGGACAAAAGCGAGTCAAAAGTGAAAGTCAAAAGCCAGTCTAAAGTCTAAGGGCGAAAGTCAAGGCTATCACCTTAAACTCAAAAATCCTTAACTCGATCAGGCTGTACGTGCCAAAAATGTCAAATGACTAAAATCGTCCAAGAAATGAGATAACCACTAACCTCGACCATTCCACGGACTTACAAGTCAAACCACAAGACCTCTGACAATTCATAAATCATACCATTCTACTACCATCACACTAGACCGCTTAGTTCCGGGATTAACATCTTACTTTACCCAGTAATCTGACTAATGCAATGCATAACTGCACACGCTTAAATCACAAACTAAAACTCTGCAACTGACACAGTGTTATCTATCATTCCTCTACCAAACAAATGACTTATAGGCAGTACCTACATATTTAAAATTAGCTATTTACACTATAAAGTTTTGTCGATATCACTACCTTCCCACCGCATGGTAGTAAATGGGGGTCGCGCCGCAGAAAGAAATCAATAGAAATTCTTCGCGCTTTAACAGCGTGTCGAATCGTTGAAAAACTTTATAAGAGTAGCAAATCTTCAAATCAATCGACAATGAAGTTTTTGAAAGTAACATCTATTTTATCATCAATTGCTTTAGTATTAGCAAGTGGTCCAACTGATGGAGAAGCTGAAGCTGATCCTAATTCAGCTGTTGTTAAATTAACTACTGATTCATTCAATGAATTTTTAATTAATAATCCATTAGTTTTAGCTGAATTTTATGCTCCATGGTGTGGTTATTGTAAAAAATTAGCTCCTGAATATGTTAAAGCTGCTGATTCTTTAAATGAAAGTCACCCAAACATTAAATTGGCTCAAATTGATTGTACTGTTGAAGAAGATTTATGTAGACAATTTGGTATTAGAGGTTATCCAACTTTAAAAGTTTTAAGAGGTCCAGAAAATAGTGAAGATTATGAAGGTCCAAGAGAAGCTCAAGGTATTGAAGAATATATGATTAAACAAACTTTACCTTCAGTTTCAGTTCCAGAAACTGTTGAAGAATTCTTATCATTAATTGAAGAACAAGCTAAACCTTTTATTATTCAAATTTCTGGTAAAGGTGATGAAGAATCTAATTCAACTTTTACTTCAGTTGCTGATTCTTTAAGAAAAGATTTCAACTTTATTACTGCTAAATCTGAAGATATTATTAACTCTTTATCAACTAAATATTTTGATTTTGATGTTTCTTCATATTTAGATAAAGTTGGTTATTTCGTTATTCATCCAAAGGAAAATTCTATCATTCCTTTTACTGCTGAAGTTTCAAAAGATGCTTTAATCAATTTCTTTAAAACTGAAGTTGTTCCATATTTCGGTGATATTAACAGAGATACTTATATGATGTATATGGAATCTCCTTTACCTTTAGGTTATTATTTCTATAAAACTGAAGAACAAAGAGAAGCTGTTGAAGAAACTTTCAATAAATTAGGTAAATCTCTCAGAGGTAAAATGAACTTTGTTGGTTTAGATGCTAATTTATTCGGTAGACATGCTGAATCATTAAATATGGATCCAGAAATTGTTCCATTATTTGCTATTCAAGAAAATGCTAGTGGTAAAAAATATGGTGTTGATCAAACTGAAAATCCAGATGGTCCATCAATTGAACAAATTGAAGAATTAGTTGAACAATTTATTGAAGGTTCAGCTAAACCAATTGTTAAATCTGAACCAATGCCAACTGATGAAGAAATTTCTTCTCTTCCAGTTTATCCATTAGTTAGTCATAATCATGATGCTTTATTAGAAGATTTATCTAAAGATATCTTTGTTGAATATTATGCTCATTGGTGTGGTCATTGTAAAAAATTAGCTCCAATTTGGGATACTTTAGGTGGTTTATTTAAAGAACATCCTGAATCAAATGTTGTTGTTGCTAAAATTGATCATTCAAAGAATGATGTTGATACTTATGCTCAAATTGAAGGTTACCCAACTTTATTATTTTATCCAGCTAATGGAGAAATTGATGAAAAGACTGGTTTAAGAATTCCTGTTCCTTATGAAGGGGCTAGAGAATTAGATTCTTTTATTGATTTCATTAAAAACAAGAGTAGTTTAAATGTTGATGGTTCAGAATTTAAACAACCTGAAGTTGAAGAAGATGCTGAAGTTGAACATGACGAATTATAAGTGAATATAAAATTTCCTACTATTTTCCTATTTAAGCGATATTTCCTATTTGAGCGAATTTCCTATTTGAGCTACAAATTCCCTGGACCCCATATTTTAACTAATTTATCATCTCCTACTGAACACCAAACTTTCCCATAGTCTTTGGTGGTAGTTGTAGGGATAAATGATGTATTCCAATCAACAGAATTACATGCTCCAATATGTCCTCTGACTCTATTGATCAATTGACCTGAAAATAAATTCCATATATAGATATCTCCTTCATCACTACCACTTAACACTAATTCTTCTTGATTATTCTTGAGATCAACATATCCGAAACATGAACGGATAATGAAGGTGCTTTGACTATGACCGAGAAGTTTTTTGAATAATATGGGTTTCCCGGTATCGGCCAAGTTTTCAATATTCCAAATTTGTAATTCATCAGGACCTAAACTGAGTAATAAGTATTTCCCGTTTTTACTAATAGAACAACTAGTTAATCTTCCATGTAAATTGATGCTGGCAATTCTTTTAGTTACAGATTCTACATTTACCAAATTGGGAATGGTATAGAAATCAACTTGCTTATTGTTATTGGCAGTAACCAAGATTTTCCCATCAGGGGAAATAGATAAATCATTGATTCTATTGAAACTATCTTTAGAACTACCTATTTCTCTTAAATTTGTCGATGAAGAGGAAGATGTTTGAAGATTTATTGATCTGGTAGGTATTCTATCAACATCATGTTCATCATCTTCATATTCAATAACTTCAGATTCATCATCATCATCATCTTCATGTTTCATTTTAATGTCATTTAAATCATCAACGGAATTCTCTTTGGTATTACCATAGAAATCAAATAACTCTGTTCCAAAGATATCATAAGCTTTCAATACTTTATCAGGAGATCCAATAATGAATTGAGGGATATTGTGAGTATCATTACTTGAAGGTAAGAACTCACAGGACCAAGTTCTGATCTTTTCTCCTAACACAAAACATGCTGTAAGTTTAATTTCTGTATCATCATTATTGGATCTGGTGATTCTACCTTTTCTAATTTTATTTTTAAGGTTTCTTATATCCCAAATTCTAACTCTAGTATCTAAAGATCCACTAACAAGAAATTCTTCATTTGGATCCCAGCAACAATAAATCACTGCTTTGCTCCCACTGACTTGTTTATACGTAGAGTTGATGAATGCTGCTTTATCAGATAAATCATCACTAACCAAGGTAGCTAACACTTCAAAATTATTCAAAACATCATAAATAATCAATTTCCCGTCAGCTGCCCCAGTAATCAAGTATTTCCCCGAAGGAGAGAATTTAGTAAACCAAACTTGTCCCGAATGATTAGATAATGTGTATAGTAACTTGTTAGGAAACCTTGGTTTATAGAAATTGTTGATATTGGAATCTGATGGAGGTAAGAATTCATCATCATCATCAATATCATTATTGACTGATCTTACAGGTAAGTAATAATTTGATCTCAAACGATTAAATTCAATCGAATCTTCAATGATCTTATTTAAGAAGTTATGGGGTAACTTGTACTTGAAAAAAGGTAAAGAAGATTCATAAAAGTCATCTTTAAATACTTTATTCAAGTATTTCTGCATCAATAATTGTCTTAACTTCTTTATGAGATATTTGGAGCTATTATCCTTCAAATGGACGTTATAGAATAAGATCTGTTTGTTAAAAATCAAATTTTCTATTTGAAAATCAGTCAATGGCAGTTCCATGATCAATGATAATAATTTGGAAGATTCAAGTTCCCTAGTCAAATTTTGAATAATATTCTCATCAAATAGTTCATTAAACTGTTCATTTAAAACAATAGTGTCTAAGATAGGACCCAATTCATCACTTAAGAATTGAATCAAATTGTTATTAGTTTCACCATTATTATTCAAGGAGAAATTGATAAGTTTCTCTAAAAATTCCGTTCTTTTGATAAGATACATGATAATCAACACTACAGAAGTTAAGTTATTGGTATCAATGTTAGATATGTTTAAAATCGAATGTAAGTTAGGTAACTTTCCAATATCTTCAGTTACATCACCTGAAGTTGAATAAATCTTTAAGTTACTCTCTAGATAATCAAATACTCCAGAATAGTTCCCATTGGTAATGTTAGAATTAAGCCATTCAATCAATTTGATCTTTTTAGATGAATCGGGGATATTCTTAGAATCTTCATATAATCCCTTATCATTGATTTCTTCAATTAACTTATCTGCAACATTGTGTAAACCCAAATCATTTAAAGTTCCATGCAATAATCTATAGACAAAAGATTCAGGGATGTCCATTGTGAGTTTGGTAAGATGTTAGATGTCAGTAACCTAATCTTATACCTATCCTTGTGCGCAGTTAATCTCTATCAGTGAGTATGCGACTTGTCATGTGATGTGTCATGTGACACGTTACTCATCAACAGGCTGCGGGCGGACATAATTGTCGGGACCTTAACAAGCATCTAACAAATACCTGATAAACACCACCAAGAATATTCAAAGTAATGGCAGCAAGGAAGCGTAACAGACAGAGTGTGGTGTGTGTATTCTGTAAGAAAAGGAAAGTCAAATGTGATAAAGGAGAACCTTGTTCTACTTGTATAAAGTATGGTAATGATGATTGTACTTATGATACCATTGGGATAAATGATGATTTAAAAAGGGATAGAGATCAAGAAATGGCTCGGAATGAAATTAGATTGTTAGAGAATAAGATCAGAAAGCTTAGGAACCAACTTGAAGAAGATTCAGAAAGTGGATCACCAAATGGTCATGGACCAGTAGTTGATAAGAGTTATCCATTCTATGAATTGATTGGTAATAATCCTATAGCAGCTCATGATGATAAATTGAATTTCCTTGCCCAGAATGTACCTCCTACGACCCAAAATTCCCCAAGCTTAAGGAAATCTCATTCACCATTCCATTGGGTTACTTTAATGAAGAATGATACCATTTTAGGTGGAATTTTAGAATATGTAATTCAAATAACCGCCATACAAAGAGATGGGAAGAATGTTTCGAATGGGAATCTTAAAACCGTGGAGTCAGAATTTGAAAAGAAGCTAGAAACTGTTGATGGTTCAGTAGATATCAAATTGTTTAAAGATAATAATTGGCAGAATTCTTTTGCAACTGTTAGTCAAAGTAGTGATAGTAGTCAAGCTACTGAAGTAATACCATCACAAGATATAAATGGTAATGTTAATCTTATAGGTAGAGATATACCTAGTTTTAGAATGTCAGGAACTGATAATGATGCCAATGGAGTGGTTTTGGGGTATAATAAGTCAAAAAATGATAATATCTACGTTAAAGCATTAGCGGAAAAGATAAGAATATCCCTTCCACCTAAAGAAATCATTTGGAGATTACTTAAGGTATTTTTTGAAGAATTTTATTTCTTATTCCCCTTATTTGATGAACTTGATTTTTATCAGAATCTTGTTAGAATCATAGGGATAGTTTCATATAAGTATGAACCTGTTAGAGAGATAATTATTGAAAAAAGAGTGGATTTTGCATATCTTGGATGTCTTTTATTAATGTTAAGAATGACTTATTTCCTCTTAAGTAATAAAGCTAGACTTAATCCTAGAGATAAGAAAACTAGTCTTAAGGATCCTGCCACCAAGATGTTATTAGGAAGACCAATATCAATTCAATTCTATGATTTTGCAAGACAATGTTTAGGAATGTTTGATATTTTATCAACTTCTTCACTTCCAGTATTTCAATTTGCTTTGTTCTTAAGATTATATAATATGTATGCACCAGAAGAAGGTGATGGTGATAGAGAAAATGAAGTAGGAATATTTAATAACATTTTACTTAATATGGCAGTATCTTTAGGATTGAATCGTGAACCTGATAATATCTCAGGTCTTGTAACTTCACCTCAAGTAAGACATTTACATAGGAAACTTTGGTGGTCAGTCTATTCAATTAATATCTATCAGAGTTTCATTAGTGGTAATAGAGTTGGTATTCGATCATCAGATTTTGATACTAAACCTTTATATTTTGAACCAGGATTTGCTAATACTAATTATACTGAAATGGAGAAAACTTATTGTGAAGTAGCAAGTTTGAAATCTGTTTTCTTTACTTCAGTATTGGAATTGACCGATTTAGTTGCTTCAGTAAGAGGTGATGTTGATATGAGATTAGTTTCAAAGAGTTTAGAATTCATGGAAACTTCAATATTAAAAGGATATGGTAGAATCCTTGAAATAATGAAAGAACCTCATAGCTTTCAATCTGATATGGAGAAGCTAACAAGAGTTAAAATGCATCTTTTAACATCTACAACTTCCATAAATCTCCTTTACAGTTTCTATGTATATTATGAGAAGAAGAATAATCTTAAACTAAGAGATTATTATGTTAAGAAGTTGATTGTTCTCATAGGTTTAGATTTAGTTCCACTTTGTTATGAACTTGTTCATAATACTTCAAATTTTTTTACCACCATTCCTGTTATAACTTTAGTACCTGACTTGTTAGAAGCTATTCATAAAGTAATCTTGGTGTTTATTGGATTATTCATAAGATGTAGAATTGATATTATGATCCATAATAGAAATGATGATCATGACGAAAAGGTAGCTGATGATGCTGAATATATTGAACACTTTACCCTTTTAAATAAGACAACTCAATTGATTTGTATTGTTATTAAAGAATTGATTGAAACTTTGGTTGATTTTAGTCCTAGTTATTTCTATGCTTGGAAGTTAACCAAATCAGTTAAAGCATTCTATGAAGTATCTTCCAATAGGATTATTTATGATTGTCCACATTTACGGGCAATTTCTGTACTCAATTTCTCCAATTCTAACATGAAAGAACTTTTTGGTATATTAACTCAAACATCTAAAAATATTGATAAAGTTAAAGCTGAAGTTCAAAGGAAAGCTGAAGAAGATACACCTAATTCGATTACTGAATCTAAAATTGTGGAGACTCCTTCATTCACTGAAGGATCTCATGTAACTCCAGGAACTCCATTTAATTGGAATTTGGATGTTCCAAATACTGATGTTCCCATTGATGCTGCGGGGGTTGATAAGATTTGGACTGATGTTATGGCATCAAAAGTTGAAACTGATGGGTATCAAAATATTGCTAATTATGCTAATGCTGGATTTGATAATTCTGCTCCATTACTTGATTTTGAAGCTATACCTGTATTAGAGGGCAGAGGTATGGATGAGGTATTGAAGAGTTTCTTAGAGAAGGGGTAGTGTTGATGAGTTAGGAGAAGGAAGAGGAAGTGAAGAGGAGAGAAGAATTGAGGTGGATTAGAGACCTTAGAAATTGATCTATGTATTATATAAGTACTTTTCTGTTCTGAGTACTCTTTTCTGGTTACCAGTTGGTACACTCTTGCCTTGGTTGTATTTTTCTCTCATCTGATATTCTCCCTTTACCAATTGGTGATATTCTTTTCTGCTTCTCCAAACACAGAATTACCGCCATTATCTACATCTTTAACGAAATCTTTCCAATTATCAAAGAGTTCTACCCCCGATCCATAGAATTCTGGAATCTTAGACTTTAAAAACTCTTGACAATAATTATCAACGATTTCAAAATCCAATAAAAATGCATCATGACCTTCTTGAGAATCTAATCTCTTCAAAGCACTCTCTGAAAGATACTTATCAAGTAATTGTTGTTCACTAAAAGTGAATAACCCATCAGATTGAATTCCAATGATTAAATGAGGTGACTTCAAATTAGTTAAAACCCCAGGTAAGGGATCTTCTGATGATTCAGATACTCTACCTCTAGCTATATCATGAGTATCTAATTTTCTAGTTATTGATATATAACAATTAGCATCAAATCTTCTAACAAACTTATTACCTTGATATCTTAAATATGATTGAGCTGTGAAATAAGTTTGAGGTTTACTTGAATTTGTTGAATGACGGGATGAATTCTTAGCTCCTTCATTATGTAATAACCAATTCTCTTCATCTTTTGTTTGTGGATAAATCTTTTCACTTTCTTCAGTTTCAGATTTGGTAAGTCCGGGTAACTTTCTTCCAAATCTTGTTTCAAATGAATTTCTTGATCTATAAGTTAATAAAGCTGACATTCTAGCAGCACTTAAACCAGAATTAGGTTTTTCTCCGGTAGAACTTTCAAAATAATATCCATCATTATAATTCGGATCACTAAAAATACATTGTCTTTGAGCTTCATTCCATGAAATACACCAAGCTGATGCTCTTGCAGCTGTGGCAATAGCTACAATAGATTTAACATATCCTGTATTATTATAAGTAGCAGAATATTCTAATGCTAACATTCCGCCCATTGAACCTCCAATAACTGATGCAATACCTTTAACTCCTAATGAGTCAAGAATTAATTTCTGTATACCTATATCATCTTTTACAGTAACTAAAGGAAATGATGGTCCATAAGGTTTACCTGTTGATTTATCAATTGATAATGGTGAACATGAACCATAAGGAGATCCTAAGAAATTTATACAAATGATAAAGAATCTTGAAGGGTCAAAAGTCTTACCCGTTCCTAATAATGGCCCCCACCAATCTTGAACATCTGAGGACCCTGTTAAAGCATGACAAATAACTAAAACATTATCTTTATCTTTATTTAATCTTCCCCAAGTTTTATAAGCAACAGGGAAGTTCTTCAAAGTTTCACCACATTCTAATTCAAATGATGGTACTTCAACAATTGTTTGACCAGGTACTAATCTAGCATAATCGTTAGTATTATTCACCTCATCGGTGATATCTTTATAAATAGTAATTTTCAGCATTTTTTGTATCAAATGGATTCTAGCTGATTATCAATATATTACTAAATGTTTAATCGTTACTATCATGAACTTGGTTACAAGGTTAAGTGAGTTTGATCTGACTCTTAAGGCTCTCTGACTTCGCACTGTTGAGTCAATGTCATGTGAGGTCGCGGCGATGCGGCTGCAAAAATATTTCATACATTCGTTAACTATACATGGGACTTTAATCAGATTATTAAGCTGAAAAAGTAGATTCAATAGGAATATCCTTTGAATCAGATGACATATCTTCAAGTTCACTATCACTTTCAGTATCAAGATCAAGATCTGTAGGAACTTGAGGAGTTTGAGTACCAGATTTATATCCTGATAATCTGGATTTTTCATTGGCTAATTGTTTGTTAATGATTAAAGATCTAGCATATTCTAATTCTGAATAGATAGCTTCAATTGCTGATAAAACTCCAAATTCATTACAAATTTGTTCACTAACTTTTTTAGCCTTTTCAATCATTTTAATATCAGTGGTAGCTGTTAACAATGCTTTACTTAATGATTTAGCATTTAACTTTCTTAAAGAAATACCTACCCCGATTTCTTCAACTCTGGATGCATAAAAGAACTGATCACCAAAAAATGGTTTGATAATTGTAGGTAATCCACTTCTCAATGTGGCCCCAGTTGTTCCTGAACCACCATGATGTACAGCAGCATCAATTCTTGGGAATAACCAATCATGAGGTATAGCCCCACTATTATAAATTTCCGGTGGTAATTCGATTTCGAGTTCATTTTTATCCTTACTTAACCTATCAGACCATCCTTTATTCAAGATACATCTAACATCAGCATCTAAAACTGCTTCAACCACTGCTTGAGTAAGACTTTTGGCATCATTAACCACAATTGATCCAAATCCAATATAAACAATCTTTTTCTGATCAATACTTGCTTGTTCAATGAATTTGATTAATGCTGGAGGTGGTTTATATTTTTCACTTCCTCCTTCATCTAAAAACCAATACCCTGTCACTTTTACCCAATCAGGGAAATCAACTGCTGGAGGTAAAACTGCCTGTGACACATTATACAAGAAAGGAACTTTTCCTTGTTGTAATTTGAAAAGATTGGTCTTTGGTAAGTTCAACAGTTGAACTCTCCATTTATTAACTTGGGAAGAAATCCCTTTCCAGAAGACATTCTCAAACATCACATGAGTCAAGTAATTATAAGACCCACCTTTCTTTTGATCAGGTAAAATAAAAGCATGAGAATAAGCTCTAGTTCTTGTCCAAGGCATGGTAAATGCTCTCATATAAGGAATTCCTAAAGCTTCAGCTATATGGACTCCTCCCATAGCTGAAGGACTTTCAATTAAGATATCTGCTCCTTGACATGCTTGCCATGAAGTAGCTAATAATTCATTGATCCATCCTTTGAATTTAACACTGGCTTCTTTAATGAAAGCTACTGACATTGATCCATGACTCACCATTAATGACATCAATTCTGTTGGATCACCTGCAATTTCTTTGAAAGTGATCCCATGACTTTCAACCCATTCTTGGAATTCTGAATGTGTAGCTATGGTGACATTATGCCCTTCTTTCATTAATCCTTTAGCTAAAGCGATATATGGTTGGACATCACCTCGTGATCCAATGGTCAATAATACAAAGTTATATGATGTTGAAGGTTTGATTTCAGTTTTTATGAATGGTGAATCTTCTAAAACAATAGGAACTTGAATCCCAGCAGCTGCGTTAAACCTATCTTCGAATAATTTGACTCTAGCACTTTCAATTCTTAATGATGCTTGTCTTAAAGAATCTTCTGAAGGTTTAACCATCGTACCAAACTCATGATCATCATCTAATCGTTGTTTCCCAAGTTCAAGATCATAATTGATTCCCCATTCATGGGCCATAGGTTCCCAAGTTTCAGATCCATGGTATAAATGTAACATCTCTAGAATCATATCTGAACAATCATCCCTTGACTTCTGGTTACTGAATTCAACCACTAGCTTATCACGACCTTTAAGGACTATCACAAGACACGAGTAAGTAATCTTAGTGGCTTTAGATTTATAACAATTCTCAACATCTCTTAAAGGCAAGATCATCTTGGTTGAAACTCCAGGTAAAAGACTTCTAAAACAAATCATCTCATCTCCAACATATAACTTCCCATAAACAGGTAAAGCTCTTTGGAAATGACAGAAATAACTAGCTGAAAGCTTAATCTTATTGGATAAAGAGAAATGGGATCGGAAATGTTTATCACCAACATCTCTAGCTGAAGCATCTTCAATATAATAAGGATCATTCTCTTCCAATTTAATGTAATGATTGGGGTTAGCATTCCACATGGTTGAAACATGGCCTAAACTTTTAACACTTCTACCGAGATATTTCAACTTATTCTCTTTCTTATGATCCAGTTCTTTGTACTCAGAAGGATCAGTTAAGTTTAAAGGACCTGGAAGCATAGGTGCTACAGGAATAGGGGATTTCAATTGTAAACCCATATCAAGAGGAACAATTTCTCCTTTAGAATCAGTTGTTACATTACCCATCATCTTCTCTTGTCTTAAACTTTCATCATATCTCTGTTCAGCTACTTGAAGTCTTTTCTTGGAGGTTTCAAAAGACATATTCAAATTTTTCAATCCTGTTAAAGATAATTGTCTAGGTAAGTTCAAATTATTGGGGGAGGTGGATTCTCCATGTATCAGCTCAGTAGGAGAAACCAATTGTGAGGTTGTAGGTGAAGAACTTAAACTATTGACTGATGAATCAAGTAATGGAGACACCAAAGTAGATGAAGTTAAACTACCAGAAGAAGGTTCATGTACCATATTTGTAGGAGAAGCATTATTCTTCCTTGAAGTAAAAACTTTTGATGATATTGATTTACTGATTTTCTTTAACTTAGAAGCACTTTCAACATTATTACCAAACATTCCATAAATTTCATTCAATTCTTTATTAACGGAAGTTATCTGTTCCACAATATTAGAAGAATTACCTCCATGAGTTAAGGTAGATATAACCTCATCACTATCGGGATATTTCCTTCTTCTGATCCTAGACATCAATTTGGAAGCAGCATTAACAGGACCGTCATTCTTAGATGATTGGGAACTAGCAGTTGAAAGAGCATCACTAGCTTCACGATCTCTTAAAACTTTAGTAAAAGCTTCATAGAATTGATCACTTTTAGCAAAGAAAGCAAATATCAACATCTCAATCTCAGGAGCTATTCCCATTTTATTCTTGGTCTTTTCGTTGAATTTCTGGTACATTTTGTTAAGGGGAGATTCTGAACCTTTGTACATGACACAAAATGATGAAGGTAAATCATCATCGAATTTGGAATCAGTTCCAGAGAACATGTTTCTACGGTCGTACCTCAAAATCTTATCAAAAGGAATTTTAATCAAGACTTCATTTCTGGAATTGGAATTATGGATCTGGAACATCAATTTGGTGATATTATTGACCCATTCTCTGGCAGAAAACATATTATCTGTTTGGAACTTATATGACTTTTTGTTGGTGGTGATCTTAAACCAAACACCTCCACTGACACTATCTTTATTCTCGTCAGCTTCTTGAGCTAACATTTTGGCGAATTCTTCTTCTTCATTCATAAGATCTTCATTGGAATTTCTTCGGGACATGGCTTCTCTTGGAGATTGAATCCCAGGACTATCAATGGGTTTATGGTTTTTGGGGGTTGATGTTTCGACATTAGGTTGATACTTATCCAAGATTTCTACTTTGGTACAAGTTCTTAAATCAATTACCAAGTTAGGGAAATATAAGTCCGTGGCATTGGAATATATTGATAATGTTTCATTTCTTAAAATGGCCCAAAATCTCGTGGTAAGAACCGTACTAAGGATTTCTCCATATTTCTT
This sequence comes from Yamadazyma songkhlaensis, assembly GCA_030570975.1. NCBI lineage: Eukaryota > Fungi > Ascomycota > Pichiomycetes > Serinales > Debaryomycetaceae > Yamadazyma > Yamadazyma songkhlaensis. Next base: position 57,607 of record JAJLWX010000008.1, on the reverse strand, counting down.
CGTCTTCATAGTTAGTACACCTGCTTGGATATAAGAATTGGAATCATCATGCTTACTGAATTCACCCTCACTACTGACATCTTTATCGGAGTTTTTGTCTGGTAAGAAGGCAAAATATAATAAACTGTCACGAGTTAAATAAATATGTCCTTGTAAAAAGACATCTCTAACCAACCATGTACTGTAACCAGAATAGAAACAATCATCATCATTGATTTTGAACACTTTCTGTAATCTTTCAGCAATTCTTAATTTGACCTTTAGAGCCTTTTCGTCATTGATATTATCAAGGTTTTCGAAATCAGATTTATACTTCTCTTTCATAAGAATCCCACCATCATAATGGAATTCCAAATTTCTTATTATGGATTGCTGGAAAGGCGTGAGTTCTTCGTAATTAATAGGTTCATCATCATCAATATTTAAATTATTCATCAAATCTGAGGTCGTTGGTGATTCTTGAATTATCCCAGTACCTAAGGTTTCATCTTTAAGGGTATCTTCAGCATCTTGGAACTCATCATCAATGTCATCATCTTCATCTTTTGTTGAATGAACGGAATCATGAGCAGAATCATAATGATCTGAATCATAAGGCTTATCAAAGGGTTCATAAGCTTCATGTTCACTCTCTTCATCACTAGAATAGTCAACTATTCCATAACCCAAGACCCGGGGCTCATTTTTACGGGAATTCGATGAGATCTTAGAAGCCTTGGAATCACTTCTACTCCTTTGATTGACAAAATTATAAACATCTGAATAGATCTGTGATGATGCAATGATATCTAATAGATTCTTCTGAGGTTTCATTATATCTTCTGCATTAGCCATATCATCATCTTCTTCGATTTCAAGATTCTTGGGATCTGATTCATTGGTAGCTCCATTGGAAGGTGTTGAAGCTGTAGAATCTGAATAGAAACTATGAAATGAATGTTGAAGTGGTGGTATTATCTTACCAGTTAATCTTTTATATAAATTTGCAGGTATTGAAACGTTATCATCAGCTTTTGGTACTGACGTAAAGTAATCATCATTACTTGAACTTTTTGTAGGTGGTGAAGTATTTGGTGATGTACTAATTGGTGATGATTTTACTGTATCATCATTAATATCTTCCATTGTTATCCATTAGTTTTGGTACCTTACTTTTGAATAAACTTTAAATGCCACAAAGGGTCTTAGTAGTACTTTGAATTTTGTTCTAAGCTGCGCAACTTGACGTTTGTGAATTTTTACAAAGTTCTACAAAGATATCGTTGAAAGGTGTTTTTAAAAAATTGGGAATTTCGGCTTAGATGATTTTGTGTATGATTTATGCCATGATACATTTAAGAGTGGTTGTGGTATGATTTCTTTTGGAACTAACCACCGAATAACGCATATTGAAGTTGCAGCATGTGAAAAAATAATTTTTCCATGCATCTCATTTTTTGCAACTATGGGGTGGAAGGTGGTGGGAGTCATCAGGAGAGATGGATAGATGTTTGGAGGTCTGACAGAGTAGAAATGAAGTTGAAAGACCACAGAAATGAAGAAAAACTTACCCTGGATCAACCATATAAAAACCCAAATAGCAAACATCCTAAACCAAGTCCGGAAATTCCTAAGCCCTAAATCCCCTGAGCAATAACGGTGAGAGGAGGGGGGACACCACCAAATATAAATTGTCATAAACAAAAAGAAATAAACTCCGATATCATGTGACCAAGTTATCTTCTGAAAAATTTTGAATGGCAACTGATCGTAAAAATACGCTTATCTCATCAACCGGACCGTTGAGGCGGAAAGATACTCTGATTAGAGTTTCCCAATAACTCCTTGATCTTCGAATCTCTAATCTAACAATAGGCACTTATGATAATGTTGCCGATCTAGGAGAGTATATCAGGTCATAAATGTCGGACTGGAATTACAGCTTATCGTAAAAAAAATTGCGGATAAGCGATCGGTAGATTTCTCACAAGTACCGATAGAGGTTTAGACAAACATCGTGGAGAGAAATTTCATCATTATGACTACTTGGGAAGAGATTAGAGATAATAAGTTAGTTACACAGAAGGTGTTACTTCAAGAATATTCATTTCCTGAAGATAAAGTTCCATCACCAGAAGAATTAAATGACGTAACAGATTTCATAGACTCATCATCACTTTTGACAGCTGAGGAAAAGAGAATTACTAATTTGACTATTGGAGAACTTTTTAAAGCTTATGAAAGTGGTAAATTATCAGCTGTTGAAGTAGCTAAAGCTTATTTCAAGAGATCAACCCTTGCACATCAATTAACTAACTGTCTCACAGAAATCAGATTCGATGAGGCATTAAAAGAAGCTCAAGATTTAGATGATTACTTTAAACAAAATGGCAAATTAAAAGGTCCATTACATGGGATTATTGTATCATTCAAAGATAATCTTAACATTAAAGGATTAGCTTCATCAATGGGATTTGTTAGTTTAGCTGATGATATTCATAGTGAAGATTCAGCATTCGCTGTTTTAATTAAAAGATTGGGTGGGGTCATTATTTGTAAAACTAACACTTCAGCAGGAATGGCATATTCAGAAACAACCAATGTTTTATGGGGAAGAACTTTAAATCCTTTAAATAGACAATATTTAAATGTTGGAGGATCTTCAGGAGGTGAAGGAGCTTTAGCAGCATTAAAAGGTAGTTGTTTTGGGGTTGGAAGTGATATTGGTGGTAGTGTAAGACACCCAGCTGCTTTAAATAATGTATTTTCCATTAAACCAAGTTCAGGAAGATTTCCTAAATATGGTACCGTTTCTGGCCAAGCTGGTCAAGAATCTATTGTTTCAATCTATGGAATTTTAGCCCATGAAGTTGAAGATTTGGATTTCGTTATCAAAACCATCATTGAATCAAAACCTTATATTGATATCGATGCTAGTTGTATACCGTTGGATTATAGATTAATCACATTACCAAAGAAATTAACTATTGGTATTATGAAATCTGATGGTCTTAATACTGTTACTCAACCAATCCTCAGAGCTTTAGAAATGGTTAAAAATGTTTTAGTTGAACAAGGTCATAATGTTATTGAATGGGAAGATACTTATTTCAGAGAAATTAGATCAACCATTTATCCATTCTATAGTGCTGATGGTATGAAACATGTTAAAGGAATTTTGGGAAAATATAACGAACCTCCAGATTCACATCTTGTTAATGTTTTACCTGCTTGTGAAGATATGTTAGTATCAGATCTTTGGAAGAGTCAAAAGGATAGACAAGCTTTAGCTCATAAATATTTACAATATTGGAATAATAATGGTGAAAGATTAGATGCTATAATTTCCGCTTCTTCACCTTATCCTGCCTGTTTATGGAATAGAATCGTCCCCCAACCATTAAATTCCATCTGGAATGCTTTGGATTATACTGCTGGTACTTTCCCAGTTACTAGATGTGATATTTCTATTGATAAACCTCAAGAAAGAACTGAATTCATCACTGATTCAGATAAAGAAGTCTATGAAACTTATAGAGATAACCTTGAAAAATTCCAAGGTGGTCCAGTATCCTTACAACTTATTTGTAACAAATTAGAAGAAGAGAAATGTATTTCCTTAATCAAATACGTTTCAGGATTGATAAAAGATAGTAAATAGAATATAAATTTCGTCTAATCTCTGTCCTAATTCGGATAACCCAAAACAGACAGTTCACCCAAAACGAATCAAAAATAAACCAAAAACAGACAATACAACCAGAGTCAGACGTGTAAAAACCAAGGATTACCCAAAACCACAGCCTTAGAAACATAACCACAAATTAACTCATATATTATCTACAAAACGTAACGGAATTGTTTGTTTGAAATATCAGTTTGATCTTTCATACCGTTAAGAATACCTTCTAATCTTTCATCTTCATCAAGACCTTCCATATCAACGACACCGTATTTCTTATCTCTTCTCTTATTTTCCCACATTAAGTAGAATCTCAATAAGACAGCAATAACGAAAGCAGCACAGAAACAACCTAAATTAGTGGCTAAAGCAGAAGTATATTTAGGAGCATCTTTTGAATGGAAACAGAAAGGACCAATAATATTACCAACTGAGAAAGCTAATAATAAAATCATACTCATTGAAGCTCTTTTGGTATGACCAGCAAAATTTGAACCAAAAGTTGCAAGAGCAAATGGCCAGGTAACAGCATAAGAGTTAATCATCCAATAGGCGAAAACTCTACCCCATTTAGCACCATGATCTTCAGTAGCATAAACAGCTGATAAACCAGCAATAGCTAATAATAAAGGAGCTGACATACCGATAGTTCTGAAGTTGTTGTATTTTAATGAAAAGATTGAATAGATTAACATTTGACCTGAAGAAAAGAATGATTGACCAATACCAACAACAATACTTTCTAAACGGTTGTGAACAATACCAGCAAGAACTTGATTACCGAAATTAGTTAAACCACCATTTGGAATCATAGTAAAGATAAGGAAACCGGATAAGAATAAAGTTTTTGGATCTCTGAAACATTCGAAAGTTTGTTTCCAATCCCAGTTATGAGTTGACATACCCATCATATTCTTTGAAACTCTTTTAACAGCAATAATTTTTTCTTCTTCAGTTAAGAATCTAGCTTTAGCTGGAGTATCAGGAATGAAAGCAAACCAAACAGCACCAATTAATAATGAACAAATACCTAAAACTAAGAAAACTAATTGCCATTCTGATAATTTAGCATCAGTAACATGACCAAGACCATAAGAAATGAAACCAAAAATAACATAGAAAACCCCTTGTGATGAACCAAAGACCATAGTTCTACCAACTTGTTCTTTTCTAGTATAAAATTGAGAAAGGAATAAAATGAACCCACCAGAAATTGGAGCTTCAGAAACACCTAATAAAAATCTACAAGCTAAAATACCACCATATGAAGTACAAGCCATATGACATAACATAAGAATACCCCAAAAGATAGTAGTTGAAGCAATAACTTTACCAACAGGAAATTTTTGTAAACAGTAACTGGCAGGATATTGAGCACCTAAATAACCATAATAGAAAATAGCTGAAGCCCAAGAATAACGATCTCCAACATCAACATGAACATCAGTTTCGAAAGTTCCTAAAACAGCTGCCCAACCTAATGAAGCTTTATCAACATAATTAATACCATATAAAACGAATAAAACAGGTAATAAATGATAATCAAGTTTTCTAGCAACTCTTTTAGATTCAGCTTCATCAACATTATCAGTCATACCACCTCTTTTGAATAAATCGAAACCTTCATCATTAATTTCAACAGCAGTATTATCATCTGAATGGTTATCAACATTAGAATCTTCCTTGTTAGGAATTTCTTTACTATTAACACTTTCAAGTTTTTTATCCATTGACATCTTAACTTTAAAAAAAAAAAATATCTAAGAAAGTATTAACAATTTTCAATAACAACGAAACGACCCCAACTTATACTTTGGTTTGTAGTAGTCATTGTCTGCAATAAATTACACCTCATCTATATGAAGGAATACGACTTTTGATCGGCTGTTTGGCAGGAAGTTCCGATCAATGGTATGAAATTGTTATATTCCGATCAATAATGACTGTTAATCGAGATACGGAATTTCTTTTACAAAGGAATGGTGATACATATAAGCCAAAAGGAGTCTAAAATGTGATATTTACCGCGTTAAGAGGAGTTATGACAAGAAATCTTTTATTTAATCTGTTACTCATCTCTTCTCAAGCTGTTCCAAAAGTAGAAATCGCCCTCCGGACAGCCGTTTTATTTTTGAACGCCGCGGAATTCTTTTCCACCTAGACATAAATATCCTGCATATCGAAAAAGACCTCATCCTTCCCATGCCATCACCCACTTTGAAAAGGAGACATTATGTCTGGCGATTCTTAAAAGATGGGGCTTTCCGCTTTTGAAATTTATTATCAAAAGAAATGAGTTTACCTGAAGTTAATGCTGAAGATAGTTTAGAATTTCTTTCAAAATTCATTCAAATTCCATCGCATTCAAAATCCCCTGCCGAGATTGATGCTGTAAAATACATCACTCGTGCATTAAATGATATTGGTATTGAAGCCGATTCTCCAGAATTTAATGATAAAACTGATGGAATGCTTAGATGTAATTCTATTGGGGTTTGGAAAGGTACTGGTAAGATCCCTGAATCTAAGAAATTATTATTCAATGGTCATGTTGATGTCAACCCTGTAACTGAAGGGTGGACCGTCGATCCTTATGGCGGGATTTACCATAAAGAAAAAGAATATAAGATCGGTGATGATAAATGGATTTATGGTATTGGTGTTTCAAATATGAAATCTGGATGTTGTGCTTATTATATGGCAGTCAAGACTTTAATTGAAAATGGTTGGAAAGTTTCAAAAGATGTTACTTTAACTTATGTTGTTGGAGAATTACAAGGTGGTGTTGGAACTGTGGCTTTATTAGAACAAAATAGAATCACTAAAGATACTGCTGATTATTTCATTAATTGTGAACCTACTGATGTTTATGCTCTTATTATGCATGCTGGTTCAGCTATTTTTGAAATCAATATTATTGGTGATACTAGACATATGTCAAAAAGAGAAGAAGCTACTGATGCTATATTTTGTGCTATGGAAGCTATTCAAAAATTAACTTATATGACCTTTTCATCTCCAAGAACTGATGTTCATAAGAGTATCAATAGATGTCATGTTGGTACTATTCATGGTGGTTTAGGTAGAAATTATGAAGATTGGAGACCTCCTCAAGTTGCTGATTTCGTTACTATTAAAGGTGCTGCTAGATATGCTCCAGGACAAACTGAAGAAATTGTTCTTGAAGATTTAAGAAGAGAATTAGAATCTGTTAAAGAGAAATATCCAAAGATGAAATTCGAACTTAAGCAAGTTAAACATGATTTCATGCCACCATTTGAAGTTGATCCACAAGCTGAAATTGTTAAAAAATTAAATGAATGTTATAAGTCAGTTCGTGGTGTTGATCAACCAACGGGTGCTTTAAGACCTCCATGTTTCTATGGAAGTGATGCTGGTCATTTATATGAAAAATTAGGTATGCAAGGGATTGTTTGTGGACCTGGTGGGAAATTTAATACCATGCCTGATGAAAGGGTAGATATCATTGATTATTTAGATACTATCCGTATGTTTATGAAGATTATTGTAGATATTTGTGGTGGTTATAAAGAGTAAAATAAAGAGTAGATAAAATATACATGCTATATACAGATTTAAGACAGTTCTGGACAGTTCTGGGCTAAACTCCACTCTTCTTTAACAACTTATTAAATTCACTATCTTTGTTGTTGTAAAGTTCACTAAACTTCCCATCTTCAACTACTAAACCTTGTTCATTAAGAACAATGATTCTTTCACTATTACGGATGGTAGATAATCTATGAGCGATGGAAATAATCGTCATGGATTTTTCCTTGGCCAAGGCCGATAAGTTTTCCATTACTAATTCTTCGGAAATCAGATCTAAGGCGGAAGTAGCTTCATCAAGGATTAAAATCTTTGGATCTTTGATTAATGTTCGGGCCAATGAGATTCTTTGTTTTTGACCCCCACTTAATTGTGCTCCACTACTTGATGGTCCAATGAAAGTATCTAAGCCTTGAGGAAATCCGTTGATGAATGTTAAGGAATTACTGAACTTACAAGCATTTTCAATTTGTTCTAAAGTACAATTATCCCTTCCAAACTCGATATTTTCTTTGATGGTGCCACTGAATAATAAAGGTTCTTGTTGAACATAACCAATCTTAGACCGATAGTCGTTCAAATTCAAATCTTTGATATTATGATTGTTAATAGTGATACTTCCAGTTTGAGGATCATAGAATCTTAATAAAAGTTGGGAAATGGTGGATTTTCCACTACCACTAGGTCCTACAAAACAAACATGTTCACCTTTTTTGATGGTAAGGTCCAAATTATTGAAAACATTGATATCTGATCTTGAAGGGTAACTAAATTTGATATTTTGAAGACGAATATCTCCATGTAAATCATCCACTTTCTTACCTAAAGATGTATGAATATCGGATTTGGAGGTTGATAATTCAAAAACTCTCTCAGCAGCTCCTAACCCTTTCATGAGTTCAGTATAGAAGTTTCCTAAACCGAAAATGGAACTACCAGTATATACGGCATACATCATGAAACTGGATAAATCTCCAACGGTGATATCACCAGATGAAATGAATCTTGTTCCCATGTATAACAAACCAACTATCATGATGTTTCCTAAGAAATTATTACCTCCAAAGAAGATCCCACTTAATTTTCCTTCCTTCATGGACGTTTGGAATAATTTTCTGATCTCCTTATTATATTCATGAACTACTAAAGGTTGTCTTGCAAAACTTTGAATGGTCTTTAATCCATTTAACTTCTCTTCGGTGACTTTAGTCATATCACCCAAGTTTTCTTGAACTTTCTTACTTAATTCCTTCACTCTACGCCCATAGACTGTTGACATTAAAATCAACGGTGGGAACATCATACTCATACATAAAGTCAATTGCCAACTCACATACCACATCATGGATAAACCTACCACTCCACTGATTAAAGATCTGGCTCCATCACTGATATTACCACTTAAACTTTTGGAGATGATTTGTGTATCACTGGAAATACGAGAGATTAAATCCCCCACTTTCATACCTTTACCTGTAGGTCCGATATCAAAGAAGTATGAATCTTGAGATAGAACTTTCAGAAATAATCTAGATCTCAAACGAGCTACTAGTTTTTCACCTGCCAATTTTAATAAGTAAATTCTCCCAAAGTTAGTAATGGCCCCAACGGAAAATACCACAAACAATCCAGCATAGAATTGGTTCTCTGATAATGAGAAAATCTTGACTTCTTTAGGAGTTTCAGAGTCCTCGTCCTCTTTTGTTGTGTCTATGATTTTCCCAACTATCAACGGTAAAGTCATTGAAACTGACGATGTGATAAACAAACATGCAAATGCACTCAATAACAACTTGGATTCTGGTTTAGCTAGCCTGATAAGGTTTCTGAATTCTGATGTAAATTTGGCTTTAGTCTTAGTTTGAGTACTATTGTATCGTATAGAACCAAGATTGGTTTTCAATGTTCTGGAGTAATGAGATTTGGAGATCGGAAATGATGAGTAGAATCTCGAGGCCTTAACACCTATATTGGCATGTACCGTTACATGCTTCAAGGGGATCCTTGGTAGTAGATTGAGTAACATCATCAACAATGTCCACAAATTGTAACCGGAGTCGCACTCTGGATCAGCTGCAAAAAAACCCAAAAAACTGACTGCAAAAAACTCGAGAGGTAAAGACGGAAAAAAATGATATATTACAAGAATAATGAAAAGTTTTGAAGAAATGCAGCTACAGTGATATCACGGGTATTGGTAATATTACATCTCTGGAGTCGTAAAAATTTGAAATTATCACTTTCATTGAAAATTTCCCCATTGATAGCCACCAATTGATTATTATTACGCATATTTAAGTCTTGGAGATTAGGTAGTTGTGAAATATGAAACATATCACCATCATCTATTCCCACTGTACGTAAGGCATTATCATTTAAATAAATAGATCGAATGGTCGATGGGAGATTGTTGATAAATTGTGCACTTAATCTATTGATGAAGTTTCTATCGAGTACTAAAACTTCTAATTGGGGTGGCCATTGGAAATGTGTACCTAAAATATCATCCACATGTTCATTATCTATACCACTGACTTGTCCGATCAAATTATCCGACAAATCAAGCATATTAACATTCTTGAACCGGGAGAATAACGTTCCCCATTGTTTCAGGAAATATTGTCCTATATCTGTAGACGATATGGTTAATTGAGTCAATTTTTCACAGAACATGTGACTAGTAGGATTAGTATTGGATAAAGATATCAACACTTTTAGAACTGACGTTAGAAATGATGTGGTTGGCTCTACTACTATGGCTTTACCATTGATATATACATCAGCCTGACAAACTGATTGAAGATAGTTATTCAATACTTTATTGTTGGAGTCTAGAATGTTACTAAAAGTCGTCAAATCTTTAACAAATGTCACATAATCTGTTGGTTCTCTTATGAAACGAAAATCTAATCGACGAGGTCGACTTGTTCTTAATATTTCATCTCCAAATGCGGTTGAGGCCTGGCCTGAAGGTTCATCACCAATGTTGAATTTCAGGGAGAATTGATTAACAGTCATTGTCTTATCATGAATAGAATGAAGTCCCTTATCTTTATTGGAATAAATCAATATCTTTCCTCGATACAATCTACCATAAGCATATCTTCTGATAACTTCTATTCGTGGATGAGATTGTGAAGCATCCAATTCGTCTAGTTTCCCTAGCAAATCCTCAACATCAAAGGCATTTAGTTGGGAAAATATCTCCTCGATAACATCAGTTGATAGATCAAGCATGATTGCGAAAGTGAGATGTCGGGGAGATAAGGATAGGAGAGGAAGAGATAAGGAATAGGAGTCAGTTAAAGGGATAAGGAAATAGGAGAACCTTGGCAATCAAGATCTTATCAGCATCTCTATTAGTCATCAGTCATATACACATCAGAATCGTTATCCATCATAATATCCATTTCATACCCTTGGAATTTATCCCAGTAATTATACTTAATCTCTTCATAATCCAAATCATCTAATTCTTTGATCTTATCATTATGTTGTTGTTTCAACTGTAGTTTGTTCAATTCCATGGTATTTTCCCTTAAAATCAATTGTATTAGATCATTATACGTAAAATTGAATTGATTGATATCTATAAATTTCAATAATTTGGCAAAGTTCTTGAAATGGGGTAACTTGGGGGTATTGAATTTGTTATAATTGGTAACAAATCGATTAAATAGTCTTAAAATCCATCTTTGGAAATGGTAAATCAATAAATAAAACATATTATATCGCTTAATTACCTGAGAATCTTTATGAATCTTGGCTACAAACGATTCCATTAACTTATCGGCAATATAAGTATTCAAATTATCTTTTTCTTCTTGGAATGTCTTTATCTGGGGATTGATTTCAAATTTGGGTTCATCACTAATGGTTAGGTTCTTAAAGATATTATCAAGTCGTATTTTCTTATTGAATACAAAATCATCATCGAGTCTCCGTTTAGTTTGCATTTCACTGAACCAGTCTCCCTACGGTGTCCGTCGGTGATAGAATGTGGCTACTTAGGGTTCTTTATAGGGTTATCAGAAGTTCTGGAAAGTTCGCACTGTATTTTTCTATATAGAATTGAGTGAACTAAACTGATCGTTTAGATCAGTTGATTTGGATTCAAACTTAAGACTGAGTTCATTACATAATTGGTCATAATAGGTCTTAAGGTTTCTCAAATCGGAGATAGTCAATTCATCAAATTCGATATTATGATATTTCATTAATTCTTTGGAAGGGGATGAGAATACGGAACTTTCATCAATGGAATCATTGGCTTCTTTAGGTACAGTTACCTGAACTGGTACCATAGGAGCTGTTTCTATAGAACCATTTATTGGATCAACAGTTGAATTGGATCTTATTGATGATTGGATTTGTGATTGACTTTGTTGACTAAGATTATTGAACCATTTCTCCATGACTTGCATACTTGTAGTTCTACTTCTGACATATTCTGGTCGTTTAGTTTCTTCTTCTAAAGATTTTAATGAAGTGGTGGAGTTGTTATAACTGTGAGTTCCATTTACAGGACCTGCAGGGGTATTGAACTTAGTCATGATCTCTGAAACTCCTGATGATAATTTAGAAGCAATAGTATTCTTTCTAGTAGGAGAAACTGTAGAATTCTCTAATGATGAAGATCTGGTTCGAGAATTTATAGGTGATAATCTTTCAACTAATGATTGAGATCTGATATGTTTAGAACTCTCCAATCCTTCTTCTTCATCATCATTGAAAGTTTTGAATTGCAGAACACTTACAGATCCGAATCTATTGATGATATTCTTCATCATGGAGAAACTATCGCTTTCAATTAATGGAACTGTAGGAGGATTATTATCGATTTCCACTGAAGGGAATGATTCTCTTGTGTTCTTAAGATTAGAATTTGACCTGGACCTATTTTTGGCTGCTTCTGAAAACTTGTTAGTTAAAGTATTGAATAAAGAATTTGATCTGGATCGATTATTTAATGAGTTATTACTATTTTTGTTGGATAAATGCAAACTTTCATCACTTGAAGTCTTAGGAAATTGAAATAATTGTCTCTCTACAATCTCTGGAATAGGTTTGATCAAAATCTCTTCATCAGTATCGATATCCATTAATTCGTTAATAACTACACTTTGAATAAAGAATAAAACCGCTTCAAAGTTGGTCAAATAGTAATGCAATTCGCTGTTATTCAAATATCTTTCGTTAATATGATCAATCAAATCTTTATCGTTATTGAAAAAGTCATTTGACTGATTAGGTTCAGTAGATTCATCAAGATTGAGACAATCGTATAAGGTAGTTTTCTTAATTTTTAACCTATTATCATTGGGAGGGACATAATTGGAGTTATTAGATAAATGGATTTCATAAGGACTTAACAAATTATTGAAATTTTTGATGAAAGTGAAGTTGAGGAACATTGAAGAACTGTCAACTTTATAAATGACAATATAAATCAATATAGGTAACAAAATATCGTTATTTATGTCACATTTAAGTACCTGAGATAAAATTTTAGTGAGTTTCTTCTGGAATTCAGCAACAATTTGAAGTTTATGCAGTGGAATATTGGTTTTAGAGATTTTATTGAGATTGTCAATAAGTTGATGTAATTGGGCTTTTTCTGTTGATGTTTCTGATGATTCAACATCTTCTTCACTCAAGATATCTGCTAGTTTATCAAAATCCTTTATGTCGATATCTAAAAAGTTCTTTAAAGGGATTTTAAAGCTTTTCAATAAACTCATCTTTTTATCCAATAAATCTTGGATTAACAAATCTTTTTCATTGAATTTGAACAATTTATCAAATAAACTATCATCATCTTTATCGTTGACCGAGTTGAAAAGCTTAAAGGATGATAATTCCATGGATTTATGGATGATTAAGAATTTATAAAAATTGAAGATTCTCAATTGATTTAAAGCTTCATCGTCAGTTCTTTTCACAAGTTTGATGGAAGATGATGAATAATTGGATATAGCTAAAAGATAATCGAATTTCTGGGGATGGTCTTTAAAATATTGACAATTACTGATCAATTGTTTCTTAGTACTATTACTTTGAGTGAAAACGTACACTATCAAAGAATTCAAATCTTTGTAGAAACATTGGAATAAATGGGAGATTTCTTCAATAGTTAAGGGATTCTGATATCGAGGTTCTTTCAAATATTTCAAAAAGTTATGTATCAATTGGGTTATGGATATATGTAAGTTAGTATGATGGTTGACCTCTGAAGTTAAGGATTTGATGATTTCAAAGTCGGTCATGGTGAATGGTTGATAATCCAGATTATCCACAAATAGACTTTGATGATGTTTGAACTATATGATTAGTAAAGATCAATGATTATTATAAATCATATAATATCCCTATCTACCGTTTCGCGATCGTATATGGTCGTCTAGAACTAAATTAGGCCATGAGGTAGCGAAGGGGCGGGAATAGCGCGCGTAGTCTTGTGAGAGTTAGGGAAGGCAGTGATGTTCATGGCTCTTAAACATGGCTATGAAAAGAGGGGTGGTTGGGTGAGAATCATAATGAAGAGTTATGGACATGTTTGACATCAAAGTCCTTCACACTTAACGTTTCATGTATTCATAAACTAAGGCGTAGATAACCTTAATCACCTAAAAATATTCTATCCTACAGGAAATTTTAATCCATTCTGGTGATAGCTCCTCTATTGTTTTCTATATTTGATAAGATCACCCAATACCATGGAGGTAATAAGATCATCTTAATGAAGTGTTTGGAGTAATGAAAAGGTTCTAAATCTTGATTTTGTTGGATTCTTTTAGGAGTCTTTAATTTCTGATGTAATCGTTTAATGTTCTTATCATTATGAAATTCTTGAAAGTAGTAGTAGCCCAAAAACCACCACAAATGTCCTAATCCTAGACAAACATAAGCTTTCCAAGCAGGTTGACAGAATAATACTAAAGGAAGATGTTTAAGTCCATCTGAGAAAAGTAAACCTAAATTATATCTAAATTCATTATTCATGAATAACTCTATCAAAGAAGTAATTATAGGAACCATAGCAGCTTCAAGATTGATTAAGCCTCCGAGATTTAAGATCTGATGAGGATTTAATCGACATGAGATATAACATAAAATCTCATGAAGTATCAATCCTGAAAAGGGCAATTTGAAATCAAAGAAAAGATGTCCTATAGTTGATGTCAGTATGATTGTGGAACCCATTAGTAATAATAAGTATAAGTAATCAGCAGATTTGAGTTTAGTTTTTGCTTGTTCTAGAAATTGACTTTGACGTTGGTCAAACTTATGAATAGAATTGGGGAATAACGATACAGGTAAATCGAAATTTTCTTCCAAATCACTTGACCATCGTATCACTGTGAAAACAGCCCATATCACCGATACAGATAAATCACCAAAGTAACAAAAGGATGTGAAAAGTCTCCAAGGTTGATTAGCCACCAAAGCTGGGGAATAAATCAATTGAAATGGACTGATCATATTCAATGTGGTACCAATGGTAGATATTACGATGGAAATCGTCCATATTCTCGATATGGGTGGGGCTTGGATCACTCCTTGACCGAAGTTATCCATAGTTTACCGTTAGTGATGAAATAACCGACAGGTCACAATTGAGAAAAGTTTCGCGTTAACTATGGATCAGTTAATCAAGCGTAATGATACGCCACTAGAACGAAATGATCCAATGACAGAGAAGATTGTGGAACCTTTGATATATTTACAAAACTTACCAGGGAATAATCGAAAGATTCGAATGATTTTTATCAAAGCTTTCAATGAACTTTATTTCCATATTGAGAATGATGAATTGATCCAGGAGATGAATGAAATTGTTGATATGCTTCATGATTGTTCGTTATTAATAGATGATATTGAAGATAGTAGTGAGTATAGAAGAGGATCCCCCACAGCACATATCAAATTTGGTCAACCTATCACAATTAATTGTTCTAATTTGAATTATTTCATAGCTATCAATAAAGCCAATAACTTATCACGATTATATACTGACGATAAAGCCAAACAAGATGAAATCAGTTTAAAGATTAATAGAGTCATTGTGGATGAGATGTTAAATTTACATCATGGTCAAGGGATAGATATTTATTGGAGAGATAATAGAAAATCTGTCCCCATCCCTAATGAATTACAGTACCTTGAGATGGCTATGGATAAAACTGGAGGATTATTAAGAATTATAACTAAATTACTTGAATGTTTCGTTCCTTCAGAATCTCCAAAACATATAGAATTGTCAAATTTAATAGGTATAATCTATCAATTACGTGATGATTATTTTAATCTTGTGAGTGATCAATATAGTCATATGAAAGGAGTTGTAGGAGAAGATTTAATAGAAGGAAAGTTTTCATTCCCCATTTTACATAGTTTGAACTATTCCACTGATTCTCCAGTATATGACTTACTCTACAATTATAGTGTAGAACAAAGAAAAGCTCCTGAGAATAAATCATTGATTTTGGACGCTATTGCTTATATGAAAGATGAATCTAAATCTTTAGAATACACAAATGCCTTATTGAAGGCCAAATTACAACAAGCTGAAGATTTAGTTGAAGGTAAAGGACAATTCATTAAACTTATCTTCAATCAGTTAAACGATACATAGTGAGAAAAACCTCATCGCGCAGTTTTTCAGAAATATACGATGTTATATCTTGTAGGATTAGGGTTATCATATACCACGGATATCACTGTTAGGGGGTTGGAAATAGTGAAAAGATGTAAAAGAGTATATTTAGAAGCATATACATCGATATTAATGCAAGCTGATAAGGAAGCATTAGAAGAATTTTATGGTCGTGAAGTTATCTTAGCTGATAGGGAATTAGTTGAAGGAGGTAGTGATGAGATCTTAGCTGGAGGACAGACCGATGATATTGCATTTTTAGTTGTTGGAGATCCATTTGGTGCCACTACTCATAGTGATTTGGTTATTAGAGCCAGAGAATTGGGTATTAAAATGGAAACCATCCATAATGCTTCAGTAATGAATGCTGTCGGAGCTTGTGGTTTACAATTATACCAATTTGGTCAAACCATTTCTTTAGTTTTCTTCACAGATTCATGGAAACCTGATTCCTTTTATAATAGAATCATGGAAAATAGAAAAATTGGATTACATACTTTAATCTTATTGGATATTAAGGTTAAGGAACAAAGTATTGAAAATATGGCAAGAGGTAGATTAATTTATGAACCTCCAAGATATATGAATATTGAAACTGCATGTTCCCAATTAATTGAAATCGAAGAATTAAGAAATGAACAAGCTTATACTGAGAATACCCCTTGTGTGGCTATTTCCAGATTAGGAAGTCCAGAACAAACTTTTAAAGCAGGAAGTTTAAAGCAATTAACCGAATACGAAAGTGGGGAACCTTTACATTCCTTAATTATGTTAGGAAGACAAGTTCATGATTTAGAATTAGAATATTTATATGAATTTGTGGATAATAAAGAAGAATTTAAGAAATTGGTAGAAGCTGATCAAGAATTTTTCAAACCTCCAGCTTGGGTCCCACCTGAAGAAGATGATTCTGATTAAATATATATTAGTCCTTTTTGATATTGATATTCTCTTTAACGTCCCAGATTAACCAATCATACCATCCAAAAACTACTGGTATAATGGTAACAAGATGCCATAAACTATGAGCATCTATCAAATCCCAAAGAGGTGGGAAATCAAAGATTTCTAATGACATTCCTAACACTATGATGGTGGAAAGTAGAAGTGGGTATAAACAGTATAACTTGGAAGATTGATTGAAAAAACTAGGTAATAATAAATTCCCCGTATACTTCAAATGCTTATTCATTGGTGGTCTGGTATAGTATTGATAGTATAATTGGTAACATAAATAGTATAATCCCAAATTCTGTAGTATGGCAATGAATATATTAGCTTGCATGTTATATGTATAAGACCAATCCAAGATGAGACGCGTCACGTGACTGATATATAAACTTAAACAACCAAAAGTGAAACCATAGAACTTTATTGAGTTCTCTGGTAAGTATAATTTGAAGATACGACAAAAAACGGTATAAAAACCTGAAAGAACGGTTGCACCAGCCAAAAAGTAATCTAATCTTTCAGTAATAAGGAAATCTCTAATATGGAAGATTGTAGAAGCTGACCATGCCAAACATGTGACGATATTGGAAAATATGATTATATACAACTGATGATTTATGGTGGGATTAGTGGATATATGGTTTTTAAGTTTGAAGAATGCTTTGAGATGAGGATACAAATTACCTAAGGAGAAGATAGTAGAAAAAAATTCCTGAATACCAAAAATTCGTTTGAATGGCCATTTCCCATGAAATTGAACTATCTTCCTGTTGTTTTGGATTCTTTCCTTAGTTATTATTTGTTGACATTGATAATCACAATCTTGTAAACAGTCCCAATTAAGAAAGGATAAATATGGGTTATAAGGTTGAAAATGCCATGATGTCACCAATCCACGACAATTTGATCTATCACATTCTCTTACACATCGTTTGAATCGTTTATTCTTATCTCCCGGAGACCCCAACACCGTTACAATGAATACCCAATACCAGAGATTCATGAAGTACAAAATGTTTGTCAGTGCGCATCAGAAATCCCAAATAAGCGAGTAGCGCAGCCCAAGAGAAAATGGTTGCAAAAAATATACATTAGGACATACTTAAGACAATTTATTGATAATATTCTTATCATAGGAATCATAACTTATGGATCGTTTGAATGTTGGGGCAATATCGTTATTAATGAAGTTCTTAAGGAAATTTTTCAAATCCATATAGTTGAGATTGACAGCATATTGTACCGGATCAGGTGAAATTTTTTTATATAATTGACTATTAGGTAATAATGCTGCCCCTGTTTGAAGAATAAAATGAAGATAATTCAAATCGAAATTATAATTGATCTTAAATTTTTGGAAGAAAAGAATAGCTGAATAAATAGTTTGACAATTTTGATGAAGTAAATTGAGCTCTAAATCGTTTAAGCTCAGATTCCCGGAAATTAAGATGACCCCATAGATAGACAGGTTCAAACAACACATAAAATAATTGTAACAAAGATTTTTCAAGTTTGGAACATTATAAGTATCGGGATGGGTAATGGAAAGAATATGAAATAAATATAAAGGTCTCGAAAGGAGGTGAATTGAAATAAGGTTGATTAAGTCAAGGTGGAAATCATTTGAAGGATAATTAAGTGTCCAAGATTTTAAGTTCATGGATAATTCTCTGATCTTCATGACATTTAAGGATAAACAGTTTTGATTATAGAAGAAAATTAGGATTTGGTTCATGGTGGTGATTAATTGAAGTAAAGCATCATTATTAAGTTCTTTATCAGTGATACAAAAAGAATTCAAATTTAAATGACCTACCTTACCCATGAGGTAACTCAAAAGAGTATCTTCAATGGCTAATTTCTTAAAAAATCGATTATCCTTATCACATAACTTTTGGTAATTGATAGATGTTCCAAGATGAAGGTAACATTTGTTAAGGTCGTTTTTCTCTCTGTAAAAATGATAAATCAACAAATGACATTGGATCAACCAAATGTCAGGTTGGAGATTATATTCATTATTGAGTAAGTATAAGGCACTTTTGAAAAATTCCGTTTTTAAGTAATCGGCCGTTACAGGTGTCAACGCATTAGATGTGGTAATATCTTCACTCATTGATAGTATAAGGTACAAAATGATATAATCTTTGTTGTTCTGTTGATGTAAGTTATAGATATTATTGACTATGTCGGTGATTTCCTTAAACTGAAGAATCTCTAAATACTCAAACTTTTTAAACGATTTAGTTAAAAGAAAATCAATGGATGTCTTTGGTGGTAAGTTTGTTAAAGTAATATCCTTCAACACGAAGTTGGAATCATAAGTTATAGGAGGGAAATTATCATTATTTAAATCGAGTTGGTTGAAATCATTGAAAATAGAATTGAAATTGGATGAAAGGTTGAGCACTAATTTATCCGAATATTGAAAAAGCCCTTTGTGGTTATAATTTGAAATAGAAGTCTTTGGGGAAATTGAAGGTGAAGGTAATGAAGTAAAATCAGGAATTTTAGGTACTGTAGATACATCAACTTTAATTTCTTGTGTGGGTGGGAATTGGTTTGATACGGTATTACCGGCGGATATTATATTGTCGGCATTAATACCAACGGCAGTTGAAGTTGGAGAAGGAGGCTGGGTTGTTTTTGAATCATGAGCATCATTCAAATTAGTTGACGGAGGAGAAGATGTATTACCTCCGCCTACTATACTTTCAACATTATATGAACTTGTTGTTGTTGGTGTTGAAGTAATAGATGTAGAATTAGCAAATTCAAGATTCTTCTGTCTTTCTAATGCTAATCTTTGACCTTTTAAACTTCTCTTATCAGTTATACTATAACTACATTCAACACCTTTATCAACACATACTTTACATGGATTAGTTCCACTACATTTAAATTTTCTTTTCTTACACCCATCACAGGCTGTTGAAACCTTTTGTCTCTTCTCTGGTGGTAACTTCCTTGATCTTTTAACACTTGTCATATTGAAGTTGTGGAATTTCTGGGTTTTTATTTTTTTTTTTCCTGTAACTCTTCAAATTTACGTAGACAATTTCCGCAATTGAGGAATTGATGGATTACGGGTCGGCGAAAAAAAATCAGTAACTGCAATGGCAAATTGGTAATTTAAAAGAAATAATTGGTGATTATCAACTGATGTAGTTATTTAAATGTATCATGAAACTACAACACATGAAAAATAAAAGTTTAAATGTGTGGGTGATCGTTAGAAAATTGAGACGGAAATATGATTTTAATCCATTGAGCATATTTCTTGATAAATCGTATTTTGAGTTATTTAAGAGAGGTTTTTCATAGATGAAAGGCTGATGTGGGTTAATTTTGATTGGGAGGGATTCTTTAATTTGATCATCTGTTATAAAGTGGTGTAAAAATCGGGGGTTACAATGGTTACATTTAAGGTAAACAAAATGTACTACGGTTAACTGGTATGAGAAAACGTTAGTTTGAGGGGTTGAGAGGCATTAAAATTGTCTAGAAGAATTTTTCATTAATAACATTCCGGCTTTTGTCGTGATCTTATTGGTGGATTTGTCAGCATGAGACTGTATTATTGAGACACTGATTGCTGTTTGTTTTCCAATGGAGTTAGATTACTTATTTGCGGCGAAAAACTGCACAAATATAAAAATAATCGCCTATATCGGGGAATTTTTTTTTTGTGCAACTTTGGACTGTCATGTGAGCGGCAGGTCATGTGAGCGGCATGGTATGGGTAGTGTTAATATCAATTTGCGCGTGACGTGTCACGTGCTGCGGAAATTTTATCTCTATGGGCAAAGAGCGGAATCTGTCCCTTTTAAGTAATTCTTGCGAAATCATCAGGTATAATAGGAACCTCAATTCCTATAATTCCATTATCTTTATAGTAAAAAATGTCATCTACTGAAACTCAAACTATTCAAACTACTACTACTGCACAAGCTGCTACTTCAAGAGGTTATGTGTTAGGTGAAAGAGGAGCTCATAATATTGCTAAAGGTTTAGCTCATCCTTATCCAATTCCATTCTTTGAAGATAAATTAAAAGAAAGAGAATGGATTAAACAACATGTTGCTGGAGCTTTTAGAGTTTTTGCAAGAAAAGGTTATACTGAAGGTACTGCTGGTCATATCTCTGTTAGAGATCCTATTGATCCAAATACTTTTTGGATTAATCCATTAGCTAAACATTTTGGTTTAATTAAAGCAAGTGATTTAGTTCATGTTGATGAAGAATGTAACATTTTACCTGATGGGGCTCAATCTGCTGTTAATGCTGCTGGTTTTGCCATTCATTCTGCTATTCATAAATATAGACCAGATATTCATGCTGCTTGTCATACTCATTCAACTTATGGTAAAGCTTATAGTGCTTTAGGTAAACCTTTAGATATGATTAATCAAGATGTTTGTACTTTTTATAAAAGTCATGCTGTTTACACTGATTTTGGTGGAGTTGCTTTAGATGCTAATGAAGGTATTGAAATTGCTAAATCTATTGGTAAAGGTAAAGGGGCTATTTTACAAAATCATGGTTTACTTACTGTTGGTTCAACTGTTGATGAAGCTGCTTATTTATTTACTTTATTAGAAAAATCTTGTGAATGTCAATTATTAGCTAATGCTGCTCTTTTACCTGGTGATTCTTTAAAAATTATTGGTGATGAAGAAGCTGCTTATACTGAATATACTTCAGCTGATCCAGAAACTTTATATGCTGAATTCCAACCTGATTTAGAAATGGAAATCGAATTAAACCCAAGTTTTTTAAACTAGGTAGTGTGTAGTGGAAAATATTTATGGTGTTAGCTTTATCTCTATCGGTAAAAATTCCAAAAACGGAAGGTAGGTCGTTATCGCGGAAAATAGAAGGGAAAACTGTCTAATCTCAAATTGATCTCATTAACTTGATGTTCTCTATCCTTAATACTAACTTGAATAAGGTTACAAGGAAGAATTTCAAACCTTTAATACCTGTGAAAGTTAGGGATAATAACTGTATACAGAAGAAGATTAAAATTGAGAATATTGTTGGTACTAAATATCGATCAAGAAATGGTTGTAGTTATTGTAAATTGAAGAAGCGGAAGTGTGATGAAGGTAGTCCATGTGGTTTATGTCAAAAGAAAGGTATGAAATGTGAATATAAACATAAAGCCAACAATTCCGCAGAACAAACCCCTCAAATACCCAAATCAAAAGACATTCTTACTAAACCTTCGGAGAATTTCCCCGTGGATGAGATAACTGAAACTGGTTTGATACTATTTGATAAGTCTAAAACACAAAACGACTACTTTGTGGATGAACATATTGAAGAAATCTTTATGTGTAAGAGTCCAAAAAGTTACTTTGATTTCTTTAATGATGAAAAAGTCAAGTATTTTGTGGATTTCTTCCAACATAAAGTCAGTCCTGTTTTAGCTGTCACCACTGATGATTATAATTATTTCAGTAAGTTATTTCATAGATTAGCTAATCATGAACAACTGTTCACCATGTTAATCTGTGCATGGGGTGCTTTGTATTCAAAAGATAGGAAAGTAGATAATGAGGTAAAACATTATCTTAATCAATCTTTGGTCAGTTTTAATAGTAATTTCAATTCCGTTGATCACGGAATCAATAGTTATTTCAAAATCGTCTATTATTTGATGTTGATAGGGTTCAATATCTGCTCAGGTGATGTGAATGTTTGGGATGAGTTGTTTTCAGAGTTACATCAAATTATCGTGGATTATGGTGGATTGTTAAAGTTAGGAAGAGATTTTAATTATTCTAATGAAATCATCTTTCTTATTTTAAACTTCCAGTATCATGATTTAATGTCTTGTAAGTCATTTGCCTTTGGTACAAAATTCCTCATGCTGGAATACAAACAAGTATTGAATGAACTTCATTTCAGAGAAAGTGAATATGGTTTGGACACTCTTCAAGGTTTAAATCACCCCATTTTAACAGTTATGGGAGAAATCATCAATGATATAAATGGTTTAGAACCTATTGATAGTGAGGTTTTATGGTATAGAATTAATAATGAGATGCCTAACCATCAATTAGTCAAGCTTTTATCTAAATCTGATCAACTTTTACATGTTAATTCCTTTGAAATCTACAGATTATGTTGTAAAATCATGTTTAAGTTGTACGTGCAGAAGATCAAACCTAAATACTTAAATTCACTTCTTCTGGAAACTATCGACAAGTTTAATGATTTGCTTGGTACACGAATGACTATCATTCTTTGTTTACCATTAATCTTGTGTGGAGTTTTAAGCTATACTGATGATGATAAACGAAGATTGGCTTCGTTATATGCTAGAATTGAAGATATTTGCGCTATAGATAATGTGATAAAAAGTTGGAAATTGATCCAGAAATTTTGGTTAGTGAATGATGGTGACTTTATAGTGAATTGGTCTGCCGTATGTAATAGTGAATTTGGGAATTTATGTGTGGTTTAGCCACTGTGTGTGTATATAATAAATAAACTTAAGGTTATTAAAACCCCTGTTGGGTGGCTGCAAAAATTATTAATGGACCATCGCGAAATTACTAAGTCGGCTGGATATTTTAACGCCGTTCCGCGCATCTCATAAGTTATCCGAATTGGCTTGGTTTAAATAGTTCACGATGGACGAGGAAAAGGAAGTAATGTTGGATACTTCAAGTAATCAGAATAATAGTGTAACGGATGCTGAACCTTATGTTTCAGATAATGTCAGTGGTAAAGAGTTAGAAGAAGAATATGATGAAGTTAAACCTAGTCCTAGTCATGAAGACATCAGCCCTTTAAGAGAAGCTCTTTTCATTTTATTGATATGTTTGACTCAATTACTTACTCAAGCTTCATTATCAGAAACTGTTATACCTGTTCAAACTTTAGCTAAACATTTCAAAGTGGAACATGCTATAGGTGAACAATCTTGGTTTACTTCAAGTTTCAGTTTAACTGTAGGTACTTTCATTCTTATAAGTGGTAGACTTGGGGACTTATATGGGTATAAGAAGATTTATATCATTGCTTATGTGGTATTATCAATGGCTTGTTTAATAACGGGGTTCACCGTCTATAGTACCTCCACGGTGTTTTTTGATGTTTTCCGAAGCTTACAAGGTTTAGGACTTTCTTTAGCTTTTCCTAATTCCGTGGCTTTGATAGGTCATTATTATCCAAGAGGTACAAAGAGAATCATTTTCATGTGTTGTTTTGGTGCTGTGGCACCTGCAGGGTTTGTAATTGGTTCATTCTTTTCCAATATTTTTGTTGAAAAGGTATGGTGGCCATGGGCTTTTTGGACTTTTAGTTTGGTATCGATCTTTATAGCTTTTGCAGCTTATTTTGTCATTCCTCATAACATTGGAAGTCATAATTCTCCAAATAAAGGATCCTTCGATTATTTAGGAGGTATTCTTGGAATGATAGGGTTGATTTTGATCAATTTTTCCTTTAATGAAGGTCCTAATGTTGGTTGGGAGAAACCTTATGTGTACGTTTTATTAATAGTTGGGTTTATAGCTATGGGATTATTCTTTTACGTTGAAAGAAGAACCAAATTTCCTTTGGTCCCTAATGAAGTGTTGAAGGGAGAAACAGGAATGGTCTTAGCATGTATTTTTGCTGGTTGGTCAAGTTTTGGTGTTTGGTTGGTGTATTCTACTCGTTCCTTATTAGAATTAGACCACCTTGGAGTATTTGTTATTAATGCGAGATATATCCCTACATTGATTATGGGTTTCATTGCAGCTGCCACTGCGGCTTTAACTATTCATAAACTCCCTGTATCTGTCATTATGATAATGTCAATGGTAGCCTTCTTTTTGGGTAATCTTTTGAATGGTTTAAGACCTGTGGGACAAATTTATTGGGCTCAATTCTTTGTTTCATCAATTTTGACCCCTTTCGGTATGGATATGAGTTTCCCTGCTGCTACCATTGTATTATCACATAACTTACCTCAACATCAACAAGGGGTTGCTGCTTCTTTGGTTGCAACTTTTGTAAATTACTCCATTGCTATTGGTTTAGGATTCGCTGGGACCGTAGAATATTATACAACAAAAGATTTGCCATCATCTATGGCCACTACGGAATTAGGAATCAGAAATGCTTTAAGAATGGGAATGGGTTTAGCTGGTTTAGGTATAGTAGTAGCTGTAATCTTTGCCATTTATGAATTCATTAAAAGTAAAAGATCTCCAGAAGCAGAGAAAGTATAGTTTATAGAGCTTTTATTTATTCAATGACGAGGATTAATCTTTAACCCCTTCGATGATGACTTTAATGACATCGGTTCTACCTTCTTTAACTAATTCGAAAGCTTTTAAGGCATCTTCGAATTTGAATCTATTGGTAATCAATCTCTTTACATCGACTTTACCCGTAGCAACTAATTCTACAGCAGTAGGGTAGACTCCGGTGGAATATCTGATAGAACCAGTCCAATTCAATTGTTTGACTAAAGCATCAGTCACAGGGAAATTGACAAATTCTTTACCCATTCCAGCTTGGACAAATCTAGCTTCTGGACGAGCTAAGAAGACACCGGTTTGAATACATGGTTCAGCTCCTGAAGCTTCTAAGATAACATCAGCCCCATGGATATCGATGCCTAAGGTTTTCTTCATATCAGAAGAAACTCTGATAGCAAATTGTTCAGGAGTTTCATCATCGCCTTTGAATGGCATTTTATAAACTTCATCGGCTCCAAAAGTTTTGGCAAACTCTAATCTTCCAACGGAGATATCAACACCAAAAACTTTCTTACATCCATAAGCTTTAGCTACAGCTTGACATAATAATCCAATTGGTCCACAACCAAAAACAACCACAGTATCAGTAGCTTTCAATTGAGCTCTCTTGGCTATTTGAACGGCTACACTGACAGGTTCTACCATGGCAGCTTCTTCCATACTCATAGTATCAGGGATTTTATAAACGTAATCATAATCCACAGTATAGTATTTGGCTAAAGTTCCATCATCTGGAGGTGTGGCAGCGAACTTCATATCTTCACAATGATTATATAATCCATCACGACAAAGGGAACAGAATCTACAAGGAACACCTGGTTCAATAGCTACTCTATCACCAACTTTCAAAGCAGCGGAGGCAGGTACTTCAGATCCCATTTCAACAATGGATCCACCACTTTCATGTCCCAACACCATATCAACACCTTCTTTCAAGATGAACTTCCCGATTCTTCCCTTTTGCCAATAATGAACATCAGATCCACAAATACCTGTGACTTCAATGTTAATTCTCAATTCCTTAGGACCTAAAGGTTTGATTGGACGGTCTTCGAAAACAACGTTTTTAATGGATTTTAAGACAAAAGCTTTATTTTGCATGGTTTGATTGATTATAGAGGATCATCAAGTCCATTTAAATAGAGTTTTTAGCCCCAGGATTCTCTCCACCTGGAGCTTTCAAACCCTCGCACTTCTGATTCCTTGTGGCTGCGCGTTTTTTTGGCTGCAAAATTTACCGAGACTTTCTCCTATATAATCCAATCCACGTCTGTGAGTTTCGTTATGACTGTCAGCTATCAAGATTTGAGTGAAAGAGCCATTAATTTGTTTGAAACAAAGAAGGAAAGAGTGATTATTGGGGTGGCAGGAATCCCAGGATCAGGGAAAAGTACTGTTACTGAAGCTGTTAGTAAAATTATCAATAAAACCCATAAATGTGTGGTAATTGGATTAGACGGATTTCATTATACTAGAGAGTATTTGAGATCTTTGGAAAATAGTGAAGAGGCGTTTATCAGAAGGGGAGCATATTTCACGTTCGATGGTGAAAAATGTGTGGAATTCGTTAAGAGCTTGAGATCTCGGTCAACTATCTCCGCACCATCATTTGACCATAAGCTTAAAGATCCCGTTGATAATGGAACTATTATTCCAGGTGATGCCGAGATTCTTATCGTTGAAGGTCTCTATGTTTTGTTAGATATTGATCCTTGGAAGGAAATATCTAAATATCTCGATGATTCATGGTTTATTACCGTTGATTTGGATATTGCTAGACAACGAGTAGCTAAGAGACATGTTGAAGCTGGTATTGAACCTTCAATGGATAAAGCTTATCAAAGAGTTGATTCCAATGATGTAATCAATGCTCATCTCATCTTGGAATCCTCGATTCCTGCGAAGTTAATTATTTAGGGTCACTGTCTCCGTTCTTATGTACCTGAAAATATATAAACCTCCAACTCCTCCAAATAGATCAACAACAGAAAAAAATGTTACACCAAGTTGAAGAATCTCCAGTTTTAAGTTTATTCTCTTTAAAAGGTCAAGTCAGTTTAGTTACTGGAGGATCAAGAGGTATTGGTCTTGCTGCAGCTACTGGTCTTGCTGAAGCTGGTTCAGATGTTGCTATCACTTACAATTCTTCAAGTGAAGAACATATGAAAGAGATCGTTTCCAAGTTCCAAAGTTTAGGGGTTAAATTCAAAGCTTATAAATGTAACGTTGTTAATAAAAAAGATATCACCGATTGTGTTAACCAAGTAGTTGAAGATTTCGGAAGATTAGATGTAGTTGTTCCAAATGCAGGTATTGCAGTCCATGAACCAGCTGAAGATTTCACAGAAGATGATTATAGAAAGACCATGGCTGTCAATTTAGATGGTGCTTATTATACTGCTCAAGCAGCTGCCAATGCTTTCAAGAAACAGAAAGAACAAGGGAAATTAATTCAAGGTAAAATTGTTTTCACTGCTTCTGTTTCATCAGCCATTGTCAATTTCCCTCAAAAACAAGCCCCTTATAATGCCTCCAAAGCTGGATTAGTCAGATTATGTAAATGTTTAGCTGTTGAATGGGTTGATTTTGCTAGAGTCAATGCTATTTCTCCTGGTTTCATTGCCACTGATATGCTTGATGTTCATCCTAAGGAAAATAGAGATTTCTGGATGAGTGTTATCCCAGGTAAACGTCATTGTCAAACTCATGAATTGAAAGGTGCATATGTATTCTTAGCTTCTGATGCTTCATCTTATGTTGTTGGAGAAGAATTGATCATTGGTGGTGGTTATTCCCTTATCTAGTTAATATAGATTCCTTTCTAATAAATCTCTTGGAGCGGCATCTGAGTTCGGAATTTTTGTGGGGTTCCGCCCGCGCTCTAACCCCAGAAAGTTGACAGAATCCCGTTATAGTTCAAGATGACTGAGTTTGAATTTTCACCCAACCATAGTCTTATGATGCAATCAGAGGATCTCGATAGTTCTGAAGTGTTTAATGAAGAGGAACCTAACAAGTACAGTTGTAATGAATGTCGAAGGAGAAGAGTTAAATGTTCTAGACATATCCCTACTTGTAATACATGTTCAAAGTACAAAAGACATTGTTTGTACGAAAGACATATGAAGACACCATTAACAAGGAAACATTTGACTGAAGTAGAAGAAGAGTTGGCACTTTTGAAATCAGTTCTTGATAAAGTTTCACCTGATTTGGATATAAATGATATAAAGGCTAGACTTAGGAATGGTGACGATTCTGATGATATTATAGATCAAGTGGTGGCAGAGAAGCTTCCTAAGAAAAGAAGAATCGATGAGTTTAGAAGTATTCTGATTCCACAGATTGTTGATGATCCTGGTAAGGAAGATAGACAGATTGTTCAATTATTACCACCTTCGATCAATTTGGAACCTTCTTTGAAGGTGACTGGGGTCCGTAGTAAACCAAAGACCATTGAAGTATCACCACAATCTCAGGACTCCTATAATTGGGATGAAAGAAGACAAGGTGATTTAGGTCAACCTTCAATTATCAATGGAATGGCTACTACTGAGACTAATCTGTACTTAGGAGCGGCTTCTAGTGCTGCCTTATTGAATATTGTAGGTGGAGGGTTCTTCCTTCATGAGAAACCTCGTGATAGAATTGAAACTTCAGGTGTAACGACATCTTCAGCATCAAGGGAAATCACTGAAGCCAAGCTTGAACAATACATTAACCAGTATTTTGACTTATACCATGTATCGTATCCTATTGTACATAAACACCTATTTTTGGCTCAATTTAACCAGATAATCCCTACCCCTAGCAATTGGGAGAGTCTTCTTTATATAGTAGCAGCTATAGGGTCATTTATGTCCGCCACGGATCCTAACGATAATGATGACTTATCGTTATTCGAAAAATCCAAAGCCAAGTTATCCATCGATGATTTGGAAACAGGTAACTTGACGTTGGTCCAGACATTGACCTTAATGTCCAATTACTTACAGAAACGAGACCGTCCTAATAGTGGGTATAACTACCTTGGTTTAGCTGTAAGAATGGCTCTTGGTCTAGGACTTCACAAACATATTGACGATACCAATGAAAGTTTGCTTAATCAGGAAACTAAACGGAGGGTGTGGTGGTGTTTATATATCTTTGATTGCGGAGCAACCATAACTTACGGGAGACCTTTGGGAATTCCTCTGGCAGGAATTGATGCTAAATTACCGCTAAATATCCTCGACACAAAATTAACCCCCAAGGTAAGTGATTTACCATTTGAGGAAAATGAACCTACCATTTACACCAGCTTAAGATTACAGTCATTGTTTCATATATTCAGTAACTCCATATATGAGAGAATCATTAGTGATCCTTTCCCTTCAACAGAACAGTTATTGAAATGGGATCAAGAGTATTTGAAAAGATCTGAATCCTTGATACCTGATTACTTCCGTGAAGATCTGATAGTCAATCACCCTTTTAAACTAGCTCATCTTATATTACATTGGAGGTATAAGAACTTAAGGATTATCATGTATAGGACTATTGTGATAAAGCAGGTGATCTTGAATTCCAAGAACACTTTTCTGGATGATTATGAATCACAAGCAAGAGACATTTGCTTAGAGTCTTGTGATTCCACCATCAGTTCCATGTTCAACTTCTGGAGTCTAAATAATCATCCTAATAGAATGGAAGCATGGTATAGTTTATATTTCTTAATCCCTGCAGTGGTGATGCCATTGATTTGTTTGAGAAATGATCCAAACTCCTTGAACAGTAACATCTGGAGAGCTAACATTAACCTGTCGAAACAAATCATTCAAAAGATTATGAATATTTGTCCTCCAGCTGAAAGAATCTTGAATATGATAGAATCCTTAGGTGCTGATTATTTATCTTACCAAGATTTAAATTTCAACAGTACAGATGAGAGTCCCAGTTCCCAATTACTTCATCTCCACCATTTACTTTGGCCCGGATCTTTTGATATAGAACAACAATTCAGCTTGTGAATTCCGAAAAACAACGGAATATTCTCGGGATTACCCCACATTTCAGTGCGATGTGAAATCTGGGGTTAGGGTGACTGTACGCGAGGTTCAGTGAAATCCGTTAGGGGGTTGCTCCCGTCCGTTAGATACTAAATCCCCAAGTTTAATGTACAAAGAAGTAGACCATCGGCTCTTTCAAGGAATACTGTCAACCGTGTCATAACCGTTACTATTATGGGGCACTATATAATTTCCAAAATCTCTAACTTTTACAATCAATATCAAATTTTAGAATGTCACTTAACAGAACAGCTTGTCCAACTCTTTCCAATAGCGTTTTTGAAATGTTTAGCATGAAAGGTAAAGTTACCATCATCACTGGTGCCAGTGGTGGTATTGCTACTGAAATCGCTAGAGCTTTGGCTGAAGCTGGTTCAGATTTGGCTTTATGGTACCATAATTCCACCTATGCTGAAGAATTAGCTAAAGAACTTGTATCTACTTATGGTGTTAAAGCTAAGACTTATAAAGTCGATGTCAAATCTTGGGATCAAGTTAACAATGGAGTTACTGAAGTTGTTAAAGATTTTGGAAAATTAGATGTCATGATTGCCAATGCTGGTATTCCTGCTAAAGCCAGTTGTTTAGACCAAACTTTAGAAGAATGGCATGATGTTATTGATACTGACTTTAACGGTGCTTACTACTGTGCTAGAGCCAGTGGATTTGTTTTCCAAAAACAAGGTTTTGGTAACTTGATCTTTACTGCTTCTATGTCTGCTCATATTGTTAACTTACCTCAATTACAAGGATGTTACAATGCTGCTAAAGCTGGTGTTTTACACTTATCCAAATCATTAGCCGTTGAATGGAAAGATTTTGCTAGAGTTAATTCTGTTTCTCCAGGTTACATTGATACTGCCATCAGTGGTGATTGTCCAGCTGATATGAAAAACCAATGGTTCTCCAAGATTCCAATGGGAAGAGATGCTGACCCTAGAGAATTAAAGGGAGTTTATTTATACTTAGCTTCAGATGCTTCCACTTATACTACCGGTGCTGATTTCGCTGTTGATGGTGGTTACTGTGCTCCATAGATAATAGACATGCTCTTTATCAGACTCTGTACTCTTATTGTAAAAAGACTGTGGTAAGGTTTCTGCTAATGTTCTACTGTCCTGGTGCCATACTTCCATACTGTCGTGCTGCTCTTCTATGTTCCTTAAGTATCTCGAAGGCGCCTGATCTCTCTATCTTTCACTGAAATCTCGCCATCTCAGCTCACTAACTCTCTAGCTCTACCAGAACTCTTGCCGACTCTTAGAAATATCACTGACTCAAATATCACCTATATTAAACTATATCCTTACTTAACTCAATATGATGAGTCTCAGCCTTCAACTCATTGGATTTGAGAGCATCACTTGAAGTCACTTCGAGTGAACTCTCTTCTCCGTCGAAAATCTTACTGATCTCTTCAAGAGAATAACCTTTGGTTTCAGGGTAAAAGAAGTAAATGTTGGCAGTTCCTAAAGCCAATACCACCACAAACACAATATAATACTTCCAATGAATCAGATCTAAAGCTATAGGATTACAGAAATTGGCCACCACCAAAGCAGCATAGATTGAGAATAATTCCACACTAACGATTTTAGATCTTATCAAAGTAGTACTGATCTCTGAAGGGTAAGCAAACAATAAACTAGTCATGGCCACATCATAGAATCCATAGAAAATGAAAATAAAAGCTACCACTGCTTTACCACTTCCACTAGAACCAGTTTCTTCGAAATTGGCCGATAAGGCGGTCCAGATTATGAAGGAAACCAACATACCTGAACCTGAGGTCAATAATAACTTCCTTCTACCCAAATTATCAACTAATAATGCACCACCAGCAGCTGCAAATAAGTTGAAGATTTGAAGGATCCCATTAATCAAAGTTTGTAAAGTAACAGAAGTAATACCAACTGAATCTAAAATAAGACTCAAGTAATAGGAGACCACAGCAATACCATTCCATTGAGCGAAAACTCCTAAAGTTACAGCGATATAGGTTCTCTTTCTGTTACCTGGGGTAGCTACTAAATCACTCCATTTAGCCTTATTACTCAATTTATCAATTTCAATGGCAGCAACAATTTCAGTTAATTCCACTTCGACTAATCTTGAACTAGCATCACCGCCAGCATGATGTTCAATCAAAATATCTCTAGCCTGGTCATATTTCCCCTTCATGATCAACCATCTTGGACTTTCAGGAACATAGTGTAAGAAACATAATTGAATTATTGGATAAGCTGCTTGTAAGATAGTTGGAATTCTCCAGGCCCAAGAAGAATCATAGTTTCTGGTACCAAAACATGACCAAGAAGCTAAGATAGCTCCTAAGTAATAGAAACACCAATATAAAGCAGTAATTTTACCTCTCATTGAGGGATAAGCCAATTCCGCAAGTAATAAAGGAGCTGGTTGAACTACAAGCATACCAGCAGCTCCAACGATAATTCTAGAAACCACCAATTGAGCAGTTCCAAAAGCAGTAGCTTGAATGATAGTAGCAATAATCACCCATACTAATCCAATATATAAAGTTTTCTTTCTTCCTAAGTAATCGGAACACCAACCACAGATTGGTAAAATGATAACACAACCAATTTGTTGAGCTCCTCCAATAAGTCCAAGCATATTCCCAGTAGGATTATTAAAATCATTCTTCCATTCGGTTAAACTAAATGATCCATTCAATAATGAACCATCAAACCCAGCAACAGCTGCTGATAAAAGGGGTACTAAGATAATAAGATTTAATCTTAAAATATGTTTGACTTTATACCAAGGTTTCCCATGGTCTGGTAATACTTCAGCAATAGCAGGACCAACGATCTCTTCAACTGGTGTTGACTTGAAAAATTTCATCTTAGGTTTTCTATATGAATAATCCAAAGATTGTGAATCTATTGTTTTAAAAGAATCTGAATATTTCGTCATATTTATAGTAAAATGTGGGTTAAGTTAGCCTTTAAGCCGTTGAATAGTTTTTATGGATTGAATGTTCAAAGTGTAAATAAAAAATTCATTCTGTCAACCCGAATCCCACTCATTTTTTCCTGTGCCTAGTTCGCAAAGGAATTTCTGGGGTAGTCTAGGTATGCAGATCTCCTTATGTCGTGCGCGATCAATTCCGTGGTTTTTGTGGGGGAGAAATATGGGAAAGGAATAGAGATTGCGGAATGGCAATTCCTTATTAGGGAAAAAATTATCACATATATTAAACAACTAAGAAGAATTGAACTATAAGGCGTATCTGAACTCCAAATTTTCTTTATCGGTCAAATCAGCGAATTCAAAGTTTTCTGGTACTACATAATCAGGATCTTCTTTTAATTTATCTCTTCTCTTGTTTTCTCTATCATCCAAGAAATAAAGGACAAGGAAGCAGATGGTACCAACTACAAACCCCACAATCATAGATACTTTAGCTGGTGTATAGCTAGGAGCATCCTTGGCTCTAAAGGTTTGGGGACTGGAGGCATTTCCAGCACAGTATCCAATGATAGCAATGGCATGAACGGTAATTCTTTTAGTTGAACCAGCAATATTATTACCAATGTATGAATAGAAGCAACTGATGGATACAGTGGCAAGGTAAAATGTATAAATCCCGAAAAGCTGAGATCCAGGATTACTAGTGAAAGCTAAAAGACACATACCTACAATACCTAAACAATTTACCATTGCGGAAATAAGTAAACTACTACTGGTGATAAAAGATAAAGCAATAGCAAGAAGTGGACTGACAATATCGATGGCTCCACCAGGGATACTCATCAATAAACTAGTTCCGGTATCAAACCCTAAATCTTGATGATAAAGGATAGAGCCGAAATTTTGGAACCCACCATTAGGGAGTGAGTAGCTAAACACGTATATGAGTAGAATATAAGTTCTGATATCCTTTATGGCTTCTATGAATTGATGTTTTTTGAACTTACCGTTTCCAAAACCTTGTTGATTTTGTCTACTTCTAGCCACAACATATTTCTTCTCAGTCTCATTTAAGAACCAGGCCTTAACCGGGACATCTGGAATATGGAACATGGTCAAAAGACCTAAAACAAAAGTTATTACTCCAGCAATAATGTATAACAATCTCCAAGCAGCAAGACTATAACTATCTTGACGGATATAAATTCCATAAGCCATGGAAGCTCCTAAGACTGTTCCAAACCCTTGTGCACCAAACCAAATACAAGTTCTAAGAAAAGCTTGGTTAACTCTGAATTTAGATAAAGCACCACTGGAGTCCCTTTTGTACCACATAGTTGTGATAATCATATAAGCTGGTGTCATTGCCCCCTCAGTCATCCCCAATAATACTCTGCAGGTAAGAAATCCTGCCACGGAATTACAGGCTGCATGACATGCCAATACAATGGACCAAATAATAACGATCACTCCCAAAGTCTTAGAAATAGGGAATTTCACCAATAACCTATCAGCAATGAATTGGAAACTGAACAACCCCAAATAAAATGACGTACCCACAAAAGAATAGGTGTTGCCAACACTAAACCCTGGGATGTCTTCAAGCAATCCTGTGATACTACTGTAAGAAGGAATGGTCTTATCAAACAATTGAACCGACATCAATAACCCAATTACTGGAAGTAAATACCAATCGATTTTCTTTTCAAGAGCATCTTCCAATTTTGGATCCATTTCAAACCCTTCAATATCATCAAGATATTGAAAAGCTCTATCAAGATCATTTTCATGAAGTTCTTTATCCCCAATGGAAAGAACAGTGGTAACATGATTACCCTTTTCGTTACTGCTGATACTATGTTCTGTCATAATACTCTCTATAATTACATTAGCCTCTCATGACATTTGACCGTTTTATATTCTTCAAACCTATTGTACAGCAAGGGACCATAGATAATGAATGGTGCATTCTTACTGCAAATTTCCGCACCCTGCAAGTTTTCGGAATTTTGCTGCGAATTTTCTCACCCTTGTCCGCATCAAGATCTATAAAGATAAGGAATTATTCGAATCACCCAATTTCTGCACCTAAAAATGACAGTAGATAAAAAAGAATTCTTATTGATTGGTCCTGGTGGGATCGGATGTATGGGAGCTTTCACAATTGACTATAACAAGAAAGTCAATTGTTCAATTGTAGTTAGAAGAGATTATGAGAAAGTTAAGGAAAATGGTTATACTATTGATTCAATTGATTATGGGAAAATTGATAGTTGGAAGCCAAGCAATGTTTTTGCTAATGTTGAAGAGGCTGCAAATTCCGGACTTAAGTTTGACTATGTGGCTGTGGCTACAAAGAACATTTCCGATATCGTTAAAGTTGAAGATTTGATTGAGCCTATTATTTCTGAGAACACTGTGATTGTATTAATCCAAAATGGTTTTGGTATTGATAAACCTATTATTAAGAAGTTCCCTAAGAACATTTGCTTATCAGGGGTTTCTCATATGGGATCTCATAATGATAAGGGTCATATCCATCATATTCAGCATGATAAATTGGTCATTAGTCCTTTTGAGAACCCTAACTTACCTACTGAAGTTCAAGTTCAAGCAGCTAAAGATTTCATTGATATCTATGCTAACGATAAGGTCACGTGTATCTATTTTGAGAGTGCCAAATGGTATAGATACAGAAAATTGGTCTATAATGCCACTTTGAATACCACTTGCGCATTGACTGGGGTTGATACTGGAAGACTTGATGCTTGTGGTGGTTTAGAAAGTATTGCTGTTCCAGCTATGAAAGAGGTAGTCGCTGTTGCTGCAGCAGATGGCATTACTTTACCTGAAGATGTAGTTAATTTGATCTGTCATGGTGATGATGGTGATTATTTTGAACCTTCTATGTTGGTAGATGTCAAGAAAGGTAATCCAATTGAGTTGGAAGCCATTCTTGGTAGTTTATTAGATACTGCAGAAGAGTTAAAAGTTCCAACTCCTACCTTAAGTTTACTCTACAAGTTATTACAAGTAGTTCAATTCAGGCTCAAAGAAGCCAATGGTTATGTTAAACTTCCAGAAAAGAGACCTATTTCCGATAAGTTCTATAGCTAAATATATTCTAGACTTTATCACCAGCCCCTCTTTACTCCTGATTTCCAATCTCACATCTCGGAATTGATCTCCCATGATCCGCTGATAGATCTACCTTTTCGCACTATATAGTTAAGATTCAACTCCTAAAGTACACATGTTTCGTCCACTAACTATTGCCATTGGGTTGGTTTTAGCCCTGCAAGGGTCTTCTGTAATCAAATGTGATACGTCTATTCCTATTGAAAGTTTTGTCAAACACAAGAACGCCAGGGATATTTGGATATCCATAGATAACAAAGTCTATGATGTTTCGGAATTCTTGAAATCTCATCCTGGAGGTGCTGAAGCTATCTTGAAGTATGGTGGTAGGGATGCCACTAAAGCTTTCAAAAAACAACATATTGCTGCTATATTAAACACTTTACCCAAATCAGCTTATAAGGGAGTTCTCGAAGGAACTTTAGAAGAGGATCTGAGTGAGGAAGAACTCTTACTTGAAGAGATGAAGAAGAGGAAACCTGCATTGTCCCATATATTCAATGCCAATGATTTTGAATCCGTCGCCAAAAAAATCCTCCCTAAAGATATTTATACATATTTTGCAACTGGTTCTGATGATGAAGCTACTTTGAGAGAATGTGCCATGGCTTATAGTAGAGTTTTCTTCAGACCGAGGGTTCTACAACATGTGGAAAATGTAGACCTTAGCACCAATATGCTTGGTTGTAGTACCGATTTTCCCTTCTACATCACATCATTTGCTGGTCAAGCTCAACTTCATCCAGAAGGTGAGAAGGTTTTAGCTAGAGTTGCTGATAGAAACAATATCATGTTCATTATTCCAAGATTAGCTACCAAACCTATACCTGAAATACTTAATGAAATTGATCCCCAAACCTCCGTTTGGTGGCAAATGAGTGCTAATCATGGTGACCCAAAATTAGAGAAAGCTTTTGCTGAAGTAGCCAAATATGATCAAATCAAGGGAATCTTCATTTCAACCGATTCTGCTGTTGGAGGTAATAGAGAGAAAGATTTCAAAGTAAGACAACAAGTTACTAATGCCACTTCTGAATTGAGTGGATATGCAGCTATTGATAAAACCTATCCTTCCATTACTTGGGATGATATCAAACGCTACAAGAGTTTGACAGATAAAAAGATCATTCTCAAAGGTATTCAGTGTACTGAAGATGTCTTAAAAGCCCTGGAATTAGGTTTGGATGGAGTTGTTCTCTCTAATCATGGTGGTAGACAGTTGGACTATTCTCAACCTCCGTTAGAAGTATTGGTAGAATCTATGCCTATTTTACGTCAGCAGCCGTACTATAACAAAGATAAATTCCAAGTTTTCATAGATGGTGGTATAAGAAGAGGCACAGATATAGTCAAAGCTATTGCTTTAGGGGCTTCGGGAGTGGGAATGGGGAAAGCTTTCGCATTTCCGCTCGCTACTTATGGAGAAGAAGGGGCTCAAAGATTAGTGGATCTTCTTAAAATGGAACTCAACAGAGACCTCAAGCTTCTTGGTGTTAGTCAAATCTCTCAATTGAATGAATCTTATGTTAATACTAAAGGTTTATACAATAGAATCGGTAACTATGCGGATTCCTACTTCAGGAACTATGAGAAGCTTCCCGCACCCGTATTTATTAAATAGACAAGATCTCGGAAATTTCTCGCACTCTTCAGAGATCTCAGATAAGCTATAAACCAAGACTATGAGAAGAGTAGTGGCTAAAGAATCGAGGAAAAAAGCCCTCTTCAGTTGTGATAATTGTAAAAAAAGAAAAATTGCATGTCGGAGACAACTACCAAATTCAGATCAAGTTAGACATGAAGATACTTCAATTCCGTGTGTGAACTGTTCCAAGAAGAATATAGAATGTCAGACCACCATTCAGAGAAAGAAACGACAAATGGGACCGGTAGAGAACTTAGGACTTCATTATAAAATTTTGATCATGTTGTTTGAGGGATTATTTCCTGAATTAGATGTCAATAATATCGATTTATTGATCCAACTTGGTTTGGACCTCAACCTAAACATGCCTTCCAGATCCGATTTGAACAATGATTCCACGAAAGAAATCTATGATTTGGGTTATATCATCAGTTCTTACTTAAAGTCCGAAAAGAAATCCCCTGTAAATTTAGAGGACGATCGTTTTATTCTAGATGAAAGAGGTGTCAGTCACTATATCGGTCCTAGAGCTTCTAGTAACTATTTATCTACAACTTCTGCAATTATGCAGAAATCTACAGATCTCGTTGCTTCAGATTTCAAAGATAAGTATAATTCCGTTTATTACGAGGAGATAATGGTGAGTTCCAATTTGAAACCTATTAATGCAGATATGTTGATTGAGTCTGATATTGAACATTTTCCTTTTGTGACTTTGGATAAGACCAGGACTGATATTCATGTTCAATTATTTTTTGATAGGATCTATCCTTTCTATCCTTGTTTCAGTAAACGGAGATTCTTTGATTTATACGACAAATGGTGGGAAACCTATGGATTACCATCAAATGAACGAGATCTTGATTCCAGTGAAGTATGTTTCCTCTACTTGATCAAAACAATGGGATATTACTATCTCGATAATGAATCTAAAGATGAAACTGAATCCAAATTGATAGGAAAATTGATTAATATAGTTAAACTTTCCATCTCGGAATTCATGCTTACCCCTACCATCAACGGAATTCTTTGTTTGTTCTATCTTGCGGTACTTTTCAATAAGAACAAACGTAGGGAGTGTGGGTACTTGTTGATAACCTCAGTTTGTAGACAAGCAACAGTCATTGGCTTGAATAGACAATCCATGATTGAATGTGATCCTGATGTGGAAGTACAAGAAGAAATGAAAAAGATCTGGTGGGCTATAGTAGAACAAGAAGTCAAATTGAGTAGTTTATTGGGAAGAGTTCCCTCTTTCAACCTTTCTGATGCTACAGTTGACTTACCCACCCCTAAAACCAATGCTGATTTGTTCTATAATCATTCAGTCAAATTACTGAAGATAGTT
The DNA here is from genome assembly GCA_030570975.1 of Yamadazyma songkhlaensis. Classification (NCBI taxonomy): domain Eukaryota; kingdom Fungi; phylum Ascomycota; class Pichiomycetes; order Serinales; family Debaryomycetaceae; genus Yamadazyma; species Yamadazyma songkhlaensis. The sequence goes on along the minus strand of JAJLWX010000008.1, from coordinate 18,398 downwards.
TACTTGTTCAACCAAACTAGTAATTTATCCACAAGTTATGATTTTGGTACAAAAGAAAGAGCTAAAATCGTAACGGTAAGGTTGCATTTGAAAGAATGGTTAAAGGAAGTACAAGACTTTTTAAGAATTGAAGATGAAACTATTCTACTATTCCAGTTCCGATTACAATTGGAGTTCCATCATAATCAAGTTTGTCTTCTCTTTCCTTTCATATTAAACCTCCCTAATTGTCGTACGATGGAAGATATTCATGAATTCGACTTGCAAATGGTAGTAGAATGTCTAAAGAGTCTGATAGATATGAGGGTTCTCCTTGTTGATTCAGATAAAGTCAAAATTCTGAATTCTTTCTGGAGTCCTCATATTCAATATGCTTTTGAAGCTACTCTTTGCTTATGTAATGTGTACATATGGATGGAAAACAGGGGATATAGTGAGATTATTGACTCCAAGGGAAATAGAGTCTCCTTGAATTCAATCCAAGATACAATGATAGGATTAAGGGAATTTAATAGGATCCATGTGTTGAAAAGTAAAGGTTCAGTATCTAAACTAAGTAAGTTCCTTGAAATAATGTTATCAAGTTTCTTCTTCATGGAAGAAGCTTATGTGAATAAAAACGTTAATAGTCAACCAAAAGAAGAGACGATTTATCTCAATTTTCAACCCGACGTATGGGATGTCGAGAGTGACCTATTCGGTATTGATACGGTATTTGACGAACTCTTCTCAGGTCAAAGTGTTCATATATAGTGTATAGTTATAAACGGCGGACCCTTATTCTTCAATTGGAATTATTGTAGCGGGTCGCGATCTTCCCTAAATGGAATATTTTAAGCGGAACGGAAATTTTGCTGCAAATTTCCTTTAAAAGATGTCTCAAAGATATGAATCTGAGGATATCTCAAAAAGATAAGATTCATGGAAGAGAAGAAGCTTGAAAATGTTGTTGTTGTCAACTCCAAAGTTCCAATAGAAGGAGGGGAATTAGAGATTTCTATAGATACTGATACTGTTAATAAATATGATAGGTTTACCAGAAATCAGAAACGGTTGTACCTATTCATCGTTACAGTAGCATGTTTTTTATCTCCGATAAGTACCACAATGTTCTTACCAGCAGTTCCAGATATTGCAGAACAATTTAATACCACTGGGTCAACCATAAATGTATCCAATGCTGTTTATTGTATAGTAATGGCTATTTCTCCTTTGGTGGTTGGAACTTTATGTAAGAGTTATGGAAAGAGATATATGAGTTTGGTATGTTCTTTGGGATATTCAATTGCTTCTTATATAGTTAGTCAATCACAGAATTTAGCCATGTTCTTTATATTTAGAGCTTTTATGGCTATTTTTGGTACAGCTTACTTCAGTATCGGTTCAATGATTGTTGCAGATATTTACATTCCAGAAGAAAGAGGTACAGCTTCTGGACTTTTGATGATAGGAGCACAAGCTGGATTGGCTGTTGCAGCAGTTGTGGGTGGTATCATTACTCATTACAGTAAATGGAACACTATTTTTTTGCTTCTTGGTTCAATGGGAGCTTTTGTGTTCATAATTTCATTCTTCTTTTTGAAAGAAACTAGTGTCAGAGTTGAATTATTTGAGTATAGGAAAGAAACAGGTAAGAAGTTCAAATTTTTCACCTTCAACCCTTTAGGTCCGGTGATCTTGACGAGATTCTTACCTGTATTTATCAGTTCTTTCGCTCCTGGGGTAATTCTTTACAGTATGTTCAGTTTGTTGGTTCCAATTACTTATGTTATCAAAGACAATCTTCACATAGAGTCCACCATTCTCATCTCATTATTTTATTTAGCTCCAGGCTCCGGTTTCATAGTTGGCTGCATATTAGGTGGATGGTATTCTGATTACACCGTTAGAACTCATATTATCAAGAGAGGTCGAAGAATTCCTGAAGATAGATTAAGTGCAGGATTGGTGTTCTTGGGGTTCTTTTCTCCTGTTTCAATGTTAGTATATGGTTGGAGTTTAGATAAGAATGTGGGTGGGATTGCTCTTCCAGTGGTTATGATGTTCATCCATGGGGTTTCTCAATGTATGGCTCTCCCTAATGTTAATTCATATTCCATTGATGCATCTCCACAGATTGCTCCCGATTGGATAGCCAATAGTTTCTTCCTTAGATTCTTATTTTCGGCTGTAGCCAACGGAACAGTATTGGTACAGATAAACACTATTGGAATTGGCTGGACATGTACTATAACAGCTTTGATTTTGTGGTTAGGCTTCTCCACAACTGCAATTTTGTTCTTATGGGGAGAAAAGATGAGGAATAAACTGTTTCCACAATTCCAGGATCAGTGAGACAAAATTCCGTGAGATAATATATAGATAAATGGGGTAAATTTCTGGTTTTTAGTTAATAAACGCACAATGACGACGCAAAAAACTCCTTTCTTGGGTGTTCTTAGAGTTGAAACGCCTTTTGAAAGAGCTCCTGGAGATTCAGCCAATGTTGAATCGTGGAATTTTCCGGTCAAAATCAAAATCTTGAAAGATTCAACTGTTCATAAAGTAGTAGATCTTTCGAATGATTATCCTCAAGATTTTATCGATGGTTGGGTAGAATTGATTCAGGAGTTCATAGATGAAGGAGCAGTTGCTGCTATTACATCTTGTGGGTTCTTGAGTGCAATTCATCCCATCTTGAGACAAAAGTTTCCTGGATTTCCGATAGGTACATCCGCTTTGTTACAGATTCCTATAGCTAATAATTTGGTTGAATGGGGTAAAAGAGTAGGTATCATTACTTTCAATGAGAAGGTCTTAGGGGAAAAACATCTTAAAGGGGTAGGTGTAAACTATGAGGTACCAATAGTTGGTGTAGAAGAAGGATGTTCATTTTACAATTTGATTAGAAAATGTGATCCTTTCAATTATGAAGAACATGAAAAAGATGTTGTAGCTGCTGCAAAAAAATTAGTATCTCAATATGATGATATTGGAGGAATAATTCTTGAATGTGCTAATATGGGACCTTATAGGCTTGCGGTACAAAAAGCTACTAATTTACCAGTATGGGATATTATAACCCTAGGTGATTTCGTATATGATGTAGGTTTAGCTAGATCTTTCAATAAATAATCCTTATCTATTTCCGCATTCCGAAGTGCGATCTTATCGGAAATTTGCAACATAATCTCGAGGTAGGTATCCTATTTAACTAGGGAATTTTATAGAGATTGCACAGATAAGATGACTAAATACGTAATTTTAGGGTATGAAGATTTGTAAGCGTTTGTTCGAATTTCAATTGACTAACATTTAGGTCCGGAGTCATAGGTTTATACACCGCTTATCTACTCCTTGAAAAAGAATACTCTCCTCAAGATATAAAAATTGTAGCCAAGCATATACCTGGGGACCTTTCACATGATTATGCAAGTCCTTATGCTGGTGCAACGGTCAACTTTGTGAAATCAACCGATCCCAACATAAAGTCTTACTATAAGTTTACGTATCAAAAGTTGGGTGAAATCAGAGATAAGTTTGGAGCTTCCTCGTGTGGAGTCGATTTAACTACCAATATTGAATCTTGGATTGAAGTTCCAAAGAAAGAACAGTTGAATTTCTTCAAATCTTATAACAAAACCTGGAGAGAATTGAAAGGAGATGAAATGCCTAAAGGTGCAAAATTTGGATTAAGTTACCAAACTTATGTCATCAATAGTCCTTTATTTATTAAGTGCTTATTTGAGTTTGTGAAATCAAAGGGGGTTAAAGTTGATGTTAAAGAGGTCAATCATATTCAGGATATTTTCGATTCTGACACTGAAATCGTTTTCAATTGTTGTGGTCTTGGGGCTTCAAAATTGGGAGGAGTTGAAGACTGTAAATGTCATCCTACCAGAGCACAAGTAACCGTCATCAGAGCTCCTCATCTTGAAGGTGTAAGACTTCATTGGAATGAAAGTGCAAATTATATGATCAAAAGACCATTTTCTGGAGACGAAGTGATCTTAGGAGGTTTCTATCAGCCCAAGAACTATAACAGGGATGTGAATGGTTATGAAACAAAAGATATTCTAGAACGTGTAACTAAGTGTTTCCCTATCTTAAAGGAGGGTCAAACCACAAAAGATTTGGATATTTTAAGAGAAGTATCAGCTTTTAGACCAGGAAGAGAAGGTGGTGTCAGAATTGAAAAGGAAATTATCTCTGGCAAAATAGTGGTGCATAATTATGGTGCAGAAGGAACAGGATTCGTACAAGGTTTGGGTATGGCCAGACATGCAATTCAATTGGCCACAAGAACATCTAAAATGTAAACTGCTCGTATTCTCAAAAATATATAAATGGCTGCAAATCCGCAATTTCTTCAACTCTGAAAATTATGCCCAAGACTTTTTTAGGAGTGGTGAGAGTAGTCACAGAGTTTGAGAAACCTCCAGGAGATGCTGCTAACCCTGAATCCTTTGACTATCCAATTAAAATCAAATATATCAGAGGATCGAGTGTTGAAGAACTAGTAAGTAATTCTAACAACTATTCAGATCAGTTCATACAAAACATTCTTGATAAAATGCAAGAATTAATTGATGAAGGTGCCAGTGCTATCATAACCACCTGTGGTTTCTTAGCTATAATTCATCCAATTATTAGACTAAAGTTCCCTGGGTTTCCTATTGGAACATCTGCTTTGCTACAAGTACCTATTGCTAATAATTTGGTTGAATTAGGTAAAAGAGTTGGAGTGATTACATTTGATGGAGATGTTTTAGGAGAACATCATTTGAAAGGAGTGGGTGCAGATTTAGCAACACCTATTGTAGGAGTTAGAAAAGGATGTTCTTTTGATCAATTGGTTAGAAATGCTATTCCCTTCGATTATGAAGCTAACAAAAATGATATCATTGAAGCTGGTGAAAAGTTGATTAGAGAAAACAAAGATATAGGTGGTATAGTATTAGAATGTGCCAATATGGGTCCTTATCGTCACGATGTTCAAAAACACTTCAGTTTGCCAGTATGGGATATTATCACTTTGGCCAATTTCATGTTCGATGTCAATCAACCAACATCTTTCAGATAGTTATAGTCCTTGTAAATGCATAAACTCATAAAGATAACGGAAAAACTTAAGCGCGGAATTTTGCACCCAACGACCGGACTGATAAGGATCTCACTCCGAGTACATTTTATGGCTATAAAGATCTTGTCGGACGTTAATACTCCTAAACTTAATAATGAGTAAAGTTCTTCATAGAAGTTTGAAAAAAGACCCTTTATTGGTAAGTAAAGGTGAAGGTTCCTATTTTTACTTACCTGATTCAACCAAAATCTTAGATGCTGCAGGGGGTGCTGCTGTTACTAGTGTAGGACATAGTAACAAAGAAGTTACTGAAAAAATCTGTGATCTGATCCAAAACATTCAATTCGTTCATTCGTCAATATTTACCACTGAAGCTGCTGAAAAATTAGCTGCTACCATCTTGGATAATCCCAAATATGGAGAATTGGGATTGTCTAAGGTTGCATTCTATAATTCAGGAAGTGAAGCTAATGAAACTGCTTTAAAATTAGCAAGACAGGTATTCTATGAAAAGGGTGAACTTCAAAGAACCAAAGTTATTTCAAGAGATTTATCCTATCATGGTAATACTTTCGGTGCTATGTCTTTGAGTGGACATAAGATAAGAAACAAGAAGTTCATTGATATGCAAGATCCTAGTACCTTCCTTAAAGTTTGTCCTCCATTCTATAGAAACTTCCATACTGAAGGAGAAACTGAAGAACAATTCTGTGATAGGTTAATTAAAGAGTTAGATGACAAATTTCAAGAAGCTGGACCTGAGAATGTTATTTGTTTCTTTGCTGAAACCATGATTGGTGGAACATTAGGATGTGTAATGCCTCCTAAAAACTATTTCCAAAGAGCTAAAGAAATCTGTGAAAAGTATGGAGCTTTCTTGATTTATGACGAAATTATGTGTGGGTCTGGAAGATTAGGAAGCTTTTTTGCTTGGGAACAGTTGACAGATAAAGAATATTGGCATACAGTGTCTCCTCATATATCTACTTTCGGAAAAGCAATTGGAAGTGGTTATATGCCATTATCTGGGGTTGTTGTTCATGAGAAATTGGTAGATACTTTGAAGGAAGGAAGTGGTGCTTATTTGAGTCGTCATACCTATCAAAGTCATCCTGTGGCATGTGCTGCTGGTTTAGCTGTTCAAGAGTACATTAAATCCAATGATTTACTTGCCAATATCAGAAAATTAGGTCCTAAGTTAGGTGACTTATTGAAAAAAGAACTCTCTGACATTGAAGTGGTTGCTGATATTAGAGGTCTTGGATTTTTCTGGTGTGTTGAATTCTTAAAGAAAAAGGATCCTAGAGAAGCTTTTGATCCATCAGTTGGATTTAGTGAAATCGTAGGTGAAACTTCTTTAGCCAATGGATTAACTATTATTCCATGTAATGGATGTGTCGATGGCTTTTTAGGTGATCATATTTTAATCAGTCCAAGTTTCGATATCAATGAAGAGATCGTGGAAGAAATCGTTACCATTCTTAAGAAATCCATCTTAGAAGCTATGGCTAAGGTTTGAATAATTTACAATCCTTACTTACATTCCGCTACACACTCTAACTCTAATTTAATCTTAGGATTTGGAAATTGAACTATGACACAAGATCTAGCAGGCTTTTCACTAAAATAAGTTTCATAGATCTCGTTGATTTTTGGTGCATCATTTCCATCACTTATAAAAAGTAAAACCTTAAGAACACTATCTAATCCTGAACCTGAAGTTTCAAGAGTTTTCTTCACATTCTTAAAAGCTTGGTGAGCTTGTTCTTCAACTGAATCTGAATACTCACCAGTTTCATAATTGAGTCCAACATTTCCAGAAGTGAAAACTAAACCATTAGACTTAACAGCAGCTGAATTGAACCCTTCGGGTCTATTCACATCAGTATTGGAGATTCTAATTGGCATCGTGGGATATAACGAAAAAGCGAAGGATATGTCTATTTATATGTATGCGGAATGTCAAAGGAATCGATCTACGGAATTTTTCCTCATTGATCCGCCAAAGATATGCGAAATAGGAAGTTAAAAAGATATATATAAAGGGGATATTTGAGTAGGTAAATTCAAGATATGTTGGAAAAATACCATTTGTTGAGAAGAAGCTTTACTGAAAAGCCCCCTTCTGCACTTAAAGGGGAAGGCCCCTATCTATATCTTGACAATGGTCAAAAAGTAATTGACAGTTCAGGTGGTGCTGCAGTATTATCTATTGGGCATGGAAATAAGGATGTTGCTCAAGCAATGGCAGATCAAGCTTCCAAAATTTGTTATGTTACCCCTTCAAACTTTACTAGTGAGCCAGCAGAAGAATTGGCTAGTTTGATTATCACTGAAGAATATGAAAAGATGGGATATTCCAAAGTAATGTTTGTGAACTCAGGTTCTGAAGCTAATGAAAACGCTTATAAGTTGGTAAGACAGTACTATTATGAGAAAGGAGAAACTCAAAGAACTCAATGGATTGGTAGGGATATAGCATATCATGGTAATACCATACTCTGTTTGACGATGTCAGGTACAGCTCATAGAAAAGCTCCTTTTGAGGATGTTTTACCCTATAATAATTTCCATAAGATTTCAACACCTCATCCTGCTCATTTGAAAATACAAGGGGAATCGGATGAAGACTATACTCAGAGATTACTTGAACAGTTGGATTCTAAATTTCAAGATTTGGGTCCTGAAAAAGTAATGGCAGTTTGGTTTGAGCCTGTTCTTGGTACTTCAGGTGGCTGTGACGTTCCTCCAAGAGGCTATCTCAAAGGAGTAAGAAGTTTATGTAATAAATATGGAGCAATGTTGGTGTATGATGAGGTTATATGTGGTAGTGGACGTTCAGGATCAACATTTTTTGCCTGGCAACAATTGATTGATGACGGAGATACATATTCTGATATTCAACCTGATATCATAACCGTAGGAAAAGCTTTATGTGGAGGTTATGCTCCATTATCAGCAGTAATAATGCATGAGAAATTCACTCAAAATTTCATAGATACGGGAAAGACTTTCACTTCAGGTCATACTTTCCAATCTCATATTGTATCTTGTGCTGCAGCCATTGTGGTTCAAAAATATATCAGAAAGAATAACCTTTTTGAAAATGTAACTAAACAAGGGAAACTACTCAAGGAAAATTTGAAGGAGGCCATAGGTAGTTATAAAAATGTCTTAGATATCAGAGGTTTAGGACTTTTCTATACTATAGAATTGGTAAAGGATAAAAATACCATGGAAATGTACCCAATGGACTATAATTTTAGTGGTTTGGCCTATACATGTATATTGAAACACGGAGTTTCAGTATATCCTGGACGTGGAAGTATCGACGGTAAGAAGGGATATGGATTCTTAGTAGCTCCACCTTTCAATGTTGATGAATCTATAATAAAAGAGATTGTGAAGGGTATTCAATTGGGATTGAAGGATGCGATGGATATCGCAGATAAGGATTTAGCTTAATTTTTATTGCGTTTTTATTCCAACTCTGTTTGTGGACCGTTATTGTCAAGTCTCTTTTTTTCTGATTTATTGTCTTTAATATAGGATTTCTCACAATTCATGGGTGGTGAGAAAGTTTTTAGTGAAAATCACAAAATTAGAAATAAACTTAATAACAGTTGGAAATATGTGAACGTATTCCAAGTGGGGGAACAACCTGCTTGATCTTGAAAATCGTCAAAAATAGGAGGATCAGCAGAAGTAGGATTAAGTAAATGGATTTTCTTGGAACCAGGAATCATTTCTGGTCTCCAGTCGTGGGGAAATATTTCATTCAACTCCAGCTCTAGCGTTAACACCATGTAATAGGTCTTATTCATATGGAAAGGTGCAAGAGATATCCGATAAAAAATATATGTTAGGCACATTTTTCTCCCCGTGAGCTCTTACCTTTTATCATTTCTATAAATCCTCGGCACACGATACCAAACACAATATTAAATACTATCAATACCCTAAAGATATTAAATAATCTGCCCTTCACTGGTACAACCGTGTTCCTCAGTAAGCATGGAATATTCCAAATAATAAAAGATTTTCTACGACAAGCGCGGAGCGTGAGAACCTCGAATTTTTCCACAACCTAAAATTGTGAAATTATAAAAGAGAATGCTGAAGAAACCATGAGTTTGAAAGTATAGAAAAACATATATTAAGTAAGAAACTCGAAAAAGAAAATTGGTCGGAGAAAAAGCAAGGAACCTGTTGTTTGGGAAATAGTGTTCTTAATGACACTTGTTAAATTGACAATCTAAATCATCAATAAGAAGGAAAGGAGGACAAAGAAAGTTGAGGAAACAGCTTTAACTGATGCTCCACCTTCAAATGTTGGAACGGTAACTGAACCGGTTTGTGTTGATGGAACACTGGAAGATGATCCTGAGTTAGGAGAACCAGGAGAACCAGGAGAACCAGGAGAACCAGGAGAACCAGGAGAACCAGGAGAACCAGGAGAACCAGGAGAACCAGGAGAACCAGGAGAACCA